>JBBCBC010000014.1:19936021-20536021 GCA_037126765.1 Stenogyne calaminthoides | reverse complement strand
ACAGCTTTCCTTAACGGGAGTCTTGACGAGGAAATCTATATGCAACAGCCCGAAGGTTTCATCGAAAAAGGCCAAGAACACCTTGTGTGCAAGCTGAGGAAGTCCATTTATGGACTGAAGCAAGCATCTCGGGCTTGGAACCAATGTTTTGATCATGTAATCAAATCTTATGGGTTTGATCAAAACGATTTGGAGAGTTGTGTTTATAGGAAGTGTGACGGAACTGCCTTGGTATTCCTGGTACTATACGTAGATGATATTCTGCTTATCGGAAATGATGTAAAGGTTTTGTCAGACGTAAGGGTATGGCTGTCAAAACATTTTGACATGAAGGACTTGGGGAAGCCGGTCATATTCTTGGGATCAAGATCACTCGAGATCGAAAGAAAAGAATGATCGGCTTATCGCAAGCTTCATACATAGATACCATTTTGAAGCGTTTCAGCAAAGATTCCAAGAAGGGTTTTGTACTTTTCAGGCACAGAATCCATCTATCGAAAGACATGTGTCCTTAGACACAAAAGGAGATAGATGAAATGAGAGGTATTCCTTGGCAGTAGGAAGTCTCATGTATGCAATGTTGTGTACGAGACCTGATATCTGCTACGCCGTAGGCATGGTAGCGAGATATCAAAGTAATCCCGAAAATCAACATTGGACTGCTGTTAAGAACATTCTGAAGTATCTGAAAAGAACTCGAGATAGAATGTTGGTTTATCAGTCAGACAATTTATTTCCAGTGGGATACACGGACTTGGATTTCCAATAAGACCTAGATTCCAGAAAATCTACCTCGGGTAGTGTGTTTTGTCTGGGGGGAGGAGCTCTAACATGGAGAAGCGTTAAGCAGAAATGCATCGCCAATTCCACCATGGAAGCCGAATATGTAGCTACTTGTGAAGCAGCGAAAGAAGCGGTGTGGCTCAAGAACTTCCTAGTGAACTTGGATGTTGTTCCGAATTTGCCCAGCACCATCATGATCTTCTGTCATAATGCCGGAGCAGTTGCAAATTCAAGGGAACCGAGAGCCCACAAGGCTAGCAAACACATTGAAAGGAAATACCATCTTATACGAGAAATCGTTAAGAGAGGAGATATAGAGGTGACAAAGATCGCATCGGAAGACAACCTAGCTGATCCATTCACAATGGGTCTGCCTCAGTTAACATTCGAGAGACATGTGGAAGGAATGAGTGTCAAGTGCGTTGCCAATCTGCTTTGAGTATAAGTGGGAGAAATGTTATTAGGTTGGTGTGTTGGGAAATAAGGGGTGCCCAGATATATTCGAGATGAATTTAAATACATAGTTAAATTAATCAATTAATTACTAGCATGAATTAATCCTAAATCAATTCAACATAATAATTAAACAAGCAATTAAGCAACATGCGTACAAGTAATCCACGTAAATCCTAAGCATGCAGAATCTAGGAATTACGTAAATACTAACCTCTCGTAGAGACAATCGTTGAGACGATGGATCAACCCAAAGTGCCTTCTCAAATATGTCCAACGTCCACGAACGTAATCCGGTGGGAGGATTATCAACGAACACTTTTAATTTTAAAGGAGAAAATATAAAATATTTTTGTCACCACCTTTGTGGATTTCTAATTTTTTTCAACACATGAAATTGCAATTGGGGATGAAATATTCATCCCCTATTTATTGGAGTAGAGATGGACGAAAATTTTAGGTCATATGGACATTGGGAAATTTCCTTGCTTCTTCCTCAAGACACAATTTAGAATATATCAAATGTATTCTATTTCCCAAAATATCTCCCAACAAAATCTTCTCATCCTTTCTTTCTCCCTTATTTTCGAAAATATCATTCAAGTAGGGAAGAAATAAGATCTTTTTCCTTTCTTGAATTTATGGGATAAACTTGTATCTCAAGAATACTTATTCCACAAGATCTTTTCAAGAAAATCAAGAAAAAATCTTTTTCTCTTTCCTACCCTATTTTTCGAAAATAATTGTGAAAAATTAGGCAAAATATTTTCTTCTCATTTTCATTAATTGGACTTTAATTTGGGCTATTTGAGGGGCCTTTAGGAGAATTAAGATTGGACCTCCAATGGACTATGAAACCATAATATTTAGCCAAAATATTATTCAAGTCCATTAATATTAATTTACTCCACTATAAAATTAATATTGAACTATCCATCTTAACCCACATTACGACTTCACAATAATATGGCTCCTGGTCATTATTTCTCGTGTTTAAGATTATCTTAGTCCACTAATTAATTAAGCCACCGAACAAGCTTTATATTAATTAATATCTTTGTCCTTGGAGTAAAGACAACTCAACATTATTATCCATACAGGAAATAAATTTCCACTTGCAAGATTTGGTATGATAAAGATTCTGAGCCCACCAAGGGGATAAATCAAGCAAGACGTGCTTGCACACGATTCTCCGTATTAAATCTTAGCGATCGTCGTGTAACTAATAATATTGCCCAAGATATAAGGTATCGAATCGCAATGATTCTCTTCCCATCATAAGTCAAAGCAATAGTTATTAATTTCACACGATCCTATTTAAGGAACGAAGATTAAGAAATAACTCACCACTGAGGTCTAATTCTTGTATATTCAGTACCGAAGAATTTATCCTCCTGTAGGTCCTATTCAGCGCATCGTTATGAACTAGTGTAATTCTCTTGGTCAAGACAAGCCAATCTGAGCCTTACACTTCAACCTTTCATGATGGATTGTTCATTTCCATCTGGGTTGTGAATTTGTACTTAATCAAGAGGACTGTTAATTTGATCTTCTGTGATCTTGTATCACCAAATTAACTTCAACGTGATACATACTTTCTTATCGAACGAGTTTACAATAAATATATATAACATTCATTCATATTTAGTGCAATAGTGATAAATAATTTATTTCAGTAAATAAATAAGAAATTTAGTTTGGTTATACAAAGTAAAAAACATACTTTTCAGTATAACCCCAACAATCTCCCACTTATACTCTCTGCTTTTAAGTATACTACAACACGTCTCGTGTTCTATGTGACATCTAATGTCACCCTTCACGAACCTAATAATATTTCTCCCACTTATACTCAAAGCAGATTGACAATGGTCTTGACACCCATTCCTTCCACATGTCTCTCGAATGTACTCTGAGGCAGACCCTTTGTGAATGGATCTGCTAGGTTGTCTTCAGACGCAATCTTTGCCACCTCTACGTCTCATCTCTTAATGATTTCTCGTATAAGATGGTATTTTCTTTCTATGTGTTTGCTGGCCTTGTGGGCTCTCGGTTCCCTAGAATTTGTAACTGCTCCGGTGTTATCACAGTAAACCATGATCGTGCTGGGCAAATTCGGAACAACGTCCAAGTCCACTAGGAAGTTTCTAAGCCAAACCGCTTCTTTCGCTGCTTCACAAGCAGCTACATATTCGGCTTCCATGGTAGAATTGACGATGCATTTCTGCTTAACGCTTCTCCAAGTCATGGCTCCTCCCCCCATGCAAAATACACTACCGAGGTTGACTTTCTGGAGTCTAAGTCTGATTGGAAATCGAGTCCGCAAAAATTCCATTTACGATGATTAGATCGGTCGACTAATAAACCAACATTACGTCCCGTGTCCTCAAAATGATACTTGTAATGTTTTTAATCGCGATCCATGCTCTTTCTCGGGGTTGCTTTGATATCTTGCCACCATGCCTACGACGAAGCATATATCCGGTCTCGTGCACAACATTGCATACATGAGGCTTCCTACAGACGAAGCATAAGGAATGCCCTTCATGTCATCCATCTCTTTTTGTGTCTTGGGACACATTTCTTTGGATAGATGGATTCCGTGTCTGAAAGGTACAAAACCTTTCTTAGAATCTTGCATGCTAAATCTCTTCAAAATGGTATCTCTGTACGAAGCTTGCAAAAGCCCGATCATCATTTTCTTGCGATCTCGAGTGATCTTGATCCCTAGGATGTGGTTGGCTTCTCCCAAGTCCTTCATATCAAACTATTTTGACAGCCATGCCCTTACGTCTGACATCATCTTTACATCGTTCCCAATGAGCAGAATGTCTTCTACGTATAGTACTAGAAATACCAAGGCAGTTCCGTCACGCCTTTTGTAAACACAACTTTCGAAATTGTTTTGATCAAAACCGTAGAATTTTATAAATTGATCAAAACATTGATTCCAAGCACAGAATGCTTGCTTTAACCCATAAATGGACTTCTTTAGCTTGCAAACTAGATGCTCTAGGCCTTTTTCAATGAAGCCTTCTGGTTGTTGCATATAGATTTCCTCGTCAAGACATCCGTTGAGGAAAACAGTCTTGACATCCATTTGCCAAATCTCAAAATCTAGGTGAGTAGCAATCGCCAAGAGAATTCGGATGGACTTGAGCATGACTATGGGCGAAAAGGTTTCCTCATAGTCGATCCCTTCTTTCTGAGTGTACCCTTTTGCCACGAGTCTTGCTTTAAAAGTTTCAACCTTTCCGTCCGGTCCTCTTTTTCTCTTGTATACCCACTTGCATCCAATGGGTCTTACCCTATTAAGTGGTTTGACTAGCTCCCACACCTTATTGTGATCCATTGAACCCATTTAGGCTTCCATTGCGGTTTGCCAAGATTCTGCATCCTTGTCTTGGATCGCCTTGTTGTAGGACCATGGATCTGATTCTTCTCCTGAGATCAAGTCCGAGGACTCTCCTATCCCCAAGAATCACTCGGGTTGCTGGACAACCCTCCCACTACGATGAGGTTCTGGTTGTGTAGGTGTCTTCTAAGGTAATAGTTTCGTCGTCTTCATATGTCTTCTTCCAAAAATCTAAATGCTTTTTGATTTTAAACCTTTGAAACCGACCATTGAACCCCTAAGTTCTTCTAAGGTAATCTCCAATTTTTTTTTCCTTGTCCAAGAACGAGGCTTTTCAAATCCGTTCATATAGTCTTCTTCCAAAAAAATCTAAAGTGCGTAAGTTTGATTATGACCTTTTGATCTCAGGGACCATAGAACATCGTCCAACCCCCGCTTTTTCCTTCGGGGTATCCTACAAACAACCTTAATTCCCAACCAAAAAGATCGTAGAAATCAATTTGCGGCTAAATCTTGTCCAACACGAATTTAATAAAAAGGATTTTGATTAGGACAAAACCCCGATGATCCTGATAATGTGTAGATGCAAAAGTGGATTCATTTTTTGGACCAGGATATTATCTCATGACTACGTATATCCACAATTCTCTCAAGAGGGGTTTTGGGAACCGATTTGGATGACACTAAGTTTAGAATATAAATTTGAATGTTTGCAAGGCATAACCCCAAAACAATTTTGGTAAATCAAAGATTGTTCGCGTAACTCATCATTGATCACCCCATTTCTAGAAGCATTCTCGTTCTTCATTCTACAACCCCGTTTTGTTGAGGGGTAAAACGGGTGCGATGTTGAGTAACATAAAACCCAAAGGTAGTGGGATGCAATCCTTCATCGAGTGGAGAGGTAGTTCAAAAATTCATTCTTTGAGGCATTCGCCCCACGATCGGATCGTAGAAACTTGATACTCTTTTCCTTATGATTCTCTGATTTTGAGCCTTAAATTCTTTGAATTTATCAAAAGTCTCGTCAAAGATTTATGCTTCATTAGGAAAATGTACCCATAGTTTGAGTAATCATCGATAAATGTAACGAAATACTCGTAGCCACCTTGTTGGGAAATTTAGAGTTTTGATGAAAGTTCTAAAACACATGTAATAGGAGGGACGGTCGGACATAGATTTTGGTCGATGATTTTATTTAAATGGAGAGGGGATATTAGGATAATTTTTTATAGAATACCGATTGATAACTATTGTATAGAACAACCGATAAGATCAAGATTGTAATAGATATGTCACATATTGAGGGGAACCTCAATATGTATAGGTTCGATAATCTTGAAGATATGAAGAACATCGATATCAAGATCAAGATAGTGGAATGAGGTTAGGATTCGAAAATTGGTCCAATTTATATTAGGAAAGGCAAGAGAAGATTAGAAAAAGATCGATGACGATAAAGACTTGATAGAAATCGATCCGATCAAGTCGAGATATCTTAGGAATAGACAAACTCTAGACTAAGTTTTCTTACAAAAAGAATAGATGGATTTGAAGCTCAACTAATGAAATCCACAATAAATCGACTTCAAGACTTGAAGATCGGACTTGAGGGGGAACAAATATAATCAAAAGTAGATGTTCAAGATCAAGAGAGGCTATACATACATCAAGCTTAAGTCGAGATTTTTCAAAGTCATTTGAGGCTAGTTGAAGCTAAGACAATGGCACCCTTGAAAAGACTCCATCGTAATATGTTCGGTCAAAGGTTAACATAATCAAATCGAATTTTGATCCGACAGCGATAAAGATCGGTCGAGGTTGAGTAAGATCAAAGTCACCACAAGAAATCGAACCGTTGTTCACCAAATCACCAAATGATAAAACCCGTTGTTTTTACTTTATGTTTATATGATCCGAACAAGAAGAATGTCAACCTTAGTTGGAAGAACAACCAAGGTCCATTGAAAGAATGAGTTTTAATACATCAAGACCAAAACAAAGATTTTTTAGATGTTTATTTTGATAAGATTATAGAACGATACAATCAATGAAACTTTTTATCTTTATGCTCAAAGATAAAGGGAATTACAATATGTTTTTGTTGATCTCGATTGAATGTCTAATCTCGATCCGACAGTATGGAATAAGAGCGGGAAACTATAAAAGACACTATTCACGCTTTTCGATTCCATTGAATGATTTAAATTGATTCTTAGAGATTTACCATTCTTGTAATAGGAAAAATCAATCATAGGTTATATCAAGTCATCATCCAAAAATATGAAACGAAATTCAAATTGCTCTCCAACGTATAGCTCTTTGATTTAAAGAGGTCTATAAATATGGGATCAAACTTGAGTGAAGAAACGAAAAAAAAACAATCAAACAATCAAGAAGCTTTATAATCGATTTCCATTTGAACGAAGAACATTCAAATAACTAGAAGATTATTTTACTAAGTGTTCATCCCATAAGTTCTTAGCACATAAATCTTTTCATCTAGGCGATAGGCTACTTAAACACTAGAAAAGATTTCATAGTTGGAACCAAAACAATCTTATCCAAACCCAAAGTTAGGTTAAGTTGTTTAGCAAGATTTCGTAAACTAGGGTTTCTAGTTCGATCGATTTACGGGATCGGTTGAGTGAGAACTCTTTAAATATCTATTGGTGTCTTGTGTTGGACTAACACAAAAATCTAAGTCCAAGTTGGTTTAGTTGGTACCCTTGTGATAGGGAAGAGTGGGACGTGGGATCTGGTTTGTCCGAACCACTATAAATCTTGTGTGCCTTTACCGCTTTTGATTAATTGTTTACACAATCGCACACAACTATTAAAGCAAACATACATATTCTAAGTTAAGATAGGTCACATATTGAGGGGGAACCTAGCACCAAGCTTATCGATCGATCAAGTTTGACACTTTAGTCATTTGGTTAAAAGACCCGACTTTGGAATCGATTTATTAAAAACTACCTTTTTTTCATGTTGGACTAACCAATAAAAAACTTAGCTTGATTCCGACAAATTATTAAACCGATAGATCCGAATCGATCTACCTTTGCGATTAGTAAGTTAGATATCGATCCAAATCGATTCAGTGTTTGCACTCGATCGAAAGGTTACTAAACACGCCATCACAAACGATCTGCACAAAAAGTTTTCAGAAGTCTATTCACACCTCTAGCTTTGATTTGCATTGGACCACACACATCGGTGTGAACGATATCCAACACTTCTTTAGCTCTAAGCCCCTTGGCTCCAAATGCCCTCTTGGTCATCTTACCCTCCAAGCATGATTCACTAACACAAAAGTTGGAAATGGTTCAATCGGGGAGAGGACTCCAATGAACCATCTTGGACCAACCTTTGGGTCCTCTTCGGGTTAATATGACCTAATCTTAGGTGCCAAAGAAGTGTCTCGTTCACGTTTGATAGAACGTTTTCTTTTGCTTGAAACAGTAGATGTGTTACAGGATGCATTTCGTGAGTGGTGTGCACAGTTAATAATGTAGAGATTATTCTTTAAAGTTCCATGACTAGATAACCAAATCGTTACGAAAAACAGTAACATTTTTATTAAAATGAACAGAATATCTATCAGCAAAAAGTTTTGAAACTGAAATAAGGTTTTTCCGAAAAACAGGAACATAAAGAACGTCTCTTAAAATTAAACTCTTATCTTCAAAAGACAGGTGCAAGTCTCCCACTGCTTCAGGTGCCACTCTCGTAGTATCGCCTAGCGTGATGAGGATCTCTCTCCCACTAAGTTGCCGGGTTCGCTTGAACCCCTGTAATGTGAAACAAACATGATCAGTGGATCCTGTATCCATTACCCACGAATGGGTAGCATACGCCGCTAAATAAGTTTCAACAACTAGTGCGTGAGAATTACCTTTCTTTCCATTCCGCTTGGGTTTGGAACAGGCCCACCTCCAATGTCCTCTTTCGCCACACTCCAAACAGATCCTTGTACTTAAAATTTCATCTTTGAAGTTTGAATAGAACTGGTTTATCCTTTTTGTCTCTTCATTTATCTTACCACCAATTGGCCTAGAAAAAGAAGAAGACCCTTTTGTAACCATGTTCACTTTCGCTCATTGTCCTCTTCGACCAATGTAAGGGCTCTTACAAGATCATCCACGGTAAAATCCATATCTTCCATTAGATACGTTATATAAGGATGATCGTAGCTCTTTGGCAGAGAACTAGGTATGATATCAATTTTGGTTTTGAAGTCATATTTTTCGCCAAGATATGCCAGTTCTTCAAAGAGAACCATAACCCTAAGAATGTGTTCTTTTGCAGTCATTCCTGTTGGAATTTAGATGCACGTAAAACACGTAATCACATGCGCAACGGAAATTAAAGTTCACCAACAACGAACAATAAATTGCATACAAATTACAATAATCATAACGAGAAATCTTGCAGTAACTCGAGAGCAGATTTCTCTACTACAGTATCCACGTAATCCCCGTTCACGAACTTGCACAGATTTGCCAGCATTGAATCTGAGAAGGAATTTGCTAGGAAAATTCATATTCTAGATTTTATGGAGAAATCTGAATTAACGTCGTTTGTGAATTCCCAAGAGCTTGTATATATAGGAAATGCCCAACTTAAATCTTAAGCTAACCCAATTAGGGAAATAAAATCCCTAATCTTGAATTAAATTAATTCCTTTTAATTTAATTCCCTAAATATAAATCTCTACGGATTTAAATGCCTTATATAAAAATCTCTACGATTTATTTCCATATACATTAAATCCTACAATTATATTCCAAATATAATTATTGAGAATTCTTAATTAAATCCAATTTAATTAAATATTAATAATAATTAATTCTAAATTAATATATTATTAATTAATTCTCCATAAATTAAATATTAAATCCAATTTAACATTTAATCAACCAACCATAATCCGTAAAAGGGAACTACTTGTTGTGTGACCCATAGGCCCTCATATATCGAGCGATTAGTCAAACTAACGGTCTTAATTGAACCCTAGACAATAAATCAGACATTCTCAATATATGAGGTACGTTGAGAAACGTGCAACTACCTGTAACTGAAACATGGGCTATTACAATTTCCTCCTTTCATTCGCGAATACTCGATTAAGTCTTGAACATGATGAAGTGTCTATTCAAATAACTTAATCATGTTATCTCCAATCACTAATTGATCATGTATGTCACACTTAGCCACAAAGTCTAAGTTGACGTGCATCGGCCGATGACTTTGATCCAATTATGATGAGAAGATGAGTATTCTCTATAAATCCACTTTTAGGAATGAATCCTATTCTTGGCTCAACTACCATGCACATGCACTTCGTGATGAACCCAATCCAAGCTGTATCTACCCATGGAAGGGTGCAAGTGTTGGTCATGGTCAAAGTTCATCATCCCACACATGTCGTGTGTATTGACCTCAAGTCAAAGGAGTATCGCATCGCTCCCACTAACCGAGATACCCGTAGACACATATAGTGGAAATATATCAAACGGTTTCTCGGATGGGTATACCAATACCCTCTAAGGTATTTGTGCATCCATCATGAGATACCTAGTACCTCGTAGAAAGTGAGATCTTACTACACTCTCTAAGAGTATGATGCAGATCGCACACCAATCTCCATTGCATCATCAATATCTCATTCTTGATGATCCTTGATCGGGGCTATTTGAGAATCATGCTTAAGTCATCTGAGTTCTCACAACCTCAATGATAGCAATGACTCATGGGAACACTTGTATGAATAAATGCAAACAATCAAACATAATATTCAAACAGGTGTATTGCCATACATTAATATTAAGTGAACTATAATATTAAATGAAACTGAATATCATAGAGTATTATGTCCTTACAATTGATTGTCTCTAGGACACTAACACTAACAATTCCTTCTTCCATTTTCAGCTTGACCAAGTCATGCTTAATGCTTTGGATTGCTATAATGCGTTGGAGAGACAATCTGAGACATGCAGGATCAGGTATCTGGCTACCAACCAAAAGTCCTTCTCAAGTATTCCCAAGTACTTTCTCAACAACCTTGGTGGAAGGTTGTCCAAGGAACAATTATAAAACAAAGGAAAAATAAATAATTTGTTGCACCACCTTTGTGAATTTCTAATTTTTCCAATTCATGGAATTGTGTTGGGGATGAAAAATTCATCCCCTATTTATAATAGAAGGGGGGGGTTGGAGAAAATTAGGGTCCAATTAGGGTTAGGAAAGATCTTTTCTTGATCTCCAAGAAATCTTGAATATATCCCATATATTCTTCTTTCCATGTGTATTTTTCCACAAAAATCTCACACCCTTATTTAGCCCTTATTTTCGAAAATAATAAGGAGATTTACAATATTGGATCTTTCTTGAATTTATGAGATATTCTTGTATTCCAAGAATACATATCTTTCTCCATAAAATCTTTCCAAGAAATTCAAGAAAATATTTTCTTCCATTTTATTACTTTAATTTTCGAAAATTATCATTAAAGATACCAAGTGGGAGATTTCTTGAATTTATGGGATAATCTTGTATTCCAAGAATACTTATCTCATTTCCATAAAATCTTTTCAAGAAAATCCTTCTCCTTCTTTTTCTTTAATATTTTTGAAATTTAAGGAAAAATATGCAACAAAAATATTTAATTTATTTTAAACACCTTTTCATTTAATGGAGTTTATTTGGGCTACTTGAGGGGCCTTTAGGAGAATTAAGATGGATCTCCCAATGGGCTTCTGAATTTCAATAGCCACAATATAATTCAGCCCATTAATATTAATTAATTTCACTATATAATTAATATTATACTATCCATCTCAACCCATATTACGTTAATATGGCTCCCGATTATTATTTTCCGTGTTTAAGATTATTTTGTCCATTAATTAATTAAGCCACTGAAAAACTTATATTAATTAATATATTTATCCTAGGAGTAAGGACAACTCATCATTATTATCCATACCGGAAAATTAATTCCACTTGCAAGATTTGGTATGATAAAGGTTCTGAGCCCACCAAGGGGAATAATCATGCAAGACTCTCCAAGCAAACGATTCTCTGTATTAATTTAGCAAACGTCATGTAATTAATATTATTGCCCAAGATATAGGGTATCGAAGTCGTAGTGATTCTCTTCCCATTATAAGTCAAAGCAATAATTACTAATTGCACACAGTCCTTATTAAGTCAAATGCACTAGTGTAATCTCTCGGTCAAGACAAGTCAATCTGAGCCTTACACATCAACTTCTACTAATAGATTGTTCAGATCTATCTAAGTTGCGAAACACACACTTGTTTACAAGGGACTGTTAACGTGATCTTCTGTGATCTGGTATCACCACGTTAACTACAGTGTAACACGTGCTATTCTACAAACGGTTTGCAATAAATATATATAACATTCAATCATATTTAAAGGAACAATGATAAATAATTTATTTTTGTAAATAAATGTTTAATACATAGGTTATACAAAGTAAAAGCATAATTTCACGTATAACCCCAACAATCTCCCACTTATACTCAAAGTCTGCTTTTAAGTATACCACAACATATCTAATGTATTGCTACATGACATCTGATGTCACCTACACCAACCTAATAACATTTCTCCCACTTATACTCAAAGCAGATTGGCAATGCACTTGACACCCATTCCTTCCACATGTCTCTCGAATGTTAACTGAGGCAGACCCTTTGTGAATGGATTGACTAGGTTGTCATTCGATGCAATCCTTGCCACCTCTATATCTTATCTCTTAACGATTTCTCGTATAAGATGATATTTTCTTTCAATGTGTTTGCTGGCCTTGTGGGCTCTCGGTTCTCTTGAATTCGCAACTGCTCCGGCGTTATCACAGAATACCGTGATAGTGCTGGGAAAATTCGAAACTACGTCCAAGTCCACTAAGAAGTTCTTGAGACACACCGCTTCTTTCGCTGCTTCACAAGCAGCTACATATTCGGCTTCCATGGTAGAATCTGCGATGCATTTCTGCTTAACGCTTCTCCATGTTACAGCTCCTCCTCCCAAACAAAACACACTACCTGAGGTAGATTTTCTGGAATCTTGGCCCGATTGGAAATCTGAGTCCGTGTATCCCACCAGAAATAAACTGTCTGCCTGATAAATCAACATTCTATCCTGAGTTCTCGTCAGATACTTCAGAATGTTTTTAATAGCAGTCCAGTGTTGATTTCCCGGGTTACTTTGATATCTTGCTACCATGCCTTCGGCGTAGCAGATATCCGGCCTCGTACACAATATTGCATACATAAGGCTTCATACTGCCGATGCATAAGGAATGACTCTCATGTCATCTATCTCCTTTTGTGTCTTAGGGCACATATCTTTGGATAGATGGATTCCTGTTGGGATTATATTGGAAAGTATGCTTTTTACTTTGTATAACCAAACTGAATTTCTTATTTTTTTACTGAAATAAATTATTTATCACTGTTGCATTAAATATGATTGAATGTTATATATATTTACTGCATGCGTGTTCAATAAATAGTACGTGTTACATTGTAGTTAATTTGGTGATACCATATCGCGGAAGATCAAATTAACAGTTCCTCGTAACTAAGTACAAATTCACAACCTAGATGGAAATGAACAAACCATCGTGAAAGGTTGAAGTGTAAGGCTCAGATTGAAGCCAGCCATTACACTAGTGCATTATGATGTGCCGAATAGGACCTACAGGAGGATAAATTCTTCAGTACTGAATATAGAAGAATTAGACCTCAGTGGTTCGTTATTTCTTAATCTCCGTTCCTTAAATAGGATCATGTGAAATTAATAACTATTACTTTGACTTATGATGGGAAGAGAATCAACGTGATTCGATACCTTATATATTGGACAATATTATTAGTTACACGACGATTTCTAAGATTTAATACGGAGAATCATGTGCAAGCACGTCTTGCTTGATTTGTCCCTTGGTGGGCTCAGAAGCTTTATCATACCAAATCTTGCAAGTGGAAATTGATTTTCGGTTTTGATAATAATGTTGAGTTGTCTTTACTCCAAGGATAAAGATATTAATTATTATAAACTCTTTCAGTGGCTTAATTAATTAGTGGACTAGATAATTTTAAACACTGGAAATAATAATCGGGAGCCATATTATTGAAGCATCGTAATATGGATTAAGATGGATAGTTCAATATTAATTTTATAGTGGAATAAATTAATATTAATGGGCTTGAATAATATTTTGGCTTAATATTAAAGTTTATTAGCCCATTGGATGTCTAATCTTAATTATCCTAAAGGCCCCTCAAATAGCCCAAATTAAAGTCCAATTAATGAAAAGGAGAAGAAAATATTATTGCCTAATTTTCCTAGATATTTTCGAAAAATATGAGTAGGAGAGAGAAAAAAATTTCTTGGAAAGATTTTATGGAATAAGTATTAAAAATATGAGTAGGAGAGAGAAAATATTTTCTTGATTTTCTTGAAAAGATTTTATGGAATAAGTATTCTTGAGATACAAGTTTATCCTATAAATTCAAGAAAGGTAAAAAATCTTATTCCTTCCCTATTTATTAAGAAATTTTCAAATATTATAATATAATAAAGAGGAGAAGATTTTGTTGGTAGATATTTTGGAAAATAGAATATATTGGATATATTCAAGATTGTATCTTGATGAAGAAGTAAGAAAATTTCTCAATAACCCAACATGAGCAAATTTTCGTCCCATCCCCTTATTATAAATAGGGGATGAATTTTTCATCCCCAAAATAATTACATGTGTTGGAAAAATTAGAAATCCACAAAGGTGGTGTCATATAATTTTAGTTTTCTCCTTTATTAAAATCGTTCGTGAGAATCCTCCCACCGGATTACGTTTGTGGACGTGGGACATATTTGAGAAGGCACTTTGAGTTGATCCATCGTCTCAACGGTTGTCTCTACAAGAGGTATGTAATCTCGTAACTCCTAGATTCCACATGCTTAGGATTTACGTGAATTACATGTACACATGTTGTTGTTGCTTATTTAATTATTATGTTGAATTAATTTAAGATTGATTCATGTTAGTAATTAATTGAATAATTTAAATATGTATTTAAATACACCTCGAATAGATCCGGACACCCCGTATTTCCCAACAACTGGTATCAGAGCCTCGGTTTCGAGCTCTGTATTTAAATTGTTATTTAAATTTATTGGCCATTAAATTTTATTGAAAATTGGATAGTAGAATTGTTAGATCTGTTTTCCAGGTATCAAATTGTCATGGTATTTAATGTGTTTTATTAATTTCATGGGTACGATTGTTTTAATTCGACTCGTTCGAATTTATTTTTCTCGTGAGAAAATCCACGAGTAGATTAGGCAATTTGATTTTTTCAATGTAATAGGCTAGTCTAGATTTAGGTTATTTATTTTTGTAAAATAAATTGTAACCTGATCGAAGACGAAGACGGAGGCGAGAAATTCCGCTAAGGGACGACCAAAAGAAAGCTTTCACATGAATAAATTCTCAAAAGGATGATTGTAAATTATTACTAGTGACGACGATGACCCTCCCAAGAGGCTCGTTCAAAACGAAATAATAATTCTGCATTTAATCATGGTTATTACTTAGGTATAAAATTGATATGCATATACTTCGCCGAAGTCCCTGTCAATTTTATATTGGTCAAGTGGGAGCCAACTATTAAGTTTTTTAAAAAAATTAAAGGTTTGTAACTGTTCTTGTTTGTAACCTGCTTAAATGTGATTTAAATGATGACCCACCCACGTGGCTCATTTAAACTATTTTAAGATGTTGGCTGATACATGTTCATATTTTTTTTGAGATTTTAATATGATTCATGTGATTGAATTATGTGATTTTCTTTGTGTTAGTATTAACACAAGATGTATGTTTATTTCAGTTTCATCATGTCGCAACCTTTTAATCCACTGTTCAATATACTGAAAGACAAATTGCTTACTGGAGAAAATTTTGTTGATTGGTATCGAAAACTTACTATTGTCCTCACCTCACGATATCACAATTGGGTTCTTACTACACCCAAACCAGAAAAGCCAACTGATGAGTCCAACAAAACGGATAAGAAAGACTATGCTGACTGGGAGCATTTCACAAAATGGCAAAGTGTACCATCTTGGCTTCCATGTCAGATGTGTTGCAACACCAACACCAAAGCTTTGAAACAGCTGCAGACATCATGGTAAATCTTAAAGCGATGTTCCAACATCAAAACCATGTGGCTCGCCAGATCACCATGAGAGACATGCTCTCTATGAAGATGGAGGAGGGAACACCCGTAAGGGAGCACGTTCTCTAGATGATGGCTCACCTAAATAAACTTGAGGTCCTTGGCGCTGAATATGATATCGAGACCCAGATCGATTTCATACTCCATTCCCTGCCAAAAAACTTCGAGCAGTTCAGGCTCAACTACCAAATGAACAATCACAAGTTCACACTGCCTGATCTGCTACAAGGTTTAGTCTCGGCGGAGGGAATATTGGGAGAGAGCAGCCAAGCCTTGGCGGCAATTGGTCCATTTTCTTCTTCTAGGCCAACAGGAGGTAAGAAAAAGAAGAAGGCAAAAAGCCAAAGCCAAACTAACTCAAGCGTTGCCAAGGGCAAAGGAAAGGTGAAGGGAGAGGGTGGCGTGAAGAAGTCAGCTAAGGGGAAATGTTTCAACTGCAGTGAAAAAGGACATTGGAGGTTGGCCTGTTCCAAACCCAAGCGGAATGGAAAGAAAGGTAATTCTCACGCACTAGTTGTCGAAACTTGTTTAGCGGTGATTCGTGGGTAGTGGATACGAGATCCACTGATCATGTTTGTTTCACTTTACAGGGGTTCAAACGGACCCGAAAACTTAGTGGGAGTGAGATCCTCATCACCCTAGGCGATGCTACGAGAGTGGCAGCTGAAGCAGTGGGAGACGTGCACCTGTCTTTTGAAGACATAAGTTTAGTTTTAAGAGATGTTCTATATGTTCCTATTTTTTGGAAAAACCTTATTTCTGTTTCTAAACTAATTTCTGATGGATATTCTGTCCGTTTTAATAAGCATGTTACTGTTTTTTGTAAAGATATGTTTATCTATCATGGAACTTTACAGAACAATCTCTATACTATTAACTGTGCACACCACCCACAAAATGCATCCTGTAACACATCGACCGTTTCGAGCACTAAATGAAAACGTCCGACTAATGTGAACGAGACACTTTTTTGGCATCTAAGATTAGGTCATATTAATCCGAATAGGATCCAAAGGTTGGTCCAAGATGGTTCATTGGAGTCTCTCCGGATTGAACCATTTCCAACCTGCGAATCATGTTTAGAGGGTAAAATGACCAAACGGGCATTTGGAGCCAAGGGGTTTAGAGCTAAAGAAGTGTTGGAAATAGTTCACACTAACGTGTGTGGTCCAATGCAAATCAAAGCTAGAGCTGGCTACGAGTATTTCGTTACTTTTATCGATGATTACTCACGCTATGGGTACATTTTCCTAATGAAGCATAAATCTGAGACCTTTGATAAATTCAAAGAATTTAAGGCTCAAGCGGAGAATCATAAGGAAAAGAGTATCAAGTTTCTACGATCTGATCGTGGAGGTGAATACCTCAGCGATGAATTTTTGAACTACCTGTCAGACGAAGGGATTGCATCCCAGTTGACTGCACCCGGTACCCCACAACAAAACGGGGTTGCAGAACGAAGAAACATAATACTTTAAGAAATGGTCACATCAATGATGAGTTATGCGGATTTGCCGAAATTGTTCTGGGGTTACGCCTTGGAAACAGTGGCTTACATTCTAACCCTAGTGCCATCCAAATCGGTTCCCAAAATCCCTAGAGAATTGTGGACAGGGCGCAAGCCCAACTTGGGACACATGAGAATCTGGGGGTGTCCGACATACGTGTTGGACAAGGAAGCCGGTAAGTTGGATGCACGTTCAGAATTAAGGCTGTTTATAGGATACCCCGAAGGAACTAAAGGATGCATGTTCTACCCAAAGATCAAAAGGTCGTAATCAGTACACACTTTAGATATTTGGAAGAAGACTATATGAACGATAGAAAGTCTAGAAGTGAGATTACCTTAGAAGAACTTAGAGGTTCAACTCCTTTGCCGACTGTACAAGTCGATATACCAAGCGTCACATCTACACAACCAGAACCTCATCGCAGTGGGAGGATTGTTACACAACCCGAGCGATTATTGGAGATAGGAGAGTCTTCGGAATTGGTCTCCGGAGAAGAATCAGACCCATGGTCGTTCAACGAGGCGATCCAAGACAAGGATGCAAGTTCTTGGCAAACTGCAATGGAAGCCGAAATGGGTTCAATGGATCACAATAAAGTGTGGGAGCTAGTCGAACCACTAAATGAGGTAAAACCCATTGGATGCAAGTGGGTATACAAGAGAAAAAGAGGACCGGACGGGAAGGTGGAAACCTTCAAAGTGAGACTCGTGGCGAAAGGGTACACTCAGAAAGAGGGGATCGATTATGAGGAAACCTTTTCGCCTGTAGCCATACTCAAGTCCATCTGTATTTTCTTGTCGATTGCTGTGCATCTAGATTTTGAGATCTGACAAATGGATGTCAAGACAGCTTTCCTTAACGGAAGTCTTGACGAGGAAATCTACATGCAGCAACCCGAAGGCTTCGTTGAAAAAGGCTAAGAGCATCTGGTTTGCAAGCAAGGAAGTCTATTTATGGTCTGAAGTAAGCATCCCGTGCTTGGAATCAATGTTTTGATTAGGTTATAAAATCCTACGGTTTTGATCAAAATAATTTTGAAAGCTGCGGTTATAAAAGGCGTGACAGAACTGCCTTAGTATTCTTAGTACTATACATAGACGATATTCTGCTCATCGGGAATGATGTAAAGGTGTTGTCAGACGTAAGGGCATGGCTTTCAAAACAGTTTGATATGAAGGGCTTGGGAGAAGCTGGTCATATCCTAGGGATCAAGATCACTCGAGATCGCAGGAAAAGGATGATCGGCCTCTCACAAGCTTCATACATAGACACTGTCTTGAAGCGATTCAGCATGCAAGATTCCAAGAAAGGTTTTGTACCTTTCAGACATGGAATCCATCTATCCAAAGAAATGTGTCCCAAGATACAGAAAGAGATAGATGACATGAAGGGCATTGTTTATGCCTCAGCTGTAGGAAGCCTCATGTATGCAATGCTGTGCACGAGACCGGATATGTGCTTTGCCGTAGGCATGGTAGCAAGATATCAAAGTAACGCTGGGGGAGAGCATTGGACTGTAGTTAAAAACATTCTAAAGTATCTGAAGAGGACACGAGACAGGATGTTGGTTTACCAGTCAGACAATCTAATCCCCATCGATTACACGGACTCAGATTTCCAATCAGACATAGACTCCAGGAAGTCTATCTCAGGTAGTGTGTTTTGCATGGGAGGAGGAGGCATGACATGGAGAAGCGTTAAGCAGAAATGCATCGCCGATTCTACCATGGAAGCCGAATACGTAGCTGCTTGTGAAGTGGCGAAGGAAGCGGTTTGTCTCAAGAACTTCTTAGTGGACTTGGACGTTGTTTTGGATTTGCCCAGCATAATCACAGTTTATTGTGATAATGCCGGAGCAGTTGCAAATTCAAGGGAACCGAGAGCCCACAAAGCCAGTAAACACATAGAAAGAAAATATCATCTTATACGAGAAATCATTAAGAGAGGAGACATAGAGGTGGCAAAGATTACGTCGGAAGACAACCTAGAAGATCCATTCACAAAGGGTCTGCCTCAGAATACATTCGAGAGACATGTGGAAGGAATGGGTATCAAGAGCATTGCCAATCTGCTTTGAGTATAAGTGGGAGAAATATTATTAGGTTCGTGTAGGTGACATTAGATGTCACGTAGAACACGAGACGTGCTGTAGTATACTTAAAAACATACTTTGTGTATAAGAGGAAGATTATTGGGGTTATACTGGAAAGTATGCTTTTTACTTTGTACAACTAAACTGAATTTCTTATTTATTTACTGAAATAAATTATTTATCACTGTTGCATTAAATATGATTGAATGTTATATATATTTACTGCATACCTGTTCAATAAATAGTACGTGTTACATTGTAGTTAATTTGGTGATACCAGATCACGGAAGATCAAATTAACAGTTCCTCGTAACTAAGTACAAATTCACAACTTAGATGGAAATGAACAAACCATCGTGAAAGGTTGAAGTGTAAGGCTCAGATTGTCTTGTCTTGACCAAGAGATTACACTAGTGCATTATGATGCCCTGAATAGGACCTACACCTCAGTGGTTCATTATTTCTTAATCTCCGTTACTTAAATAGGATCGTGAAATTAATAACTATTGCTTTGACTTATGATGGGAAGAGAATCAATGTGATTCGATACCTTATATCTTGGGCAATATTATTAGTTACAAGACGATTGCTAAGATTTAATACGGAGAATCATGTGCAAGCACGTCTTACTTGATTTGTCTCCTTGGTGGGCTCAGAAGCTTTATCATACCAAATCTTGCAAGTGGATATTTATTTCCGGTATGGATAATAATGTTGAGCTGTCTTTACTCCAAGGATAAAAATATTAATTAATATAAAGCTCTTTCAGTGGCTTAATTAATTAGTGGACTAGATAATCTTAAACACGGAAAATAATAATCGGGAGCCATATTATTGAAGCATCGTAATGTGGATTAAGATGAATAGTTCAATATTAATTTTATAGTGGAATAAATTAATATTAATGGGCTTGAATAATATTTTGGCTTAATATTAAAGTTTCATTGTCCATTGGAGGTCTAATCTTAATTATCCTAAAGGCCCTCAAATAGGCCAAATTAAAGTCCAATTAATGAAAAGGAGAAGAAAATATTATTGCCTAATTTTCCTAGATATTTTCGAAAAATATGAGTAGGAGAGAAAAGATTTTCTTGATTTTCTTGGAAAGATTTTATGGAATAAGTATTCTTGAGATACAAGTTTATCCCATAAATTCAAGAAAGGTAAAAGATCTTATTCCTTCCCTATTTATTAAATGTTTTTTGAAAATTATAATATAATAAGGAGGAGAAGATTTTGTTGAGAGATATTTTGGGAAATATAATATATTGGATATATTCAAGATTGTATCTTGAGGAAGAAGCAAGAAAATTTCCCAATAACCCAAAATGAGCAAATTTTCGTCCCACACCCTTATTATAAATAGGGGATGAATTTTTCATCACCAAAATAATTCCATGTGTTGGAAAAATTAGAAATCCACAAATGTGGTGGCATATAATTTTAGTTTTCTCCTTTATTAAAATCGTTCGTGAGAATCTTCCCACCGGATTACGTTCGTTGAAGTGTGGAACTTTTTTAAGAAGACACTTTGAGTTGATCCATCGTCTCAACGGTTGTCTGTACAAGAGGTATGTAATCTCATAACTCCTAGATTCCGCATGTATAGGATTTACGTGAATTACGTGTACGCATGTTGTTATTGCTTATTTAATTATTATGTTGAATTAATTTAGGATTGATTCATGTTAGTAATTAATTGAATAATTTAAATATGTATTTAAATACACCTCGAATAGATCCGGGCACCCCGTATTTCCCAATAATTCCATGCCTGAAAGGCACAAAACCTTTCTTGGAATCCTGCATGTTGAAACGCTTCAAAACTGTATCTATGTATGAAGCTTGCGATAAGCCTATCATCATTTTCTTGCGATCTCGAGTGATCTTGATCCCAAGGATGTGCCCGGCTTCCCCTAAGTCCTTCATATCAAACTATTTTGACAGTCATACCCTCACGCCTGACAAAACCTTTACATCATTTCCGATGAGAAGAATATCGTCTAAGTATAGTACTAAGAATACCAAGGCAGTTTCGTCACACTTCTTATACACACAACTCTCGAACTCATTTTGATCAAACCCATAAGATTTAATTATCTGATCAAAACATTGGTTCCAAGCGCGAGATGCTTGCTTCAGTCCATAAATGGACTTCTTTAGCTTGCAAACAAGATGTTGTTGACCTTTCGCAATAAAACCTTCGGGTTGTTGCATATAGATTTCCTCGTCAAGACTTCCGTTTAGGAAAGCTGTCTTGACATCCATTTGCCAGATCTCAAAATCTAGATGTGCAACTATTGCCAAGAGAATACGGATGTACTTAAGCATGGCTACGGGCGAAAAGGTTTCTTCATAATCGATACCCTCTTTCTGAGTGTATCCCTTTGCCACTAGCCTAGCTTTAAAGGTTTCTACCTTCCCGTCCGGTCCTCTTTTCCTCTTGTAGACCCACTTGCATCCAATGGATTTTACCCCACTGGGTGGTTCAACTAGCTCCCACTCTCGATTATGGTCCATTGAGCCCATCTCGACTTCCATTGCTGTTTGCCAGGATTCTGAATCCTTGTCTTAGACTGTCTCTTTGTAGGACTAGGGGTCTGATTCACTATCCCCGGGGATCAAATCCAAAGATTCTCCTATCCCCATGAATCTCTCAGGTTGTCGGACATCCCTCCCACTACGACAAGGTTCTGGTTGTGTCGGTGTGACGCTTAGTATATCAACTTGTACAGTTGGTATATGAGTTTGCCCTCTTAATTCATCTAAGGTAATCTCACTTTTGGGCTTTCTATTGTTCATATAGTCTTCTTCCAAGAATCTAAAGTGTGTAATGATTACAATCTTTTGATCTTCGGGACCATAGAACATGCACACCTTCGTTCCCATGGGATACCCCATAAACAACCTTAACTCTGAACATGCATCCAACTTACCAACTTTCTTTTTTGGCACGTATGCCGGATACCCTCAGATTCTCAAGTGTCTAAGATTGGGCTTGTGCCCGGTCCACAACTCTCTTAGGGTTTTGGGACCAATTTGGATGACATTAAGTTCAGAACATAAGCCGCTGTTTCTAAGGCGTGACCCCAAAATGACTTGGGTAGATCTGAATAACTCATCATTGATCTGACCATTTCTAAGAGCGTTATGTTTCTTCGTTTTGCCACCCCATTTTGTTGAGGGGTTCTGGGTGCAGTCAATTGGGAAACAATTCCCTCGTCTGACAGGTAGTTCAAAAACTCATCGTTGAGGTATTCACCTCCACGATCAGATCGTAGAAACTTGATACTCTTTTCCCTATGCTTTTCAGCTTCGGCTTTGAACTCCTTGAATTTATCAAAGGTTTCCGATTTATGCTTCATAAGGAAAATGTACCCGAACCTTGAGTAATCATCGAATGAAATTCATGAAATACTCATAGCCACCTCTAGCTTTGGTTGACATTGGACCACACACGTCAGTGTGAATGATTTTCAACACTTCTGTGGCTCTAGTACCCTTGGCTCCAAATGCCCTCTTGGTCATTCTACCCTCTAAACACGATTCACAAGTTGGAAATGATTCTAACTGTAGGTCCTCCAACGAACTATCTTTCACCAACCTTTGAATCCTATTCAGATTAATATGACCTAATCTGAGATGCCAAAGAAGTGTTTCGTTCACGTTATCTAAATATTTTCTCTTATTGTTCGAAACAGACGATGTGTTATAAGATGCATTTTGTGAGTGGTGTGCACAGTTAATAGTATAGAGATTGTTCTGTAAAGTTCCATGACAGATAAACACATCGTTATGAAAAACAGTAACTTGCTTATTAAAACAAACAGAATATCCATCAGAAAATAGTTTAGAAACTAAAATAAGGTTTTTCCGAAAAACATGAACACAAAGAACGTCTCTCAAAACTAAAACTCTTGTCTTCAAAAGACAGGTGCACGTCTCCCACAGCATCGCCCAGCGTGATGAGGATCTCACTTCCACTAAGTTGCCGGGCCAGCTTGAACCCCTGAAACAAACATGATCAGTGGATCCCGTATCAACTACCCACGAATAGGAAGCATACGCCGCTAAACAAGTTTCAACAACTAGTGTGTGAGAATTACCTTTCATTCCGGCCCTCTTGGGCTTGGAACAGGCAGACCTCCAGTGTCCTTTCTCACCGCAGTTGAAGCACTTCCCCTTAGGATCCTTCTTGACACCACCAGCATCCTTCATCTTACCCTTGCCCTTGGCAACACTTGAGTTTGATTGCTTGTGGCTTTTGGCCCTTTTCTTCTTCTTACCTTCCTTTGGCCTAGAAGATGAGGATGGACCACTTGCCGTCAAAGCTTGAGTTTGGTGCCCCATCAACATCTCTGCCGAGACCAAAGCTTGCAACAAGTCAGCTAGTGAGAACTTCTGATTATTCATCTGATAGTTCAGTTGAAAGTGCTCAAAACTTTTGGGCAGAGAGTGGAGTACTGTTGGGAAATGAATTTAATAAAGAGGATTTTGATTAGATCCCAAAACCCTTGAGTATGACATGTTCAGGATAATCTTGATAGATGAATCAGATTGATTTTAGAGTGTTAGGATATTCGCGACCGTGTATAGTCTCCAGGTTAGTTTTTCAAGAAGATTCAATCGAGATCTTGAAGACCAGAGGATACGAGAACTCGAAGACTTCGAGAGAAGTTTGTTCGAGAGAAATGAAGACTCGAGAGAAATCAAGACTCAGAGAAATTTCAAGGCACAGTAATTATCGAAGACTCAAGAACACGAATGATTATATCTGAATGTTCCGAGGCACCGGCCGAGGAATATAGCCGTTGGAATCACGTGGACCAACGAGAGGAAGACAACCAGTAGGAAAAGGCTTTTTACAAAGAATAGTATGGATTTGAATGTGATTCTCTCCAACGGTAACATTCAAATCCACACTATAAATACAAGTTCTTCCTTCATTTCGGTGTGTGGAAGTCGAAAAAAGATAGCAACAATGCTCTGAGCCAAAGAGTGTTATAGCCAAAGCATTCCCACCCTAGAACACAAGTCTATAGATATACAAATATATTCAAAGAGTGTTCTAGAACCCAATCTAAGCAACCCACGATGTATCATAAGCTTAGAGAGATTTTCCCAACCTTAGCATTGAGGCTAAACCATTGTAAGGAAAATCTCACCATAGTTGGAGACAACACCAAAAACCCAAACCCAGTGGTGAAGTGGCGTAGTTGTTAGGCAAACCCGAGTGAGGGTGATAAGTCCCGTTGGAGTGTGAACTCGTTAAACATCGTCAGAAGCGATCCCGTGGAGGTGATAAGTCCCGTTGGAGTGTGAACTCGTTTCGTAGGCGATCCGTGGAGGGTTATAAGTCGATTCGAAAGTGTGAGCTCGGTAAATATCTATTGGCAATCCCGTGGAGGGTGATAAGTCCCGTTTGAAGGAATTTCCTAGAGAGGGAGAGTGGATGTAGGACCGGGTTGTCGAACCACTATATATATTCTTTGTGTTGTTTTATGCTTTATGTTTATACTTGTCATAAGCATTCGTTTATAAGCAAAGCACACACACGAGCTCAAAAGTTTAAAAATTGGAACACTCGCCCTCATCCCCCGCTTTTATATGCACCAAAATTAAAAGCGTCTCAGACGCAAGCAAAAATAGGTTTTCCCACCGGGACCAACAAGTGGTATCAAAGCAGGTGCTCAAAAGATTACTTTTTCAATGTTTTTACCGAAAGGATCTTTCTTTTTAAAACCTATCTCGATCCGATATCAACAAAAGCGGTACCAAGGAAATAGAAAGTTTTACACAACAATGGAATAATAGAACTTTTCATTGATAAAGACCAAGGTCGAGGTTACATTACAAGTTACAAATGCAAGAAAACACGGAGGTCAATACATAACTCTAAACCCTAAACCCTTAAGCCATATCCCTAAACCCCTCATCCTAATTAGTGGGCGGGAAAAGAGAGATTTTTAAATATGATGCTCTCATTTTCCCCCACTTAACAAAGGGTGAGAGAGGCTTTAAAGAAAAGAAAATCCCAAGGCAATATGAATATCAAGATCAAGAAAATGGGCGAGAGCGGCCTTGATAGGATTTTTAAAGCGGGAGCCCCAAGAAAGAGTTGGGCTCTCAAATTGTTAAATGGTGAGGTGATATAGGAAGATCACGTTATCGGATCAAGATCGTATATCAAACTCACGTTTCTGTTGATGGTAGTCACGTCATAACGATAGACACACAAGGTGCATACGGTTAGGAGAAGTGTCTTCTCGGTTACAAACCTTTAATCCGCCATGGTGGAAAGAAGCTTTGCAACGATCTTTATGTGAAATCGTTTGACGAAATACAATAAGGGATGAAAAAGAGTTGATTTGAGAAGATGAAATCATGGAAAAAGGGGTAAAAGTGTTTGCGGAAGTCTCACAGGAAACAAGGGTTCAAGAATACATGATTCTACAAAGATATGTATGGTGAATGAGTTATGTTGTGTAAAAACATTGGTCCAATTTATAGAGGCCAAGCAAGGGTGCGCAGATGCAAATTTGAGTTCTCAAAGCCTATTTTAGAAAAATTTGCATCACAAGGACATGTAGAAATCACGCGACCGATAATTGGATAAAAACGGATTGACATATCGAGTATATCGGGCGATATCTCGCATGTCAAATCGCACCAACTTAGGGAAGAGAGTCTACTACTTAGACTAAGTTCGGGCAAAGAATATTTTCCAAGAATTGTCTTATCTGAGAAGAATCAAATTAGGTCAACAAAAATCGATTACATACAAATCGATCAAATGAAGAAAATCAATCGAGCTTGAAAACTTCACCAAATCGGATATATCGGTCTATATATCGGTTGAAAGGAACTTCAACAGGGGGAACTCACGGAATCAAAAGTAAATGATTGAGATTGCGGACAAGAATGATCAAAATCAAATGAGTTAGATGAGTTCGAGTGAGTGATGGATCTGGAATCGAAATGAAGAAAAAGCTAAAAGCCAAAGAAATCGAGAAGAAAAGGTTGCAAATCGAAGAAGATGGCGAAAGAGATGATCAAGATCGAGCGTGATCGAGATCGAGATATGATAAACCGATATTTAACGATATAATGATATGCTATTCGATATGTTGATCTAAAAGTGTTGATCTAATCGGTCGAATGATCGATCAAGCAAAAAAAGGAAATACATTGAAAAGAACTTTGAAAATAAATAAAAATTTGAGACTCAAGATAGGTCAAAATTTAAAACAAAAGAGACACGAGGGTCGGGATGTACGAAATCGAAGAAAGAAATAGTATCGGTAAATAAACAAGGTCCGTAGAAGAAGAGGAATTGGGAAAGACCGTAAGATCAAGACCAATCAAGACTTGTAATCTTTTATGTTTGTGTCTTTATTTCTTTAATAAGTTCATTGTAATTTGTTGGCCGATAACATACAATCAATGAAACTTTTATCTTTATGCTCAAAGATAATACCTCATTATCTTTTTTACATGTCTTTTATTTAGATATGCGATTGAATGTCTCGATCGATTATATGCTCATATATAAGGGAAACTATATGATGCTATAAGAAATTACTTAAGTATTTAGTAATGATCTATTTAGAAAAGATTCATTACTAAAGAAATTTGTTGAATGTTTTTTAAATTGATTGGAGACTTACCTTTCTTGTAATAGGAAAAATGAAACACGAGTATATGTTATATGTTTGTAACAAGATAGGTTTTGGCATCATCAAAAGGGGGAAATTGTTGGGAAATGAATTTAATAAAGAGGATTTTTGATTAGATCCCAAAACCCCGAGTATGACATGTTCGGGGATAATCTTGATAGATGAATCGAGATTCGGTTTTTAGAGTGTTCGAGGATATTATCTCGCACGTGTATAGTCGGCAGATATAAACGAGTTAGTTTTTCGAAGATTCAATAAGAAAGCGAGATCTTGAAGACTCAAGAGGATCGAGAACACGAAGACTCGAGAAGAACACGAAGACTCGATCAAGACTCGAGAGAAAATCAAGGCACAAGATTATCGAAGACCATAAGAAATGAATGCTCAAGATATCTGAATGTTCCGAAGGCATGGTGAGGAATATAGCCGTTGGAATCCGGTGACGTGGACCAACGAGAGGAAGACATGGTAGGAAAAGTGCGAGAACTTTAAAGAATAGTATGGATTTGAATGTGATTCTCTCCAACGGTAACATTCAAATTTATAAATACAAGTTCTTCCTTCATTATCGTGTGTGGAAGTGCGAAAAAAAAGATAGCAACAATGCTACTGAGCCAAAGAGTGTTATAGCCAAAAGCATTCCCACCCTAGAACACAAGTCTATAGATATACAAATATATTCAAAGAGTGTTCTAGAACCCAATCTAAGCAACCCACGATGTATCATAAGCTTAGAGAGTTTTTCCCAACCGTAGCATTGAGGCTAAACCATTGTAAGGGAAAATCTCACCATAGTTGGAGACAACACCAAAACCCAAACCCAGTGGTGAAGTGAGGTAGTTGTTAGGCAAACCCGAGTGAGGGTGATAAGTCCCGTTGGAGTGTGAACTCGTTAAACATCTGTAGGCGATCCCGTGGAGGGTGATAAGTCCCGTTGGAGTGTGAACTCGTTAAACATCTGTAGGCGATCCCGTGGAGGGTTATAAGTCCAGTTCGAGTGTGAGCTCGGTAAATATCTATTGGCAATCCCGTGGAGGGTGATAAGTCCCGTTTGAAGGAATTTCCCTAGAGAGGGAGAGTGGATGTAGGGATTTGGTTGTCCGAACCACTATATATTCTTTGTGTTGTTTCTTTGCTTTATGTTTATACTTGTCATACGCATTCGTTTATAAGCAAAGCACACACACGAGCTCAAAAGTTTAAAAATTGGAACACTCTGCCCTCATCCCTGTTTTATATGCACCGAAATTAAAACGTCTTGCTTCCGCACGCGCAAAATAGGTTTTCCCACCGGGACCAACAAGTACCAAATCGATCTGGGTCTCCAAATTGTAATCTGCACCCAGAACCTCAAGTTTGTTCAGATGAGCCATCATTTTTGAGGACGTGATCCCTTACGAGCATGCCCTCCACCATTTTCAGCGACAACATCTCTCGCAAGGTGATCTGATGAGTCGTGCGGTTGTGATGTTGAAACATCTTTCTAAGATTTTGCATGATTTCCGCAACAGTTGCAAATTCTTGGTGTTGGTGTTGCAACACATCCGACATAGATGTTAGGATGGTACACTGAGCTATATCATTACAATGCTCCCATTCCTCATACTTTTTCTTTTCCGCTTTACTCGACTCGCTAGTTGGCTCATCTGGTTTTGGTGTGTCAAAGATCCACTTGTGCTTTTGTGTAGTTAGGACAATCATAGTTCTCATTTCTAATCACCATAGTTTTCACCAGATAGCTGATGATCTTTAAGTATAGCATATAGTGGATTAAAAAGTTGTGACATTCTGAACTGAAATAAACAACAATTGTACAAGCATATAATTATCACATAATTTTGATCACATTATTCATATCAAAATCTCAAAACAATATGAATATGCATCAACCGACATCTCAAAACAGTTTAAATAGGTCGCGTGGGGTGAACTGTCTATTTAAACACATTCAAGCAGGTTACAAACAAGAACAACTACAAACCTTTAATTCACAATTAATAGTCGGCTCCCACTTGACCAATATAAAATTGACAGGGACTTCGGGGAAGTATATGCATATCAATTTTATACCTAAGTAATGACCATGATTAAATGCATAATTATTATTTCATTTTGAACGAGCCTCGAGGGGAGGGTCATCGTCGCCACTAATAATAATTCACAATCATCCTTTTGGGAATTTATTGATGTGAAATCTATCTTTTAGCCGGTTTGTGGGGGAAATTTCTCCAAAATAATTCACAAATAAATAAATCATGGAGGTCAAAATTAACGTAATTTTATTACCTGGAATAAAATTGTCAATAAATAAAACATACTTAATAATTTTCGAAAGTGAGATTTTCTTTTTGACAATTCAAATAACATGCAAACACATTAACAAATAATAATGCATGAAATTAAAACAAGCATCAAGACAAAATAAATCAAGTTGGGAACACATATCCAACTGTCATGGTTTAAATTTCAAGTCTCGATCTTGAGAAATCATCTCTTTGTTGGCCTTCATCGTTCGTCTCAAAAAGCTCCCACTGAAACCACAACAATTCTTTAAAAAAATGTCCTTCGTATAGGGTTCGAGACGACGTCCGGCAACAGGTAGCTCACGGCCCGGAATGCGTATTCGTATGCAAGCACACCGCGTCAAGAATAGACGGATCTGCGTCGCCCAAAGTATTGTTGTCGCCGCTCGCCCTAAACCCGATGCCAACCTCTGCCATCGCTTGCGCCCGTCGCCGTCGGCCCCCATCCCATCGCGACCGCCTTAGTGCGGCGTCACGGCTGGCTAAAGATACGCCCGCACACTTGGTCGTCCTGTCTTTAATTCTCCATCCCCGTCTTCGTTCTTGATCCGATTGTTGGGAAATTTGTATTTAGTTTTGATGGAAGTTCCAAAACAGGTTGTAATAGGACCGGTCGATCTGTTGGTCGATGACGAGAATCAGATTAAGATGACCAAATTTGAAATGTATAGATACCGATGTAAAAGATAGGTCACATATTGAGGGGGAACTCAATATGTATAGGTCAGGTCAAATTATAAGATGACCAGATAAGGTCAGATGATCAGAAGACTAAGACAAGTCAGAAGACAAGAAGAAGTCAGATGATCAGGTGAAGACAGAAGACACTGAGACTCAGATAAACCTGAAGACTCAGATAAGCCTGAAGACTCAGATAAATATGAAGACTTAGATAAGCCTGAAGACTCAGATAAGCCTGAAGACTCAGATAAACCTGAAGACTCAGAGAAACTTGAAGATCGAGAACAAACCTCAAGACTCAAATGGTTGAAGACACCGAGGCTCGAGTAACCTAAAGATCGAAGACTACCGAAGACCGTAAGACCTACATTTAGAGTCCGCAAATTGTGCTAAGACAAAGAAGACTCTAAGACCGATAAGTTATCCGATCGGTCACCACACCGACGTCAACCAAATGGTAAACCAGACAAGACGAATATTCTACAAAAGGAATATCAATCGTCAAATGGACAAATACTGAAGTGCCGTCTCGTAAAGCCAAAGAGAAAGCGACACGTGCACAAAAAGAGCCGGGTAATGCGGGATGCCTTTCGGACACAAACGACGCTAATCATGCCTTCGGCCACGCCGATAATTCAGAGCACGTCACATCAAATCCTACAACCTACCTAATATAGCCCGAAATCAAAGGAGGAAGACCAATCTGAGGTAACCTCCAAACCTTCTACTTTTTCAATTTCCACACCTGCTATAATTAGCACACCTGCTGGAGAGATTGACTTGAAGCTCTACTCTGAGCAATTGCTTGAGGATCTCTCTAACGCAGTAGACACTTATACAATAGTGGTAGCTGAAAACGATAAGCTAAGGATCAGAAATACTCAGCTTATTAAAGAGAACGCTGTCAGTAAAGCAGCTGATCATAAATTAGCTGAAACTACTCAGAAGGTAACTGAAGAACTGAAAGTTCTGAAGGTTAAATCTTCTGATCAGGAGAAGCAGATCAAAGAACAACTAGCAATCAACAAACAACAAGCTGATGATTTCAAAATTCTACAAGCTAAGTTTGATGAGCTTTTCATACTACATGAGAGTCTAAAATCTACTGAGGATAGTTTGCACAAGAAAATAGAGGTTTTCACGAAATCATCAAAAACCGTTCAGGATATGAACACCTATTTTCGAACGCCGACTAACAAGAAGGGAATTGGGTATGAGAACCCTTCTACATCCTCAAAAGCCCCGTTTGGTTCACTCCAAAAGGGTGTAATCAAACGATTCTCTGACAAATAAGGGAAAGAGACCTGCTGAGCAAGTAAGGTAAGTGCCTAATCAGAAAGGGAACTGAAATGGACCCCAACTGATTAAGCATCAGCCGAGGAATCAACAGAAGAACCCAGTTCTTGTGAAGAAACCTCAACCTGATCAACAAATTAGGTATCAGAAGAGACAACCTGTCAAAAGGAAGTCTAATCTGAGACCCAATCAGGGTCAGCTGCCTAGCAAGCAAGCTAAAGGTAAACTGCAAAGACCATCTATGCCAAAAAGATATGAATCTTTTAATGGTAGCAGTCGTACCTACCCTTATAACCAGAGACCTAGGGCTACTGCACCTGAGCCCCACTGGGTTAAAAGAAGACAAACCATAAGGAAAAATCCAAAGTCTTCTGATTCACTCAAGGCTCGCACGAATAATCATACCAATCAGAATGCATATAAAGAGACGTATGATTATGTTGATGTTTATGGGAGACAAATCAGGCCTTCTGATCTATCTGATTACAATAGAAGTGCCCTGTTTGTATGGATCCCTAAAATGACCTCTAACCCCTCAGGACCCAATTCTAAAGGGGTACCTAAAACCTGATTCGATTGCAGATTCGCGTGGGATTGGCCAACAAAGGAGGTGTACAAGCAACTTTCTGGTACATCGATAGTGGATGCTCAAGGCACATGACTGGAAGCAAACTTCTCCTTAGCTCTTACAAAGAACAAGAAGGCCCACGTGTACTCTTTGGTGATGATAACTTTGTTTTTACCAAAGGATTCAGAACCTTAAAGAATGATGATGTACAACTTACTGGAGTCTCGTATGTCGAAGGTTTAAAGCATAACTTGCTATCAGTATCACAATTCTGCGATAACGGATTCAGTGTTGAGTTCTCGAGTGATCAGTGTACGATAAGGAATCGAGCTACTCAACAAATCTTGCTAACTGGTTCAAGGAAAGGCACGATCTACACAGCAGATTGGAACAGTTGTCCAAGAAATGCATGCCTAATTGTTAAGAGTTCCAAAAGTAGCAGTTGGCTCTGGCACAAAAGATTGAGTCATCTGAACTTTAAGACTCTTAACAAGATAGCTAGGATGTCTTTGGTTGAGGGACTTCCGAATGAGGTATTCTCAAAGGATCAGACATGTGCCGCATGTCAGAAGGGAAAACAAGTTAAAGCCTCATTCAAGGGAATACCTGGACCAGCATCCAGTAGAGTATTGCAACTGCTCCATATGGACTTATTTGGACCAGTTACACCGGTCAGTCTCAGCGGACGCAAATATACTTTGGTAATTGTGGATGACTATTCCAAGTTTACCTGGGTTGTATTCTTACATAAGAAGAACGAGATAACTACAAAGATACCCGAGTTGCTCAAGAAACTACAAAACAAAAAGGGTGTCAGCATAGTGAAAATTAGATCAGATAGAGGTACAGAATTTCTAAACTCTTTTATTACTGATTTTTACATTGAGTTTGGTATACATCATGAGACGTCAGCTGCAAGAACGCCACAACAAAATGGAGTAGCAGAACGGAAAAAAAGAACTCTCAAGGAAGCTGCTCGCACTATGTTAGCTGAACATGCGACACCAAGCCGTTTCTGGGCAGAAGCCATCAACACTGCATGCCACACTCAGAACAGATGTTCTCTGACAAAGACTCACTACAAAACACCCTATGAACTGTGGAAGGGCAGAAAACCTCGTGTTTCTTACCTCCATGTTTTTGGGTGCAAGTGTTTCATACACAACAATGGGAAAAGTCAGTTGAAGACTTTTGAGGCCAAGTCAGATGAGGGTATATTCTTAGGATATTCCTCATCCAACAAGGCTTTCAGGGTTTACAACAAACGAACCCTAGTTGTGGAAGAAACACCCCATGTGGTCTTTGATGAGACATCCTCTCGAACAAGAGAAAGGCGCCTCGAGAACAAGCGATGACAGAACAACAAATTACCGTCACGCGAGAAAATGGATCGACTAAGTATCAAGGAGAAAGAATCGAACACGTAATAAGTGTATATCCCGAACTTGATCTTTGCCGATTCACCAGTCAATCGAGACCCTAAGGTACACACACTGTCGCTGAAGAAGCCGGTGCGGTGAGATAAATATCAACCGAACCATCATCGGTTCGGGGGAACTCCTGAAGTTCCTACGAACAGACATCAGCACATGATGAGTCCAACATCAGCTGAGACATGTTCTTATCAAGTGGATCATAATTCCACACCACTCCCAATCACTAGTAATGAACTACTATCAGAAATGGATGATGTTCTCTAAATAGACACAAATCAGAAAAGAAGGACCTGGAGAATCAGTCATCCAACTGATCTGATTATCGGAGACCCATCTGATAGAGTCAAAACTAGACATCAGATTGGTGAAAGTGCCATGTATTGTTGTTATCTGTCTTTGAAGGAACCAACTAAGGTAGAAGAAGTTCTACAAGACGCAAGCTGGATTCTAGCCATGCAAGAAGAACTGGAACAGTTTGAGAGGAATCAAGTTTGGAAACTGGTGGACAGACCAACTCATCAAGACGTGATTGGCACAAAGTGGGTATTCAAGAACAAGAGAGATGAGAATAATGTCATAACCAGAAATAAGGCAAGACTTGTTGCTAAGGGGTATTCACAATCATAAGGAATTGATTATGATGAGACCTTTGCACCAGTCGCTCGCCTAGAAGCCATTCGGCTATTTCTGGCGTATGCTGCCCACAGAGGGTTCATTGTGTATCAGATGGATGTAAAGAGTGCATTCTTAAACGGGGTACTAGCAGAGGAAGTTTATGTTGAACAACCTCCAGGCTTTGAAAAAGGTGACCAAGTGTACCGTTTAAGGAAAGCTCTTTATGGCCTGAAACAAGCTCCTCGAGCTTGGTATGATACACTCTCTCAGTTCTTGATAGACAACGGATTCACTAAAGGAATAGTGGACAGAACCTTATTCAGAATAGAAGATGGAGAAGACATTCTGATGGTTCAGATTTACGTGGACGACATCATCTTCGGATCTCCCAACAAGAGGCTTTGTGAGAAGTTCAGCAAACTGATGCAAGGGAAGTTCGAGATGTCAATGATGGGTCAGATGAATTATTTTCTGGGTCTACAGGTCAAGCAAAGTACAGAAGGGATATTCATCTGCCAAGCGAAGTACACTAGGAATTTATTGGCCAAGTTTGGAGTTCAAAACTGTAAGGAAGCCAGAATTCCCATGATGACTGGATTTAAGATGGATCCAGATGAGGACGGTCAGAAAACTAATCAGAAAGAATATAGGGCTCTCATTGGATCTTTACTATACCTGACTGCCAGCAGACCAGATATCACTTTTGCATTAGGTGTATGTGCCAGATTTCAAGCAAATCCAATGCAAAGCCACCTAGAAGCAGCTAAGCGGATTCTTAAGTATCTGAAGGGGACAGTAAATCTTGGTTTATTTTACCCATCAGATGATAATCTAGAGCTTAGTGGGTATTCTGATTCTGATTACGGAGGTTGCAGAATCGACAGAAAGTCAACCTCAGGTACATGTCAGTTTCTGGGTAATAAACTGATCTATTGGTTTTCGAAGAAGCAGACGTCAGTTGCGACATCTACTACTATAGCAGAATATATGGCTGCAGGAAGCTGTTGTTCCCAACTGCTCTGGCTAAGTCAGCAGCTGAGGGATTACAACATCGTAGCTAAGAACGTACCTATATTATGTGACAGTAATAATGCTATTGCAATCACTCAGATTCCTGTTCTACATACAAGATGCAAGCATGTGGATGCCAGACACCATTTTATCAGAGATCATGTTGAAAAGAAGAATATCAGAATGGAAAAGATCCATACTGATAAGCAGAAAGCTGATATTTTAACTAAGCCGCTAGCTGAGATCAGATTCAGAGAATTATGCAATGAGCTAGGGCTTCTGGATCTCGGAGAAAGTGCACCAGAAATGTTTGGTGGACTGGTCTCCAGAACCAGTTGGTTAAAAGACTAACCATGTTAAGAGGAATCAGTTGAGTTAAGAATCTCAACTGATCAGACGATCAGATAAGGAGTCGATCTAAAGATCAGACAAGGAGCAGATCTGAAGATCAGACAAGGAGCCAACCAGAAAATCAGACAAGGAGCCGATCTGAAGATCAGACAAGGAACTGATCAGTTTAAGATATATCATATTAAGGGGGAACTGATCAGATTGGAAGGTTATACTTTATAAGTTCGATTAAGCTACGGTCAACAAGCAAGTTGTATTAGTTTAAAGCTACAAATTGCATAAGTCAGTAAAGGCAACACAACAATGAAATAATAGAACTTTTCATTGATAAGGACCCGGAGGTCAGATTTACATTACAAGCTTCAAATACAAGAAGACCCGGAGGTCAATACATAAACCATAAACCAAAAACCCTAAGCCTAACCCAAGGAAGGGAGGGGAGAGAGGCTTTAAATATTTTAGAGCTTGATGCTCTCATTATCCCCCGACCCTAAAAGGGGCGTGAGAGGCTTTAAGATAATCCTGAGCCACCCTCAGAGCTTCGGAGTGAGGAGCGAGAGCGGCCTTGAAGGATGTCCAAGCCAGGAGCCCCTAGACGTGAAATCAATGGGCTCTCCAGTTGTTAAATGGGACACAAGTGCCAAAGGTTTGGTCAAAAGACCATAAGGCTACTAGTGTCGCATGCAAAAATTGAGTTTGATATACGAAGATCAGCTATTGTCTGATCAAGATCGTATACCAAACCCATGTTTTGTTTCAGACTGAGTCTGTTGATGCTAATTCCGTCATCTCGATAGGAACACAAGGTGCATACGGTTAGGAGAAGTGCCTTCTCATTTGCTATAGCAGATCCGCCGCCTCGGTGGTAAAGAAGCTTTGCAATGTTCGTATGTGTAATCTTCGATGATGATGAAAGCAGTGTGAAGGAACACACAGGGTTGATTTGAGAAGCTGAATTCATTGAAGAAGGGTTAAAGGCTTTTGCCGGGAGTTTCACCGGAAATAAGGGATTCATCGGAAAGCATGGAGTATAAGCTAAAGAAGATGAATGGTTTATGTTGTGTTGTTTGCCTAACACCCCAGGCCAATTTATAGGAGAAATTCGGGGGTATAAATGCAAATTTATTTTCTCAGAAGACCTTAAGAGAAATTTGCATCGACAACGCGTAAGGAACACGCGGCCAATGGTTGGATGAGTTGACGGTGTGAGTAATCACAACGTATCTATACCATTATTACGGAATGTCACCGATTTGGGAATCGAGGCGACTTTTTGACTCCCCGAAGTAAATGTTTTGGCGGGAGTATGACTTAAGTGCATAGGAAATGCGGCCTGAATAGAAGAAGACTGAAGGATGAAGAGGATCAGATAAGAGAATCAGATAACTGGATCAGATAAGTAATGAAGTGGATCAGATAAGTAATGAAGTGGATCAAACAAGAATCTGATCAGATGAGTGAAATATTGTTGGGAAATGCTAAGGTATAGGCTACCATCAGTAAGGTCAACAACAATCAAGCCAACCAGATCAGATCACAGTGGTAACTGGTTGATTACAATATCAACCAGCCAGATACGTTTCTTATTTATCCCTTTCTGAACATCTTATACACTTTATTTAAATAAATTGGTTTTCACTCTGCCTTCTCTTAACTTTGTGACGCATGCACTGCAAAACATTTAATGCGGACATGGGAATGTGTATTTAATGCGTTTTATTGCGATTTTTCGAGTTCGAAATACGAGAAGATTACTTTTCTCAATCGTGCGATTAAAACACTTTTCGGCCGACTAATCTCAGCCACTGATTTCAAAACACGGACACTTGAGTACCTTTGGAAAGTTGTGCAAAAAGTTTTCCCCCGCATACTATAAATCTAAATCTTTCTCAGAAAACCTTCTTTCCACTACTCCGTCTTCTCAAAAGATCAAAATTTCAAAATTTGCAGAAATTTACTTTCAAAATCAATTGATTATATTTTCACGATTTCTCAATCCTACGAATCAATATCTGGTAATTGTTCTTTTAAGTACTGCATGATTTCAATTCACCTAGGTTTACAAGTCGTGCTGCTATGTTTCTGTAATTTCTTTCTGCGATCTATATGCTTACTTTCTTAATTGATGCTTAGATTGCTGGTTTGACTGAGATTATTGAAATATTTTACTCAAACTAACATCAAATTGCATATCATACAGAAATGACATATCTTGTTCCACGACAGGGCCAAGGGAAAAAGTTCTGCAACTTCGCATCAATGAAGAAAGATATCATTGATGAGAAATATGTGGTATTTTCAATCACCTCAAATCCTGAATCGCTGGAAATTTGGAGTGCTTGCGAGCGTGTGGTCTTGAACAATATTGCTCTAGACATCAGAACATTGTCCACACTCATGAAGCCCTAGAGTTTCTATACAATCTACAGAAGGGCGAGGACATTGATGCTGACCTGATTTCTTCCGTTGGAGGATTGAAAGTACAAGTGTCGAATGATGATCTTCAGAGGGTCTTCAGTCTTACTTGAGGAAGCATCAACCCAGAAACCTACACGACTGATGTAGGAGAGAAGGACTTTCTTGAAGCCGAACTGTTGAGACCAGCAAACAAGGAGAATACAAAGAATGTCAAAGCCTCCTACCTGAAGAGGAAATATCGCCTTCTCCTTGAGATCATTCAGAAGGTGATTATGTGCTCAACTTACAGTCTTGATGTTGTCACTTCTTATAAGATCAGTGTCATGACTGCAATCATCAAGAAAGCTTCCGATATGGATTGGTTGGGTATGGTCAAGGCAAGACTGCGGAAAGACTCGGGGAAGTTCGATCTGACCCAGAGGAATGAAGTGTGCTTATCTTCCAAGTGCTCCTTCATGCACAAAATCTCAATCATTCTGTCAGACAAGCTGCCAAAGAATTATGAATGAAATGAGAATGATGCGAAGGTGTATCAAGCAAAGCACAAGGCCATATTGGGCAAGGATGAGCCCCTGCCTGGACAATCTGATGAGGACCCTACTCCTTATGTGCCCAAACCAAAGGGAGAAAAGAAGGGAAAAGAAAAGGCAACTGCATCTTCAGAAGCGCAGGGAACGACCATTCCAGAGAAGAGGTTGAAGAGGAAGGATCTGGCCAAGAAACCAGATGCTCAACGAAAACGTCAGAAGAGAGTTACTTCTCCTCTGAAGACTGCTCCTAGTTCTGCTAAGCAAGTTCACAGAACGGAGGATCTGATTCAGGTTGAATCAGAAGTGAGGATAGCAGTCAGTTCTGAGCACACTGCCAGTGAAGTAAGGGACGAGTAGATGATCGAAGAAGAAGGAGAGAAAGCTGTCAGAGGAACTGAAGTGGAACACTCTGAGGAAGAATCACCATCTGATTCTCTGCCTCTCACCAAGATCTTCCAGAAAGAAAGATCGCCTACGCCCACTTCCAAATCGCCATCACCCTCACCTAAAAAATCATCACCACCACCCTCTCCTCACAAAACATTCTCACCCTCACCCTCACCAGTCAGATCACCCAGATCTCCCACTCCCCCAACCATTGAACCTGTTCAGGAAACGGAACCCCCTCAACAAGTTGAAAACGAACCTGAATCACAAATATCCCCATCTCACTCCCAATCTCCAAACAAGATACCAGAACCTGAGAGATCTGACAAGCATGTGTCCATCTCTCATAATCCCTTCAATACCAGAACCGTGCTTGCTTCACCTGATTCAGAAAGCCCCATCATAAGGATAATGAAGCAGCAAATCAAGGAGTATCTGCTAGACCTGTGCCCTGAATTGGATCAACATCCTGGCATCCAGCATCGGATAGAAGAAATGTGTTCTGGAGGGATATCAGATTGAAAAGCATCGAGGAGTTTCTGATCCTCATGACAACTCTGGGATCTGATTTCTTTGTAGACTTAGAGATGAAGTGCTTGAACAATGCTGGGATTGATAGCGTTGTTGAATTGGCCTCTGAGGATGATATCAGATGGTTGATTCATGAAAGGTTCGGGATTGCTGATAATAGGGAGAAAACTGTTCAACCTCCTACAGATCTTGAGGGAGCTGCCGATGAACCGAGAATGGGTGTTGCAGATGAGACCCAACTTGGCAAGGCTTCAACATCTGACCAGACTGCTATGCTGAGCTCCGATATCCTAGATCTTTGTACTGAGAAGATTCAAGATGGGATAAAGGCTACTATTGAAGACAAATTCACAGCTCTCTCCTGGCCAGATCGATGAAGCGGTTTGAAGAAGAGCAAACAAAACTGGTTGACAGAGAAAGGAGTCTCACATTTGAGAAACTCTCACAGATGCACAATGCCATCCTTTCTGATGTGATGTAACTAGTAAATCCACTTGCCGAGAAGCTCAATCTCCAGTCCGATAAACTCAAAGTTCAGACAGACATGCTCAATGAGACACAGGTGCTACTGGAAAGTGTATGGGCATCCATGGAGAAGACTGACAAACCACATGGATATGGGTTGGAAGCACTTTTGGCCTTCTACTGTAACGAGCAAGAAAGGACATCGAATTTGCTCTCGGGACGCTCTTTAACTCCGACATACGCCCTCGGACCACTCCTCTTGTTGTTGAGGAACTCAGAGAGGAGATCACACGGTAGTTTATTGCTCTGAATCGCAGGCTGTCCAACCTCTTTGATGAAACCAAAAAGGGGGAAGGACAAGAGAACGAAGAAAAACAGACACAGTTGGTAACTATTGCATCTTTTCGAAACCCATCAGATCTCGACTTGCCAACCACTCCATCTCTCGATCTCGTGGTCGATCTAAAAAGAAACTGTGGAGCAACATAGAAAAGAGATCACTGAGCAGAAGATTGTTCTTTCAGATGTTATTGCAAGAGTCGATAAAATTGAAGACTTCTCTTCGTCTGTCCAGAAAAGAATGGAAGTTGATGATCAGGCCAAGAGCCTTGAACTAGCTAAGAAATTAGCAGAAGAAGATGAACGAGATGAACCTGAGCAGACTCTGAGGAGAAAGAAAGACAAAGGCAAGATGGTGAAAGCTACTGCTGAAGTTCAGAGACAAGGACAAGTATCCTCTATCAAAAGTCAGATGTCTCCTGAACAAATTCAAGAGCAAACAAGACAGAGAATAAGAGAGGCTGCCATCAAGAAGCAGAAGTTAGCAGAGGCTAAGGGACTAAACATCGCATACATCCCGAAGGAAGATGAAGAATGAAGCTGCAGCAGAGGAGATTGCTTGGGAAGAGAATGCCTTTCCTGCACCTGTTAAAGACATCCTCTGTGACAGACTAGATCTGCTTCCAGAATGGGATCAGATCAGAGCAGAATGGTTGTGTGATGTGTACATCCTGGAGATGATTCCGATTCATCAAGACCAAAAATAAAATGATGATGAATTTTGGAACTGGTTAGAAACGAAGTACCCAGACTTCTACCAGACGGTGATGAAGGAAGGGAAGATCATGTCACTGATACCTAAAGCTCCTCCCTTTGACCAACTCCTTCCACCTTTGCGTCCAGACAACAAGCTAGATGCTGTCAAATTCAAGGATGCCTACTATGGATTTGCTGACAAAGGAGGGATCTATAGAAGAGAAGATCTGGACAAGCTGATGCAAAGGATGTATAAGATGTTTGGCATCCCCAAAGAACTTCAAAGGTTCAAGTACACCTGAGGAAGACAACTTGTAATCAGATGATAGGTACGTTTTCATGTATTCTGTAATGCACACACCTATCTGAATGAAATATTCTATCTCTCTGATTCTAAGACAACATCTCATTGTCTTCTGAAGTATGTACTGTTTTACATTATCTGCATTTCTACTCATGTTATCTGTTTTTCTGATTAAGTGTTTTGGTTCCATCAAAAAGGGGGAAATTGTTGGGAAATTTGTATTTAGTTTTGATGGAAGTTCCAAAACAGGTTGTAATAGGACCAGTCAGATCTGTTAGCTGACTGATGACGTAGAATCAGATTAAGATGATCAGCTGAAATGTATAGATAGCTGATGTAAAAGATAGGTCACATATTGAGGGGGAACTCAATATGTATAGGTCAGGTCAAATTATCAGATGACCAGATAAGGTCAGATGATCGAGACGTAAGACTAAGAAGAAGTGAAGAGGATGATCGTGAAGATAAAGAAGAAGATAACTGAGACTCGGATAAACTGAAGACTTAGATAAGCTTGAAGTCTCGGATAAACTCGAAGACTCGGAGAAACTTGAAGACTCAAGAATAAACAAACTCAAGACTCGAAAGATTTGAAGACATCGAGGCTCGAGTAACCTAAAGATCGAAGACTACGGAAGACCGAAGACCTACATTAGCCGAGTCTGCAAATTGTGCTAAGACAATCTGCATTAGAAGACTCTATCAGGTAGACTGATCAGTTATCTGATCAGGTCAGCTCACACCTGGCGTCAACCAAATGGTACACCAGACAAGACAAATATTCTACAAAAGGAATATCAATCGTCAAATGGACAAATACTGAAGTGTCGTCTCGTAAAGCCAAAGAGAAAGCGACACGTGCACAAAAAGAGCTGGCAATGCGGGATTCGACGCTGCGGACACAAACGACGCTAATCATGCCTTCGGCCACGCCGATATTCGGAGCACGTCACATCAAATCCTACAACCCATCTAATATAGCCCAAAATTCAAATTGCTCTCCAACGGCTCTTTGATTTCGAGGTCTATAAAATGGGATTGCTCTTCAACATTGAAGAACACATAAGAACACACCGGATCGAGCAGACTGAAAAAGAAGCAAAAACTATAGCAGAATTTCAGCTCAAAGAACACCGAATTTGAAGATTATTCTTAAGTGTTCATCCCATTGTTCTTAGCATAGAAATCTCATCCTCTAACATTTGGGTACATAAACTCTAGGATAGATTTCCAGTTGGAACCACAACAAACCTTTACCCAAACTCAAAGTTAGGTTAAGTTTGTTTTTGCAAGATTTCAGATTAGGGATTCTAGTTCTGATTTCTGGGATCGATTGAGTGTGAACTCGATAAACATTTGTTGGGTGTTGGACTAACACATTAAACTAAGTCCAGTTGGTTAAGTTGGTTAAGTTGGTGCCCCTGTGTTAAGGGAAGAGTGGACGTAGGACCGATTGTCTGAACCACTATAAAAATCTTGTGTGCATTTACTTGCTCTTTATTGCTTTACACTATTACACACAACTGAGCTTTAAATTGCATACATATTCTGAGTTAATATTAGTTTGCACCAAGCAACTGATCTGATCAGGTTGACACCTTAGTCAGCCAATTGAAAATTGACTTGAGAATCTGATTTGATAAAACTGGTTTTTCACACGGGTACAAACTAGCTTCCGCACTATCAGTTAAACTGACAGATATCAAACTGATCCGCCCTTATTGAACATCAGTCCAAACTGATTCACTCACACTCTGATCAGGCAAACTGCAATCACACCTGATCTGCACGAAAAAGTTTTCAGAAGTCTATTCACCCCTCCCCTCTAGACTTTTGCCCTCACAAAACCCGTTCGGGACCTACACCGGTTACAATTTATTTACAAAAAATAAATAAACTTAGATCTAGACTAGTCTATTACATTGAACAAATCAAATAAATCCTAATCTACTCGTGGATTTTCTCACGAGGCAAAATGAATTCGAACGAATCGAATTAAAAACCAATAAATTATTTGCATGTAAATAAAGCACATTAAAATACCATGACAATTGGATACCTGCAAAATAGGTCTAACAGTTCTACTATCCAATTTCAATTTTAATGAACAACAATTTAAATTACAATTTAAAAGATCAGAGCCTGAACCAGGGCTCTGATACCAGTTGTTGGGATACGTTATGCCAGGATCTATCTGGATGACCTCATAAACACAAATTTAAATTACCGATTATTACTAGCATGAATTAACCTACGTGAATTCATGTAATAATCAATCCAACAAAATCAAGCAAACAATAATTCACGTAAAAGATCCTAGCATGCGGAATTTCTAGGAGTTTACGTAAACATACCCGTTGGAGAGACAATCTAAGACATGCAGGATCAGGTATCTGGCTACCAACCAAAAGTCCTTCTCAAGTATTCTCAAGTCCTTGCTCAACAACCTTGGTGGAAGGTTCTCCAATGAACAATTATAAAACAAAGGAAAAATAAATAATTTGTTGCACTACCTTTGTGGATTTCTAATTTTTCCAACTCATGGAATTGTGTTGGGGATGAAAAATTCATCCCCTATTTATAATAGAGAGAGGGGGGGGGGGGGAATTAGGGGTCCAATTAGGGTTAGGAAAGATCTTTTCTTGAACTCCAAGAAATCTTGAATATATCACATATATTCTTCTTCCCATGTGTATTTTTCCACAAAAATCTCACACCCTTATTTAGCCCTTATTTTCGAAAATAATAAGGAGATTTGCAAGATTGGATCTTCCTTGAATTTATGAGATATTCTTGTATTCCAAGAATACATATCTTTCTCCATAAAATATTTCCAAGAAAATCAAGAAATTTTTTTCTTCCTTTTTATTACTCTAATTTTCGAAAATTATCATTAAAGAAACCAAGTGGGAGATTTCTTGAATTTATGGGATAATCTTGTATTCCAAGAATACTTATCTCCTTTCCATAAATCTTTTCAAGAAAATCATTCTCCTTCTTTTTCTTTAATATTTTCGAAATTTGAGGAAAAATATGCAATAAAAATATTTAATTTATTTTAAACACATTTTCATTTAATGAAATTTATTTGGGCTAGTTGAGGGGCCTTTAGGAGAATTAAGATGGACCTCCCAATGGGCTTCTGAATTCCAATATTGAGCCACAATATAATTCAACCCATTAATATTAATTAATTCCACTATATAATTAATATTGCACTATCCATCTCAACCCATATTACAGTAATATGGCTCCCGATTATTATTTCCCGTGTTTAAGATTATTTTGTCCATTAATTAATTAAGCCACTGAAAAGCTTTATATTAATTAATATCTTTATCCTTGGAGTAAGGACAACTCAACATTATTATCCATACCAGAAAATTAATTCCACTTGCAAGATTTGGTATGATAAAGGTTCTGAGCCCACCAAGGGGACTAATCATGCAAGACTCTCCAAGCGCACGATTCTCTGTATTAATTTAGCAACCGTCATGTAATTAATATTATTGCCCAAGATATAGGGTATCGAAGTTGCAGTGATTCTCTTCTCATTATAAGTCAAAACAATAATTACTAATTGCACACAGTCCTTATTAAGTGACAGAGATTAAGAAATCAACAACCACTGAGGTCTAACTCTTCATCCCTTAAGTCAGTGCGAATGAGTTTATCCTCTCTAGAGGGAAATTAAAAACAAGCATCAAATGCACTAGTATAATCTCTCGGTCAAGACAAGCCAATCTGAGCCTTACACATCAACTTCTACCAATAGATTGTTACGATCTATCTAAGTTGTGAAACACACACTTGTTTACAAGGGACTGTTAACGTGATCTTCTGTGATCTGGTATCACCACGTTAACTACAGTGTAACACGTGCTATTCTACGAATGGTTTGCAATAAATATATATAACATTTAATCATATAGTGATAAATAATTTATTTCAGTAAATAAAGTGTTTAATACATAGGTTATACAAAGTAAAAACATACTTTCACGTATAACCCCAACAAGAGGGTTATTGGGGATAAGGGGAAAATAAGGCGCCGAACCCCTGGGCACCAGCCTGCTGCGGGCTACCACCGGCCTGCTGGGGAAAAAGTCCCACCTGCTGATGAGGACTACCACCCGATAAGTTTCCCTGCTAGGGAAAAAGTCCCACCCACTGATGAGGACTACCACCCGATAGGTTTCTCTGCTGGGGAAAAAGTCTCGCCTGCTGATGCTGGGGAAAAGTTTCGCCTGCTGATGCTGGGGAACAAAACCCGCCTACTGCTGCTGAGGATAAAGACCACTAGGTGGGTTTGCCTGGAGCCCCTGATAATACACACTCATTTGATTTTGCATATCTCTCCATTCCTGGCGCATAAGCTGCTCACGCCGCTCCATTTCCTCTTGAAACTTCCTATTCATCTCCTCTCGTTCTTGTCTTTCTTGTGCCAACAAACATTAGACGACAGAATCTCACGGAAAGTAATTGAGAGTAGTCTCTGCATAAACACGTGAAAATCATTGACTCTTCATCCTAAACATCTTCAATTTTTTCCAGTCTATGCATCGAGACAAGTTGGACACAAAGTTATCGGGAAATTTCAACCCATCTACCCATTTGCAGACCATATCTTTGTGCTTCTTATCAAGGGAATAAGAAGCTTTGGGGTACTTTCCTGTACGTGGACATTTCTACAGCGAGGGTCGACGACAATATACATTAAGTTTATCCCTGGATTTAGTTATGTCCTTTGTTTTTCCTTCGACATTCATCACCGTGTAGAACAGATTATCAAACATATTTTTTTCGATGTGCATCACATCCAAATTGCGTCTAATCAACAGGAAGTTCCAATACGACAAATCCCAGAAAACACTTTTCTTCTTCCAACCACCTTGTAAACCTTTATTGTGAGCATCAGCACCCACTTCTGTTACTTTCATCAATCCAATCCAATCAATTTGCTGGAGGAGCTGATCACATGTAAGGATGGGAGGTGGATCATCATCAACTACTTCATTCTTTCTAAATGCAGTCTTGTTCCTTCGGTACGGATGATGTCTCTCTAAGAACTTAAGATGGTTGTCAATCCACGATTGCTTGCTACTGAACTTAAGAGTGAAAATATTAGTGTACTCTGCACAATATGGATAAGCAAGCCTTCCAGCTGTGCTCCATCCAGACAACATCAAGTAGGTTGGAAAGTCACTGATCGTCCAGATTAGTGCAGATCGCATCGAAAATTTTTGCTTTGTAGCAACATCATACGTTACCACTCCATGTTCCCATAAAAATATCAAATCACGGATTAGTGGTTGTAAAAATACGTCCAATTTATCCTTTGGATTTGTTGGTCAAGGCACAAGAATCGTAAGAAATATGAATTGATCCTTCATGCACAACCATGGGGGTAAATTGTACGGTGTCACTATCACTGGCCATGATGAATATTGTTTCCGTGAGCCCCAAATGGTTGAAAACAATCAATGCTCAAGCCCAACCTCACGTTCTGAATTTATGAAGTAAATTCAAGATGCGACTGGTCCAAGTGTTTCCAAGTCTATGAGTCTGCAGGGTGACGCATAACACTGGAGTGGTCATTAGAGCAATGTGCATGCCATATCATATCCTTCGCAGTAGCATTCAACTGATACAATCTTTGCAGTCGAGGAATGATATGAAAATAGAACATCTCCTTAAAAGGACGGTTCTTTTTTAGTCGACTATTCAATTCACGTCTAGCTGGTTTGAACTGTGGTCGACTGCCAAAACTTACAATATTCAAGTTCGCCGTCTGCACCCCAATATAACATGCAGTTTTGTGCACAACAATGGATCCTCTCCACTGGAAGACCCATCTCACTCATCAGTTGTTTGCTATCAGAAAATTTCTTGGGCACCAGACTATTCAGACAAAGTTCACGAATTGCGTGAACCATTTGATTATAACCTCTTTCAGACAGTCTGTTTTCAGTTTTAATGTTCAACAATAGGGCATTGTATGACAATTTGTGGAGTGCAACCGCAAACGCAAAAATATATCCGATTATTTGCATGAAACATGTTATAAAAATGTGCAACATGCTCATTAGGAAGTTCCTCATTAGGGGGCTCATCATCCACATTCAAGTGGGGACCAGAAGTTAAGTCCCTGATCATGTCGTGGTACGAGCTAGATCCAGATGTCTCGTCAACCGGACCATGTGAAGTCGACGTAGATGGTTGATCATTGTATTGACCCCAAATTTCCTCACCGTGAAAAACCTAATTGCAATAATTGTGCATGAACCCATTTGTATACAAATGAGCTTTCACGTCATCAGGTAAATGAAACATCTTGTTCTGACATCTAAATTTGTTGTAGGGACACCTAGTCTTTCCCTGGTTCATCTAATTCGGATTACTAGTGGCGAAATCTATAAATGATTCGAGTCCATTGTAAAATTCGGAAGATACCATGCCATTAATCGATCTTGGAAACAGCCAGAATAATCCATATCAATCTGTTTCACATTTACGAATAAATTAATATTCAAAAGCCTAATTAATAATTAATATTTCCTAAAAATTTCGGCAGAGTTTCGTTTTATTTTATCGTATTCCCCAATTAATCAAGATCCTACGTGTATCCATTTCTGACTTAATCAAATAAAATTAATCAAGTCGGAATGCACATGTTCTACAACAAGCAATAACCAACAAATATTCATCAACATCGATCCCTCCATTTCAACGTAATTAATATATAGTTTACACCACACCTAATACTAAATTAAGCTAATAATAAATTAACCTAAATAGTACTAGTTTATAAATACGTATTAGCTAAATAATACAAAATAATACTAAACATACACACATATCAAGCTATATACTAAATTAAGCTAGAAATTAAACTAGAAATACGAATAATACTACTAATATTAAATAATAAACCAACTAATACTAAACAAGAAAATAATTAATACTAAACAATAAAATAACTAATACTTATAACGATTAAAATACTAAATAATAAATTAAACAACTAATACTAAACAATATAACAATTAATACTAAACAATATAACAACTAATACTAAACAATAAAATAAGTAATACTAAACAATAAAACAACTAATACTTATAACAAATAAAATGAAAAAACTTACCGTATATAAAGCTGGGCAGCGGCGGAGGGTGGAGATGCAGCGGCAGAAGCGCGCCGAACTTTTCCTCTCTTGGAAAATTTTCGGAACCGGAAGAAATGGAGCTAGGGGAGGGGTTTTGTAGTTGGGAGGATGAGTGCTTTAAAGAGGGACAAAGCCCTCGTTAAACGAGGGAATCTGGCCTCGTGTAGACCACCTTTGACCGCCCAAATATCGAGGGCTTTTCGAAATTGGCGTGAGCTCACGTCCCTCGGCAAACAGCGCACTGAAATTGGCGAGGGCGCAGACCCCTTGGTAAATGGCGCATGGAAAATACCGAGAGTTTTAAACCCTCGGTAAAAGTGCCCTCATAAAAACCCTCGTGAAACCCTCATGAATCAGATCCCTCGTTAAAACCTTCGTTAATTAACGAGGGTTTCCTACCCCTCTTTAAATACCCTCGTTAAATCAATTTTTTTTTGTAGTGATAATAATAGAGACAGATCCATATATGGGGGCACGTGCCCCCATAGAATTATTTTGAAGTACTAATTTTCTATTATATAAATTATAATTAGTAGAGTATGTTAGTTATATTATATAAATTATAATTTAATGCATAGTCCCAACATCTAAATCTCATTCCTCACTCTTTATATTTTGTCTCATTTTATTTATTTACACAAATCAATTTCTGTATAATTTAAATTATTAAAAGACTATTATAGTTTATATTTTTCATTAATTACAAAGTGAATCATATTTAAAGTCACAATTAATTATTTATTTATTAGGAAAAATTATGTTTGGAAAAAGAAGATAAATTTACATCGATGTTCGCGTAGTGACAAATAAAAATGAACATTATTATAGATAAAATCACAGTTAAATAAGAACGGAAGAAGGAGTATTAAGTCTTTTATAATGAGTCAATAATACAAATATTTCAATCTATGAAAATTTATAGATTTTAATTATAAAAACTTATTAGTGTATTTTATATTATTTTTATGCTCCCGTCATTATGAAAGGAATCTGGATCCGTCTCTGCATAACAGTGATAGAGTTGTATAGACCTGATTCACAGAAATGTTATTCTTTAATTTTTGCACTCATCAAACATTTTCGTAGTAACATTAATTTAATTATCAGCAACACACAAGTTTATTATGGTTGTAATTCACACACGGCGCCGTAGTTAAAATGTCGTTGTCCGTTGTAGTTAGATACATCATTTTGGTCCATAATAATAATAATAATAATAATAATAATAATAATAATCATGACAACATCATTAAATCCACAAAATCGAAACATGCATCTTAATTTTAATTAGAGGGTGGGTCTCGTGTGCATCCTGTGCACCGTGAACTCATAGTGTATTTTAGAATAGTGTAACTTGTTATATTGAAAAAGTGAAACTTATTTACACTTAATAAATGCGTCTTAAATTATTTTTTCATATTAATAGTTCTGCGATTATATAAATAAATAAATTGACTTTTTTAATATAACAAATCGCATTTATATTAAAATAAAATAAATCTTGTGATATTAAAATAAAATATGATATATATATATATATATATATATATATATATATATATATATATATATATATATATATATATATATATATATATATATATATATCATTAACCAATTCATGGAATCTAAAATTCGACTGGTCGATGGACAGAAGCAATTAGTGGAACCCCACAAATAATAAATGCACACACTCTAAATCTCATGGATGTTGCCCATTCATGACATGAATGATTGAGAAAAGGATCAACTTATTATTTATATTTACTTAATTATATTTCTTTCTCCATCTATATATTCAAAAATTGAAAGAATAAAGTAGCTAGATACAATGCATTTCAATTAAGGACAGCTTGAAATGGGCCAGGGGTTGCCTTAAAGAGGAAGGGCAATGTGGGTTCCCTATAATGATAAGAGACGTTTATGGAAGCTTTATATAAGTTGAGTTGAGGCCACCATATATCTATATTCTAGTGATTTGTTCCTCCATTAATTTAACTTTAATTAATTTCTCTCCTATAAAAATAATATTTATCTAAAAAATATGGGTGGACTCCCTTTTGACTGTTTCTTGGAGCATATGCATGTACAAGGAGGAGGAACCAATATGACTATTTGCAAATCCGGCCCCATTCTAACAAATATTGGATATAGTCTCATCCATTATATATGGATACATAGAGGGCTGCACATGCATCTATTATTTATATAGAATTGGTGTTTTATGTAAAATAATTTTACCCCGTGTAATTGATTTGTAGTATTTTGGTTTACATTTTGTGTGTATTTTTAAAAAATATTAGTTTTTTCATTAAAAAGTAATTTTTCATTATAGAGTGATAGTTGCAAACTAGTTACATGATAAAATTGGTATATACATAGGACTTTGCCATATATATGGTAAAAACTTGTGTGAATTTGAGTTTAAGATGAACCTTATTTCTTCAAATATTAATGTTATGTATACACAATATTATCACTATTATACATAAATGCATAATAATGATATAGTTCACCATGAATTCGTATTCGCAACTCTATATATATATAAATGTATGTAACAAATTCTATATCTTATGGACTTAATTCAAACACAAAAAATATTTTCTTTACACCTATTTATAACAATAAAAGGTGTATATATATAATATACATACCCAAATTAAAAAAAAAGATAATTACAGAAATCACCCTTAAGTTTGACGTAATTACAAAAATAGTAAGACAAACTTTCGTATACAATATGATACGGTTCTTAGAATTCATACAATATGATCATACTCGACCCATTCTACCCATTAGGCTAAAAATACTCAGATTCTTTGCGGGTCAAATAGGGTCAATCAATTTTTTCTTTAAAAATTCGCGCTAAGACAAAATAGGAAAATCTCACATGTCTGTGTTACTATAAGTATAAGTATGTTTTACAATATTGATATTATACCATCCTATGCCGAAAATTTGATATACTTGTTCATACCAAAATTTTAGTATACTGATTTTTTTTAACAAAGAAATCGATTTTTCGGTATAGCAAAATATCAAAATTTTAAAATATGCATAATTACCGTACTGAGATTTTGCTGTACTGTATCATATCGTGCTGAAGCTCATGGTATACCAAAAAATTCGGCATTTTTGGTATTTTTCAGTTCAATAAGTGCGGTACACCGAATTTTTTTTTCTCACCCCTAGACACATGTAAGGTTTTGAACATTGTGTTACCATGTAAATACAAATGTGTTACAATAAAGAGAAAAATATATTATCATATGAACAAGACGATACTCCCTCTATTTCATCTTCTTTCCCCTCTGTTTTTTTATCTGTTTCTCCTTTTGACCTGTGATCAATTGCCTTAACCTTAAATAAAAGCCCAAATAACCAGATTACACACATTTACTCATACAGTGACACATAATTGCCTTTGTAGTAATACAAACTGGGAGCAAAATTTTCTATATATGCTGCCTTTGTGCGATATTTTTTATTTTTTTGATTGAACCGATTTGACCTACGGAGGATCCACAAATTCTCAACTCCTTCCTATTTGCATTAATTATATATACAATATTTTACAGGAAAATTCCTCCAATATTATTCGTTTTTCAATTGAAAATATTCTCCTCAGGCTTATGTCCATCTTACATCTTGGCTGATCTAGCACCATCATTGTCTAAAATTTGCTTTTGAAGATTAGTACAAAATACAAATTACAATTTTGGGTAATTCTGAGTTATTGATCCGCTCAAACCATATTCAGATAGGTACAATTAATAGTAAATGAGTTTGAGATGGATTAGAAAAAATAAAAAAAAATTCATTAGGATTTTGGTTCATGCCCCGGATAACTTGTTAGATAAAACTGTCACAGATATATTTTCTTGTTTATTTTATATTGTTATTTAATAGTTGTACGGTTTAATGTAAATAAGTTGCATCTTTCAGTATAATAAGTTGTATAGTTCTAAAATATATTATATACGAGTGCACAGTGCACCTAAATATGCATATAAGACTTAGCCCTCATATAATATAACTTATAAATTAATGAACTGGTATTGGTGGTGTTATCTGGGTAGTATTCGAAATGAACTGAAATAATGTTGTAGTGAAAATCGAGACATGTGTTCAATACAATTTTCTTAAAATAAATTTTCCATTTACACTCGGTATCTAGTACATTGGATGGACATTCATTTTTCATGATACAACGCGTATGAGTAACGATTTTAGCACAGAAATCCTGCTCAGACGACAAATTAAAATTGCCTGAGATTGTCACCAAAGTGAAAAAGAGATATAGGGGTTAAGAAAGAAAGAAAGAAGATGGAGATAACAATTGTTGGAATATGTGTCTGCATCTTTTCCTTTAGTGTATGTGGTTTCATAAATGTGCTACGTAACCCGAGCTACTACTTATAGTCTCTACCTAGGTTAGGTCTTCTATGCACATTTCAGTGCACCTGGTGCATATGAGATACACTCTTATAAAATTATATATATGTTACATGCATAACCAGAGCTACTACTTATAGCTTTAATGTTTTTACTTGTACGCACGTTTCAGTGCAACAAATTACAAATCTCTAAATTAGGTTATGGCGTGTGCGGTGCACCCAAGGGCGGATGCATATAGACCTAAGGTTTTTCCTAAATAATTACTCATGTACAGTGAATTTAGTTTATATTTTAATTTTGGGTTTAAAAAAAAATGTTTATATTTTAATTTTTGAGTAATAAAAAATATATATCATTTTAATTTTTACTTTTTAATAAGTTAGGTCTTGTATTTATTAAGTGCGAGGTGCACTCCATAATGTATTTTAGAGAACAGAATTTATTGGACAAAAACATATAATTTGTTACATTGAAACTTGCAATTTATTTTACGAACACATGTTGCATCTTTCAGAATAACAAGTTGTATGTTTCTAAATACACTATGAAGTGCATCGTGCACCTAGTGCACATGATACCTATTCTGTTTAATATATATGTTTTCAAATTTTTGACTATTTATATTTTGTTTGTAATTTTTTTAGGGAGTAACACTTGCGTATGACGGTCTCATGGAGAGACGAGGTATAATTGTGAATGATGCTTTAACACTTACACTTTGGAAAGGGTGGGTGATAATTTATGTTGCGACCCGTCTCATGTATGAGATCGTTTCACACGAATTTTTGTATTTTTAGGATGTGTTTTACAGTTTGAATTTTATTACTTTAAAATTATTATTATTATTATTATTATTATTATTATTATTATGCATACTCTGTTTAAGATTTCTGGATCCGCAACTGAGTGCACCTGGTGCATATGACACTCACTCTTTTAACTATGTATATGCTACATAACTGGAGCTACTACTTATAGCCTTAAGGTTTCTACGTGGGCTAGGTCTTGTATGCACATGTCAGTGCAACAAGTTGAAAGAATTCTGTCTCATCTAAAAGTCCGAACTTGTAGAGAGGTGCGAAATTAATTCGTTTATTTAATTTTCCTCGTCACTCCCCTCACTCGTGAATCAAATCATTGTTTCTGCCCTCTGGGGAGGAGGCCCATTCGCGAAATTAATTTGTTTATTTAATTTCCATCAACAGCCCCCCTCACTTGTGAGTCAAATCATTGTTTCGCGGAATTAATTAGTTTATTTAATTTTCCTCAACACTCCCCCTCACTCGTGAGCCAAATCATTATCTCTGCCCTCTGGGGAGGAGGCCCAACGAGTGGATAATTTAAATGGGTGGAGTGCTTTCCATGGGAATAGAACCCAGGATCTGGGAGACTAAGCTCTGATACCATGAAAGAATTTCGTCTCATCTAAAAATCGAACTTGTAGAGAGGTGCATAATTAATTTGTTTATTTAATTTCCCTCAACAAGCGTGGAAAGCACTCCTCCCCAAAGGGCAGATATAATGATTTGGCCCACGAGTGAGGGGGAAACTAAATCATTTATTTAGCTTCCCTCAACACAAGTTATAAGTTTTTAAATTATACTATGGAGAGGACGGTGCACCTGGTGCATATCAATATGAGACACTCTTTTAACTGCATGAAGTAATTGTCATTTGTTGAGTCGGGTGGCTCGATTTTGGCTTCATATTCGTGTGTGGGGATTAAATCCAAAATGGTCCCATAACTTATCACCTTTTTTGAAATGGTCCCAAAAAAGTTCGAGTAACAAAATTGGTCCCAAATTTTTGTGAATTGTACAATTTTAACCCCAAAATTAATCGGCGACGGAAAACGACACGAACCGACGTCGTTTCGTGTCACGCACAACGCACGTGTTGCTTCTCTTCGGCGGGATATGCTGACTGTATTTATATTAATAATTTTATTTATTTTTATATCCACGTCACTAATAATTTTTTTTTTAATTTACGGCCCCAAATCGCAATTAAACCCCCCAAAATCAAAACCCCTTTTCTTACCCAAATTAAAACCCAGTTTCTTCCCCAAATTAAATCCCCGAAATCGTTTCTTCCCCGAATTTAGGTCAAGAAATTGGTCGATTGAAACTAAAAAATCGACGTCCCATTCTTCCCTAACTCAAGAAATTGGTCGATTGAAACCACAAAATCGAAGCTTTCCACAAGTCGCCGAAATTCGAAGTCACCTGGAGCCCGATCCTGCCACATCGTCGCCCCTCTATGCCGCCGCGAACTCAGGTTAGTTGTACCATTATATCGAAGCTGTTGTGTTCTGCATATTCACCGCCTTTCACACGGTGCGCCGCCGTCGCCCCCATCTGCACACAGCCTCGACCTCGCTATTCACCGCAGGCCGACGCCGCCCGTCTGGATCCACCACGCGCCGTCAAGCATCGCCCGTTTGAGTCCGCCACCACACACACAAAGCCACAGCCACCACTACATCAACTCGCCAGAAATTTCGCCGCGATTCACTGCTCAAATAGCCGGAAATCCAACGCCGCCCGGGTCGTGCGTCGTCATTCATCGCCTAAAACCGCCACCACCAAAACCCTCCATTCACTTCTGTTGGGGAATTAATTGCCCGGATCTATTCGGGATGAATATTTAAATACAAATTTAATTCTAACAATTATTACTAGCATGAATTAATCCTATATTAATTCAAATAACAATTCAACAACAAATCATGCATATAAATTTACCACATAAATCCTACGCATGCGGAATAGCTAGGAGTTTACGTGAACTAACCTCTCGGAGTGACAAACGTTGAAAAGATGGATATCCCGTTCACACGAACAAACCCAAAGAGTCTTCTCAAGTATTCCCTCGTACTTGACCAACAATCCGGTGGAAAGATACTCGTGAACAATTAACAAAAGGAAAAATAAAATTATGTTGCACCACCTTTGTGGATTTCTAATTTTTCCAACACATGGAATTGCATGGGGATGAAAAATTCATCCCCTATTTATAATAATAGGTGGTGGACGATTTTTGCCCTAGGAATAAGATGGGAAAATCTTTTTCTTGGTCTCCAAGAAATCTTGAATATATCCAATGTATTCTTTTCTCCATATTTAAAATATTCCACAAAAAATCTCACCTCCTCTTGTTATGGAATTCTCGAAAAAATAAGGACAAGATTTCCAAGATTGAGATCTTCTTGAATTTATGAGATATTCTTGTATTCCAAGAATACATATCTTCCATAATATCTTTTCAAAAAAATCAAGAAAATCTTTCCTTCCTTATTTATTCATTATTTTCGAAAAATACAAAATAAATAGCCAAGTGGGAGATTTCTTGAATTTAATGAGATAAACTTGTATTCCAAGAATACTTATCCGCATTCCATAACAAAATTCAAAGAAAATCTTTCTCCCTCTTTATTTATTTATTTTCGAAAATTTAGGAAAAATAGGCAACAATATTTTATTTAATTTTAAACACATTTTTCAGTTATTGGACTTTATATTTGGGCTACTTGAGGGGCCTTTAGGAGAATTAAGATTGGACCTTTCAATGGACCTTGAACTTCCAATATTGAGCCACAATATTATTCAAGCCCATAAATATTAATTAATCCCACTACATAATTAATATTGCACTATCCATCTTAACCCATATTACAGTTAATATGACTCCCGGTTATTATTTTCCGCGTTTAAGACTATCCAGTCCATTAATTAATTTAAGCCACTGAAATAGCTTCACATTAATTAATATCTTTTTCGTTGGTTCAGGAACGGCTCAACATTATTATCCATACTGGAAAACTAATTCCACTTGCAAGATTTGGTATGATAAAACTTCTGAGCCTCCCAAGGGGACTAATCAAACGAGACGTACTTGCACACCGATTCTCCGTGTTAAATCTTAGCAATCGTCATGTAATTAATAATATTGCCCAAGATACAAGGTATTGAATCACATTGATTCTCTACCCATCGTAAGTCAAAACAATAGTTGTTAATTCCACACGATCCTATTTAAGGAACGAAGATTAAGAAATAACTAACCACTGAGGTCTAATTCTTCTATATTCAGTACTGAATAATTTATCCTCTTGTAGGTCCTCTCCAGTGCAACATTATGCACTAGTGTAATCTCTTGGTCAAGACAAGTCAATCTGAGCCTTACACTTCAACCTTTCACCATGGATTTTTCATTTCCATCTAGGTTGTGAATTTCGTACTTTTAGTTACAAGGGACTGTTAATTTAATCTTCTGTGATCTGGTATCACTAAATTAACTACAATGTAACACATACTAATTATTGAACAATTATGCAGTAAATATTTGCAACATTCAATGATATTTAAAGCAACAGTGATAAATAATTTATTTCAGCAAATAAGTCCGAAATTCAGTCTGGTTATACAAAGTAAAAGCATGTTTTCTAGTATAACCCCAACAGCTTCTGCCCGAATGCTAACCTCGCTCAGAATCGCCTTCAAACTAGGGTATATGTTTTGGGTTTCGATTTGAATTCTTGTAAGTGATTGAGTTTGTGAAATTGGTATATGAGGGTTTCTAATCTGATGAGCGTTTTTTAATTTGATGTAATAAAACGTTTTTACCTTTTTAATGTTATGTTTTTAATTGTGTTTTAGGGTTTCATTTTTGATTTTTTATTCATATTTCTTATTTTTTTTAATTGATGCTTATGTGTCGCACCACCTCTGTTGTGATTGGTTATTAAATCTAGCTCAGAGTGACATGCCACAGTCAGCAGGTCGCCGAAAACCCACATTTTGAAGCAAGACGTGCGTTGCGTTTTCCGTCGTCGGTTAATTTTAGGGTCAAAATTGTACGATTCGCAAAAAATTGGAACTAATTTTGTTACTCGAACTTTTTTGGGACCATTTCAAAAAAAGTGATAAGTTATGAGACCATTTTGGATTTAATCTCTGTGTGTGCACAAGGTGTAAAAGTGTCTTCTTGCTAGATATTCTTAACAACCTAATCAGTTCTTACTTCTACACTCATTTTACAAAACTTATTTTCTCAATGTGGGAGAAAGGATATATTTTTTTTCCCCTCTCAACATCAATTTGAACTTCAATTTCTCATTCACCTCAACACCCTATTGAACAAATAATATACGAATTTGAAGCTTTCATCGAGGAGCATATAATAGGTTGCACGAGTAATATGCGAATACTTGATAATATAATTTGAATCAGATGCATGTAGTATTTCTTTCCATCATCATTATTTTAGTAGATAGAGTACTACAAAATTCGGTAATTAAAAAGTGAGGATAATCTACGACTTGCCTACCAAATTTTATAATAATCTATAAAAAAATTACCTGCACAAATAATTTTCTAGGCAAACAAAATTACCTACGTGCAACCTACGTGTAAACTGTCTACACATTTGTAATTTGTGTAGGCAAACAAATTACCTACACAAATAATTCCCTAGACAATTTACATTTTTCGTAGACAGTTATATTTGTAGTTTAAAAATCGCCTATAAACAAATTTACATATGAATTGTATTTCCGTAGGTAAAATTATATATGAATGAAAATGTCTATATGATTGGAAAAAATTATAGGCAAATCGTAGGGAATAAGACTATTTAAGGACGAAATTGTTTTCGTTGAAAATTCTGTAGTTATATTGAAAAATTCCGTAGTTATATTGAAAATGTCTATTGAAAAATTGTTTTTGTTCATATATATTTTTTTAATGCATTCCAACATTTTGTTCACACCTTTTAAATTGAAAAATCTTTTATAAATTTCATCCTCACAATATTCATAAATTTACGCAATTAATGATACTTCCTCGTCTTGTTTTAAATTACACATTCACTGTTTAACTCGTGTTTTAGCGAGCGAGTTATTTATTAATATATGAAATGATAAAGTGACTTTGAAGGAGGTGTAGGATAGATGAGGAGTAGGACTATCATACCCCATCTTAAAAATCTCTTTATCATTTCAAATACTAATAAATAACTCATTCGCTAAAACACAAGTCAAATAGTGAATGAGCAATTTAAAATAAGACGAAGAGAGTATTATTTTAAGTCTACACATACACACAATTAAACTTATTTATTTACTCTATACATAAATGTTTATAAAATTATCCTCCAAAACTCTAAGAAAAATGTGAACAAATTAATGCAACGCGGAGAGCATATATAGGGAGGCATTATATATGCATATACATTGACATTATCGGTTCAACGATGATGAAGTCACCAACTTGGAGTGTACACTGGAAAAGCTACTGATTCAAGAGGAAACACACTGGAAACAAATATCAAGGATTAACTGGATGTCATCCGGGGACCGTAACACTAAATTCTTCCACAAAATAGCCTCCGATAGACATAAGCGCAACAAAATCACCACTCTCACGAATGGGCAGGGACGAGTTTTATCAGAACTTAATCAGATAGAGGATGAGGTGGTGGCTTACTTCAACGATCTTTTCAAATCCCAGAATCCTTCAGGAAACACAATGGACAAAGTCCTAGACCATGTGAATGCTATCGTCACACCCTCTATGAACCAAAATCTTACAAAACCCTTCTCCCCGGAAGAGGTACATAAGGCTTTACTGGATCTTAGCCCCTCTAAGGCTCCGGGTCCGGACGGTTTTACGGCACTGTTCTTTCAGGATGCATGGGATATTGTCGGGGAGGGAGTCACCTCGGAAGTCCTAAAGCTACTCAATCCCGACAACCCCCAAAAATACTTGAACCCTACCGTCATCACTCTCATCCCAAAAATCAAAAACCCTATCTCGGTCAAAGACTATCGTCCTATTAGCCTTTGCAACATCCACTACAAAATTACAGCCAGGGCCATAACCAATAGGTTCAGAACGGTCCTAGCTAAGATCATTGATCCCAATCAGAGTGCTTTTGTCCCAGGAAGGCTCATCACTGATAATATCCTAATTGGCTATGAATGTATGCACTGGCTTAGGGACAACAAAAGCAAACAAGGGTATGCTGCTTTGAAACTCGACATGAGCAAAGCTTACGATCGAGTTGAGTGGAGCTATCTTAGATCCATCATGTTAAAGTTAGGGTTCGACGCAAAATGGACGGAACTGATCATGAAGTGTGTCACCTCTGTTACATACTCAATCAACGTGAATGGCAGCTTTTCAAAGACTATAACCCCATCAAGAGGCCTACGACAAGGGGATCCACTCTCTCCCTACCTTTTCGTTTTATGCTCACAAGGGCTATCTTCTGCCTTAAACACTTGTGTTGATAATGGAGTCTTTCGAGGAATCAAGATCGCCCGTGGGAGCCCGATTATCTCCCACATTTTCTTTGCAGACGATAGCCTGATCTTCTTCAAAACAACAAAAGAGTACCGTGATGCTCTTAAAAGGTGTTTAATGAACTACGAAGCTGCATCTGGTCAACTTGTCAACTTCGACAAATCAGCTATCACTTTCAGCTCCGGCACTAGTGCTGCGAATATTCAATATATCAAGGAGCATCTTAATCTGAGAGTCTGTCAGGGACATGACCTTTACCTGGGCCTGCCAACCTTTTCTGTCAAGAGCAAGCGAATGCAGTTCGGATATCTTAGAGATAGAGTAGCTAAAAGGTTAGATAACTGGAAACATAAGTTCTTTTCTGAGGGAGGACGAGAAGTCCTTATCAAATCGGTAATTCAGGCAATCCCGACATATGCAATGTCTTGCTTCAGAATCCCCAGTTCAATCTGTGGCGAAATGGAAGCGATGACAGCAAGATTCTGGTGGGGAGCAAAGAGCGGAGATAAGAAAATCCATTGGAAGGACTGGAAGACCCTCACTTTACCCAAAAATGAAGGTGGTTTGGCCTTTAGAGACTTGGTGACTTTCAACAAAGCATTACTCGCTAAATAAGTATGGCGGTTTATCACCAACCCCAACTCCTTAGTCAGCAAGCTCTTTAAAGCACGATATTTCAAGCACTGCGACATCATGAATGCAACTCTGGGCACCAACCCATCCTATATCTGGAGATCTATCCTCTGGAGCAGTGAAGTTATCAACAACGGGGCCCTCTAGAAGATTGGCAATGGGCATAATACTCATGATAGAAGACATGCTTGGGTCAGGGATCTACACAATAGGAAAATATCATCCTGCGTCACCTATGAGAGCAACGTTTGGGTGAATGAACTTATTCGTGAAGATGGAACTTGGGATACCCCAAAACTTGGAGACCTATTTCTACCCCACAAAGTGGAGGCTATTATAAGAACACCTATTTTTCAAGATAGTGAGAAGGACGAGAGATTCTGGAAGCTCGAAAACAATGGCAACTTTTCGGTTAAATCGACATATTGGAGCGCCTTGGGTAATCAAACTTCTAACAATAAGGACAAAGCTGGTCTATCCAGTTACGCGCAGCCAGTTTGGTCTACGATCTGGAAGCTCCGTTTACCTCCCAAAGTGAAAATCTTCCTTTGGAAGGCGGCTCAGGACTCTTTAGCTACGGAAGCCAACCTTCGACTCCACCACGTGCCCTGTGAACCCAGGTGCATTCTTTGTGGCTATCACTGGGCTAATACTAACCACAACATCTTTTTATGTCAGGTGGTTGTTACGTTTTTTATATTTTCTGGGATGTTTGTAATGTGTTTTTTAGATTTTCTGGAATAATATTGCTAAAATATGAATTGCTGGTAGAACAAGATGAAGATTTGAAGAGATAGGGAGAGAGAGAATTAGATAGGAAGAGAGGTAGTTAGAAGAGATAGAATGATGCAAATTTTCTGATATTCTCATTCATCAGCCAGAGGCCGTATTTGTAACTAGCAGTGGGGTCCACACACAGATGGATATTCCTTAGGTAATTTAAATGTGGAATCTAAAATAGATAAAGGATCTTTCAGGTCATTCTAAATGTTAGGGCCCATTTGTGTGAAGCCCAAACATTTTCTCATTCAGATAAACCGCTCAGATAATTTGGCTCAGATGCGTCCTGAGCCTCAGGTTCCTCGTTCAGATAATCTACCTCAGCTGCATACTGAACCTCAGGTTCCCTGTTCAGATATTTAACCTCAGGCGCATCCTGAACCTCAGGTTCCTCATTTAGATAATTAGACTCAGGTGTATACTGAGTCTCAGGTTTCTCGCTCAGATAATTTGGCTCAGGTGTATCCTGAGCCTCAGGTTCCAGGCCCAGATAAATATATTCTGAACCTCTCTTTCTGACTAATAAAGAAAACCCTAATTTTAACTCACCTTTCGTTTCCACCTCATTATTCTTCACGTTCCTCTCTGGTCTCGCAACAATACTCCCTCCAACGGAAGATCCTTGTCCCCAAGGATGGAGTGAAGGAAATTTTCGCAGAACAAAGGTGGTATCTTCCCATGAATTGATTTTCCAGTCTTCGGTAACCCAATAGACACGAACCTGATCTAGCTCCCTTCCATTTTCCAGGTATCGACGTCGTTCTGTGACATTGTAGGGCTGGATCACGAAGAGGCCGTTGTTATCAGCATCTGGAAGACTCTGTGAAGGTACATACTTAACCCCTATGTGTTTCTTCAGTAAAGAAACATGGAAGACGGGATGAATCTTTGACCCAATTGGTAGATCTAACTTGTAAGCCACACTCTCCACCCTTTGCAGGATAGTATAGGGGCCAAAGTAGTTTGATGACAACTTCAAATTCTTTCGGTATTGAATGGAATTCTGCCGAAAGGGTTGAAGTTTGAGAAAAACTTGGTCTCCTACCTCAAATACCCTCTCTTGTCTATGCTTGTCTGCTTGTACCTTCATGCGATTCTGTGCTTTGATTAGATTATCCTTGACTTGATGTATGATGTGTTGTCTGTGAGTAAGCAGATCTGTAACCTCCTCATTTGTTGAATCCAAATATGGCCCATAAGTAAATCCTGTAGGAGTATACCCGTAGAGGGCCTCAAAAGGTGTCATCTTCAGACTTGAATGATAATTGGTGTTGTACCAGTACTCTGCCATAGGTAGCCACTTCAACCACTGCTTAGGGTTGTCACTTACTAAACACCTCAAGTACTGCTCCAGACATTGATTTACCCTCTCAGTCTGTCCATCAGATTGGGGGTGATAAGATGAACTTAGGTGTAATTGAGTTCCCACCAACTTAAATAGTTCCTTCAAAAAACAGCTAGTAAATATTTTGTCCCTGTCACTCACTATACTAGCTGGTAACCCATGCAGCTTATAGACAACATCCAAAAACACCTTAGCTAAAGAAGTAACAGTATATGGATGTGATAGGGCTATGAAATGTGAATATTTAGTGAATCTGTCCACTATCACCCATATCACATTCTTTCCCTAAGAGTTAGGAAGCCCCTCTATGAAATCCATAGAGATATGTGACCATGCTTGCTCTGGAATGGGTAAGGGTTGTAGGAGGCCAGGGTATAAACCTGGGCTTGACTTATTTTTGGCACATACTTCACACCTCTTGACCCACATCAACACATCATCTTTCATATTAGGCCAAAAAAACATCCTCTTAAGCCTCTGATAAGTTCCTGTAACCCCAGAATGCCCTCCATAGGGTGTGGAGTGCATCTCAGAAAGGATCAAATCTCTTAATCCACTATTGCTACCCACAACCAGTTTCTTTTTATATCTCAAAATACCATTAGTGAACTGGAATAGGGAATAAGTATTAGGATCAGTACCTTTGGCTTTGATGATTTCCTCAATGTAACCATCATCAGTGTAACTTAGCAGGACCTGATCCAACCAGGTTGGGACCATTGTAGTTATAGCAGAACAACTGTTCTCCCTTCTGGATAGTGCATCAGCTGCACTGTTCTCACTCCCCTTTTTATACAAAATCTCATAGTCAAGGCCCAACAACTTAGTAATCCATCTTTGTTGTAGTGGAGTTACCACCTTTTGGTCCAGAAGGTGTTTAAGGGATTGTTGGTCAGTCTTTATAGTGAATTTCTGACCCTGCAAATAGTGTTTCCACTTCTCAATGGCCATTAGTACTGCCAAAAACTCCCTCTCATAGACAGAGAGTGCTTGATTCCTTGGACACAAGGACTTACTCATGTAAGCAATGGGCTTTCCTTCTTGCATGAGTACAGCTCCAATTCCTTTCCCACTAGCATCAGTTTCCACCACAAATTTCTTTGTGAAATCAGGTAATGCTAGCACTGGGACACTCACCATAGCTTCCTTCAATTTCTGAAAAGCTAGGTCTGCCTCAGAGTTCCATTTGAAATTGTCCTTCTTGAGTAAAGAAGTGAGTGGTTTGCTGATGAAACCATATCCCTTCACGAATTTCCTGTAATACCCTGTTAAGCCCAAGAAACCCCTTAATTGTTTAATGGTTTGTGGTTTTGGCCATTGAACCATACACTCAATATTTTCTGGATCAGTGGCAACTCCATATTTAGAAATTATGTGGCCCAAATACTCCACACTAGTTTGGCCAAAACTACATTTGCTTCTCTTAGCAAACAACTTATTGGCCCTCAAAAGTTGTAAGACTGCTTCAAAGTGAATCAAATGTTGTGTTTCCTCAGTGCTGTAAATGAGGATGTCATCAAAAAAGACCAACACAAATGTCCTCAAATGATCCCTGAACACCTGATTCATTAGTGATTGAAATGTAGCAGGTGCATTGCACAACCCAAATGGCATCACTAGGAATTCATAATGACCATTATGGTCCTGAAAGCAGTCAATTACCTATGCTCTTCCTTCATTAGGATTTGAAAGTACCCTGACCTCAAATCTATCTTTGAAAAGATTTTAGCACCCTTAAGCTCATCTAGTAACTCATCAATGATAGGAATAGGGTAGTTGTGCTTGATTGTGAGCTCATTAAGGTACCTGTAATCCACACATAGCCTCCAAGTGCCATCTTTTTTCTTCACCAAAATCACAGGTGAAGCAAAATAGCTCTTACTATGTTGAATTACTCCTGTAGTCAGCAAGTCCTTTACAATCTTTTCAATTTCCTTCTTATGGCTGTGAGAAGTTCTATATGGGTACTGCTGTTTAGGGATGCTCCCTGGTTTAAGTATAATCTGGTGTTCCACCCCCCTCCCTGGTGGTAATTCCACTGGTTCCTCAAATATATCCTTGTAAGCTAGTAGTAGCTTATGTAACTCAGGATCATCTTTAGTGTGGGTAGGAGGTGTTGATGTAATTAAGTACATCTCATTAACTTCCTTAAAGGCTTCTGTGTGGATCATCTGATATAATCCCACATCAGAAATCAACTTACATTCAACTGTTGAAGTAAGTGCTTGTAGTTTCACCCTTTTCCCAAGCAAGCTGACTGTGAAAGTCATCTTTTCATAGTCAAGCTCAATAGGTGTGCAGAATTTTAACCAATCCCTTCCTAGGATCAGATCACAACCCTCATTCTCCAACAGCCTCAGTGGGTAGGTGAATTGATGTCCCTGCATGTTCCAAGTGAAAGGGTTCACTTGTTGTGAGCTGACCAATCTTTGCCCATTAGCAACCTTCACCAGTATGGGTTTAGCATCACTCAAAGGGCATTTGGGCCTTTTAGCTGTAGTCTTTTGTATAAAACTCAGGGTGCTACCTGAGTCTATGAGAATGTGGAGTTTGTGGTGTTCAAACTCCCCAAAAAGCCTCATGGTAGTAACTCCATCTTCACCACTTAGAGCATTTAGTGACATCTGGACCTCTTCCATGATGTCAGCCCCATAAACAACCTGTTCTTCCCCTTCAGTGGTAGGAGAAGAGAAGGATTGAGTATCTTCCTCTTCTTCTGCTAGAATCATGTATGAAATTCTCTGTTTGCATTTGTGCCCATGCACAAAAGGTTCATCACAATTGTAACATAACCCCTTCTCCCTCCTAGCTGCCATTTATGTAGGAGATAAGACCTTGAAATGTGGTTTCCCTTTACTGGTAGGGCCCCCAGTAGCATCACCCCTTCTTCCACTGCATAAAATTAGAGTTAGAGTTAGGGTTAGGGTTAGGGTTAGGATTAGAAACCCTTGAATAGGGCTTAAGTTTTTTAGTTAGTGCAGCAGTAGTCTGATCTTGCTTCCTGCCCAATTTAATAGCATGTTGAAGTGTGGTAGGTTCAAACATGGCTATTGTTGCTTGTAGCTCTCCATTAAGTCCTCCAATGAAACTTGCCACAAAGTAGATTTCTGAGAATACATCCCCAGTAACTACCAGCATACAAACTTTTAGCTCCTCATACTTATCAACATAATCTTCATAGCTACCAGTTTGTTTGAGTTTGTTAAACTCAGAAATCACTGTAGAGTCCTTAATCTCCTCAAATCTAGTTGAGAGAATAACCAAAAATTGTGCCCAAGTTAATTCCACATTTCTTTGATTGAAATTCTGAACCCATAGTGCTGCTTTACCCTCAAAATGGATAGTAGCCAAAGTTATTTTTTGTTGATCAGTCATACTGGGCATAAGCTTAAAATACCCATTGGATCTTAGTACCCATAACCTAGGTTTAGAGCCATCAAACCTAGGGAATTCAATCTTAGGCACTGGGTTGTGAAATTGGGTACCATCAGTTAACTTCCTTGGAGATTCCTGATATTGATAAGATGATCCCCCACCAGTAGTTCCAAAGGTAAGCCCTCCACCAGCAGGTCCATAGTTAGGCCCTCCACCACCAGATCCAAAGCTAGGACTCCCCAAAATAGAAGGCCCTTCATTGCGACCCTTGCCTTTTTCCATATTCAACAGTTGTAACTGCATAACTGCAAAAGTGTTAGTCATAAGATCAAATTTCTCCTCCATCTTGGTTGTTAAACCTTGCATATTGTCTGTTAGCTTCCCCTCTACTGCTTCCAGCTTCATGGCTTCTGTTTGAATTAATAATTCCAGCTTCCTGTGTGATTCTTGCAGATCCTTGGAGCGCGTTCCCTCGGCCATGATCAAAACTTGGATCTGGAATACCAAATGTTACGTTTTATATATTTTCTGGGATGTTTGTAATGTGTTTTTTAGATTTTCTGGAATAATATTGCTAAAATATGAATTGCTGGTAGAACAAGATGAAGATTTGAAGAGATAGGGAGAGAGAGAATTAGATAGGAAGAGAGGTACTTAGAAGAGAGAGAATGATGCAAATTTTCTGATATTCTCATTCATCGGCTAGAGGCCATATTTGTAACTAACAGTGGGGTCCACACACAGATGGATATTCCTTAGGTAATTTAAATGTGGAATCTAAAATAGATAAAGGATCTTCCAGGTCATTCTAAATGTTTGGGCCCATCTGTGTGAAGCCCAAACATTTCCTCATTCAAATAAACAGCTCAGATAATTTGGCTCAGATGCGTCCAGAGCCTCAGGTTCCTCGTTCAGATAATCTACCTCGATGCATCTTGAACCTCGGGTTCCCTGATTCAGAGATATTTAACCTCAAAGATCCTCGAACCTCGTGTTCCTCATTCAGATAATTAGACTCAGGTGTATACTGAGTCTCAGGTTTCTCGCTCAGATAATTTGGCTCAGGTGTATCCTGAGCCTCAGGTTCCAGGCCCAGATAAATATATTCTGAACCTCTCTTTCTGACTGATAAAGGAAACCCTAATTTTAACTCACCTTTCGTTTCCACCTCACTATTCTTCACGTTCCCCTCTGGTCTCGCAACAGTGGTCAAAGACGCATGGAAAAGCACGGAATGGTGGAAATCTATAAAAGCCCTTAGAAGGCTGCCTGACGAAAATTTGTTTCGTATGATTGCCGAAAAGCTGGACCGAGAACCCCTTGAAAGATTCGCAATGAAGATGTGGGGAGTTTGGAAAGAAAGATGCAACCTCACCCATGTAAGCAACTGCATTAAGCGAGACCACACAAAAAAACATCTCAGGGGCTTGGACAGATTCATGGTTAGAGTCTTTCATTATGGCCAATCAAATATTGAATATCAAACAGGTGCCGCTCACCGCAGTATTCAGTCACAATAAGGAAAAGGACCCGCTTCCGGCTTTCTCAATCTTTGTTGACGCAGCCTTCGACCAAGACAAGATGCATTATGCTACTGGTTATGCTGTCTTTGATCAGGGAGAGAAACTATACGCTGCTGGATACCGCAAAATTAACCCACCGGGGACAGTATTAGCGGCAGAAATTCACGCAATCTTACATGGATGGACCTTTTGGAACAATCATACAAGTGCTTTGGCAAGAATCTATTCAGATAGTATCAGTGCTATCAACGCAATACGTACTGATAAACCATAAATTGGAGTAGAAAAACATCTAGTACACAAAGCGTGTAACCTCAACACAGACACCTCAGTAAAGGGAGTCTGGTACTGCCCGCGAGCCGACAACACACTGGCGCACAATTTGGCTAAAGCCGCTTGCAACTCTCCCGACCCTCAAGATTGGATCAGCGATGAGATCCCTAGACTCCTGATGTCTACAACTCTTATTCATTAATGATTATCCTTTTGAGCTTTTAAAAAAAAAAAAAAAGATTAGTGATTAGTGATTAGTGATTAGATGTGGCAACCCCCCTGCCCTGGGGAAAAAGTATGGCGGGTCAAGTTCAAGGGTCCAACCAAGCTAGAGCATTTATTAATTGTCATCAACCTGTCTCAAAGGTGGTGCATTGCAACTAGCTAATATTCTTATGTTAATGTCACCAAATTGAACATATCATTTTTATGAGATCATAACGTTCTTAACCTACAAACTCATTTTGTCCCATCATCAATCAGATAATCATACAGTTTAACCAAATCTCTTGGATTTTTATTGATGATAATCATACAGTTTAACCAAATCTCTTGGATTTTTATTGATGATAATCATACAGTTTAACCAAATCTCTTGGATTTTTACTTCAATTTGCTAATATATGACATGACTGTATTATAATTAGGGTGAGCACTATCCGGTAAAAATCAAACCAAATCGAATCGAAATATAACGGTTTGGTTTCAGTTTTTAATTTTAGATTAATTTATTTTGGTTTTCAGTTTCGATTTTTAAGGTAAAACTAATTTTATCTATTTTTTTGAATTATTGTTGTCAAAAAGGGACATGTACCTTTAAAAATAGTTTAATTTAATATATAGAATTATTTCGGTTTTTACCGAAATCGAACAGAAAAATTCGGTTGAGATCGATTTTAAAGCTAAATAGTTCGATTTCGGTTTATTACGGTAAAAAATTTGGTTATTTTGGTTTTGCTATTTCGATTTGGTATGGTACAGGGACGGATCTAGGATTAATGGTGGGGTGGACTGAAATTTTTTGAAATTTTGTCATATTAAAATTTTATAGTATTTTTTTTAAATATTCCAAAAGAATGATGTTCATTTATAAAATATGTTGCTTTTATATTAATAAATAATGTTTAGTTAAAATAAAATCATACAATTTATGCTCAATATTTTTTTAATTATTTCAAGAAATTTTTATCAGTTTAAAAAAATATCTCATTTAACGCATGTTAATATATTATTACATTTATAATTTCTCTTTTTTTTTAATATTAAAGTGGCCAAAAAAATAAAAATAAATTATTCATGCATATTCCTTAAAAGAAAAGGAAAATAATTGAGAAAGCAATGTAGATATTTAATATTGAACAAGTTAAATAAATAAAAATACTAAATGAAAAATAGAATTAAATTCAGATGATTATACTCTAAATGTTTGGGTGTGAGAGCCTCTAGAAAGCACATCCAAAATTACAATAAAGTAAAATCTTTGTTGTGGATGAAATTCTTGAATTTCAATAATTTAATTAAGATTTAATAAGAAAAAGAAAAAAATGAGAGACGACATATCAAGAAAACAAATTTATATCAAATTATATCTTAATTTATAATTGTACAGTGAGTGTGGGGATGAACTTTAATTTTAAATTGAGAAATGCAAATTAAATATAAAGTAATATTGGACCGAGCTTAAATTTATATATTGAATTTTATTTGCATATTATAAATAGATATATAACAGATTAGTGGGGGCTTGCACCGGGCTCCAGCCCGGTGCAGCCCCTAGTAAATCCGTCCCTGATTTGGTAATCAAATAATCGAATGCTTACCCCTAATTATAGTTGTATAAGAAATAGAAAAAATAACAACAAAAATTTAACCGTAAAATTAAATTTTAATGCTAAAATAGAGTTATATATTTATGGATTTAGTTGATGCACATCGGTAATCGCATGATTGAAATTAAAAAAAGTTAATATAAAAGGTAATTTGTGTAATTGCTAAAATTTAGAATTTGTGGTTAAGTTGTGGAATGTCAAAATATGGACAATTATACCTAGAATTTGACATATTAAAAGTCGATATATAACAATTTACAATAAAATACATGGTTTTTTTTTCCCATTCTTTTAAAGACATGAACAGATGTTTCGTTGGTCTAGCCCAAGGAATCCATGGGCCTTTAAATTCTTGGGAATAATCCTATCTGCAATTTAAGGGTCCACTCCCCAAATGTTGGGTAAAATATTGTAACAAATGATAAAAAAAAAAAAAAAAAAAAACAACGTAAGACTTAAAAACACGTGTATATGGGTTTAAATTTTGATATAGACTAAATTAGTCTATTTATGTTTCTAGATGACAATATTTACTATAACACTACAAAACATAAATTTTTTACACTAGGCTAAAATCTAGAGAAAATTGAATGTTACATTAAACAAGCAAGTAATCTATTTTATGAACTAAACCCTGATCTCCTTTGACCCTGAATCAATCAAAGAATAAACTCAATTATTATTAGGAGTGCTGCAACACTCTAGTAACCTAAAAATAATAGCGATGACCCTATCAAACTAGATATTCTAGAATACTCAATAATCTGATACTTATTTGCTTCACAAATTCACAAAGTAACAATATGTAAGCGTACCCAGCGCTACCGACATTAAAATCCATATTTTTGTAAAATTTTCTGTATAATTAAGAAGGTAAATTGCATATAGAGGAAGAGAGTAAGAGATGAAGATTTAAAGATTTGAAGAAATTGGGGGAGAGATAATTAGATAGAGAGAGAGATAGTTAGAGGAGAGAGAATAGTTGTAATTTTTCTGATATTTCATTCATCGGCCGTTGGCCCTATTTGTAACAAACAGTGAGGTCCACATACAGATGGATATTCCTTAGGTAATTTAAATACGGAATTAAAATAGATTAATGGAAATTCTAGATCATTCTCAGTGTCTGAGCCCAACATTAAAAAACCCAACATTTCTTCGTTCAGATAAATCCACTCAGGTGGATTTGGCTCAGGGGAATTCTGCTCATTCGGGTACATCCACTCAGGTGGAATTGGCTCAGTCAGATAATGACACTCAGGCAGATTTGGCTCAGGTGAAAACCCCTCAGGCTCAGACGGAAACCCCACCTGAGGCTCAGTAGGAAACCCCTCAGGCTCAGTAGGAAACCCCACCTGAGGCTCAGTAGGAAACCCCTCAGGCTCAGTAAGAAACCCCACCTGAGGCTCAGTAGAAAGGCCCTCAGGCTCAGATGCAAACCCCACTTGAGGCTCAGTAGAAAGGCCCTCAGGCTCAGATGCCTCGCTCAGATAAACCTGAGCGCCCGACTCTTCAGCTTCCTCTATCCTGAGCGAGCCCTCCTCATTCAGACTATCCTGAGCTACCTTTAACCTGAGCGAGCCCATAATTAAATCCCCGAGCCCACTATTAATGAAATGGGCCAAGCCCTGAAGAATATAATAGATCATCCATTTTCCATATTTCATGCTCATGACAATACTCCCCCGTTTTTGAGATCCTTGTCCCCAAGGATCTAGGACGAGAACTCTTCCATCTAAAATTTGATCTCCGTCCATGTTGCTCGCTCGTGATTGTAGCATCCTCCAGAAGGTGTAAATCAACTGCCTCACTTTATTTGATAAATAATCTTTCAACGTGAGAGGAGCCCATTCAATGCAATCTTGAATCTGATATTTACCGGGATCGAAAGGCTCAGTTGGAGGTGATTCGACCAAGTTCAAGTAGAAGAATTGTATAGGAGAATTAAATTTCTTAAAGCTTACCTTTATAAAAGCTTTCCCAACAATTCTGCCAAACATCACACCCATATGAATCACAACCAACTTCACTTTTGAAGAAGCATCCCATTCTCCCATAGTGTCTACTTCAGTAGTCAAATCCTCCGAGTAAATTGAGCCATCTCGGCGCATTTTTTGAACTCGATCGAGCTCTGAATCTACTGTGACATATGATTCCATCTCATAGGTCTTGATGCTCTCAAGTTGAGTATCTGAATCTCCCTGCCATTTCAATATAAGATAATTCCTCTTCTTCAATAGTTATCTTTTTAGTGATGGCTTCAATAGTTTCCAAATACTTCCTTCCTAGCTCAATTGTTTGTGGCAAGGTGGTTGGTTCAAACTTTGTGATGAAAGCTTGTGATTCTTCAGTGAGCCCATTAATAAAACTAGCAACAAAATACTCTTAAGAAAAATCCCTGTTGTTCAATAGTAGCAGCCCAACCTTCAATTTTACAAATCTTTCTACATAATCTGAGAAAGAACCACTGTGCCTTAATCTATCAATTTCTCGATTAATTTTAGCTTCTTTACATCCCTCAAATCTAGCAGATAATACTTCTAAAATTTTTTGTCATGTAATATCTACTTGTTTTAGCCTGGAATTTTGACACCAATGTGCTGCCTTACCCTCAAAGTGCACACACGCTAGTTTGATTTTTTGTGAATCCATTATATCATGAATATATTTAAAATACCCATTGCATTTGAGGATCCAAAGCCTAAGACGAGTATCATCAAAATGGGGAAAATCGACTTTAGGTAAGGGGTTCATAGCTTGAATACCTTGAAACTCTTTTCCAATTGCAATTCCCGAATCATCAATTAAATCGCCTTCATGGAAGATTTTTTCCTCCTTGAGCCGTTGATTAGGCTCATAACCCACTACCCGAGAATAGTGGGCTCTGATACCAATTGTAGCGTACCCAGCGCAACCGACATTAAACTCCATATTTTTGTAAAATTTTCTGTATAATTAAGAAGGTAAATTGCATATAGAGGAAGAGAGTAAGAGATGAAGATTTGAAGATTTGAAGAAATTGGGGGAGAGATAATTAGATAGAGAGAGAGATAGTTAGAGGAGAGAGAATAGTTGTAATTTTTCTGATATTTCATTCATCGGTCGTTGGCCCTATTTGTAACAAACAGTGGGGTCCACATACAGATGGATATTCCTTAGGTAATTTAAATACATAATTAAAATAGATTAATGGAGATTCTAGATCATTCTTACTGTCTGGGCCCAACATTAAAAAGCCCAACATTTCTTTGTTCAGATAAATCCACTCAGGTGGATTTGGCTCAGGGGAATTCTGCTCATTCGGGTACATCCACTCAGGTGGAATTGACTTAGTCAGATAATGACACTCAGACAGATTTGGCTCAGGTGAAAACCCCTCAGGCTCAGACGGAAACCCCACCTGAGGCTCAGTAGGAAACCCCTCAGGCTCAGTAGGAAACCCCACCTGAGGCTCAGTAGGAAACCCCTCAGGCTCAGTAAGAAACCCCACCTAAGGCTCAGTAGAAAAGCTCTCAGGCTCAGATGCAAACCCCACCTGAGGCTCAGTAGAAAGGCCCTCAGGCTCAGATGCCTCGCTTAGATAAACCTGAGCGCCCGACTCTTCAGCTTCCTCTATCCTGAGCGAGCCCTCCTCATTCAGACTATCCTGAGCTTCCTTTAACCTGAGCGAACTCATAATTAAATCCCCGAGCCCACTATTAATGAAATGGGTCAAGCCCTGAAGAATATAATAGATTATCCATTTTCCATATTTCATGCTCATGACACAATAGTGTACTTTTTTCAAATCTGTTCAAAACATCCTAAACAACTACTTTTCAAAAAAACTTAGAAACACCAAAACAAGTGGTGTACCAAACATAAACAAATTTTTCAATATCTAAATGGGAGAAAAAATAGCATAGATTTAGAGCCCTAAAAAATAAACTATTTAAGAAAGTTGAATATAAAAACATAAAATATTCTACATATGATTGTAAGCAAATTAAAATTGAACTATATTAAAAGGCGACGTGAAAATTACGTGTCAATTAAATTTATTATTTATTAAAAATTTAAATAAAGTAAATTATACACTAAAAAATTCAATTTCTAAAATAAATTAATAAATAATTAATTAATGACGTCATCGACCCATTAAATTAATTAGGCACAACTCAAGTTATACAACCTAATAAATTATATTGGGCTTCTAAAGCCTAACAAATCAAGTTGAACCTCTAAAGTTCAATAAATAAAGTTGGACTTTGGAAGTCCGATAAGTTAAGATTGTGTCTCGAAAGTTTGATAAACCAAGTTGGGCCTCTAAAGTCCCAATAAATCAAGCTAGGCCTCGGAAGTCCGATAAGTTAAGATTGTGTCTCAAAAGTCTGATAAATCAAGTAGAGCCTCTAAAGTCTGATAAATCAAGCTGGGCCTCTAAAGCCCGATAAATAAAATTGGACCTCTAAAGTCTAATAAATCAAGTTGGACCTCTAAAGCTAATAAGAATGATGTAACGTTTATGAAGAAGTTTGAAGGTCGTTTACGGTTTTTAGATCCTCCTATTTAATTAGTTATTTAATTTAGTCATTTCATACGTCTATGTTAATTAATTACAAGACTAGTATAAATAATTTATTTATTCAAGTAGTTATTTAATTTAGTCATTTCATACGTCGTGTTAATTAATTACAAGATTAGTATAAATAGTTCATTTTAAGTGTTGTAATAGCAAGATTGAAATGAAATAGAAAATGTATTGGATTTATCCCTTTGTCGTGTGTTAATCGTTGTTCTTCCGGTATTCATGTAGAATCCACGTTCGGTATTCATTCGAATATTCTAAGAATCAATAGATAATACACATTTATGATTCCGCTAGCTACATCAGCATCAGTTGGTATTCAGAGTCATTACGTTTCTATGGCATTCGTCAATGATGACACAAGATGAGGAGGAATTTAATTCCTGTTGGTCTCAATTGGATGTTGCCGTCGCTGGAATATTCAACAGCTACCGCCAGCGGGACGGGCCGGGGACCTTGCCGCCACCGTCTCCAGTTTTAGCAGCCGCCACCACAACCAACCGCAACACAGACCATCCGCCAAATCCCAACAACTCCCCGTCAAAGGCCAACCGGCCACCGCAGTCACAAATCGGCCCGCCGCCTCAACCCCCCACACACCCAAAACCACAGGCTCGTTCAAGTCAACAGCCTGTCACCGTGGATTGGCCGCCAAAACACCGCGGCCCACTACCACCAACCTCTGTTCCTCCTGCGACGAAACGAACCGCCTGTTTGCGCCGTCTACCGCTGCACTCATAAGCCAACAGCCACACGCCGCCTTGGGTTGTTTCTCCGCCAATTCCGAACGCCTGCGAACTTCGCCGACCACCGCGAGCATAGATCGCCTCACCGTACATTTTTCTGCTGCTCCCGCCTTTAAAGACGATGGTAATTTCCCATCTGGTGCCCTAAGACCATGGACTGAGATTACTGTCCTTAAAAGGGCTTTCAGTGCGTTTGGGCTTAATAATTCTATTGGGCTTCTTGGACCAGGCAATTCTTTTGATAATGAAAATGGATCGCAGGACCTTTTTTGGTGGATTCCATAATTCGTTGGTTGATGGTGGGCCTGGAAAAACGTTCAATACATATGGGCATGCAAAAAATGGTCCAGCTAATTTGATGAACATATTTGGGTCTGGGCATTTTCTTCAAGACATTGCAGATTTGAATTTTTGGCCTAAAATTAATAGCTATATTTTTTTCATAGCTCATGATAGCTATTTTGCCACTCCTGGAGAACCTCCACGTGTTCATCGTCTCAAAATTTTGAGCCACGTATGTACTGTCGATATTTTTGAATCCAACTACTCGATGGCTTTATGTTATCCCTATGGAGATGAGGATGCTTCCAATTCGAGGTCGAATCGTTTTCAAGAGGGAGAGAATGATGAAGATAAAATAATGTAGCATTTATGAAGAAGTTTGAAGGACGTCTACAGTTTTTAGATCCTCCTATTTAATTAGTTATTTAATTTAGTCATTTCATACGTCGTGTTAATTAATTACGAGACTAGTATAAATAGTTCATTTTAGGCGTTGTAATAGCAAGATTGAAATGAAATAGAAAATGTATTGGGTTTATCCCTTTGTCGTGTGTTAATCGTTGTTCTTCCGGTATTCATGTCGAATCAACGAAATTAAACATTAATTGCGTTCGGTATTCATCCGGGTATTCTAAGAATCAACGGATAATACACGTTTATGCTTCCGCTAGCTACATCAAAAGCCCAATAAATCAAGTTGAACTTCTAAAGTCTAATAAATGAAGTTGGGTCTCGAAAGTCGGATAAGTCAAGATTGGGTCTCGAAAGTTCGATGAATCAAGTTGGGCCTCTAAAGTCCAATAAATCAAGTTGGGCTTCTCAAAAGTCCGATAAATCAATTGTGCCTTTAAAGTTCAATAAACCAAGTTGAGCTTCTAAAAATCCAATAAAATAAATTAAGTTCAAACCAGATCCTAAAAGCCCAACAAATATTTCTAGAAAATTCTAAATTTTTCCGTCCCGACAGACAAAGCCTATTAAGCCTAGGGCAAAGCTCTATTCTACACCTATAAATAAGAGTCCTCCGCATTCACTTTTCCACACAACAGAAGACTCAAGATTCAAAACTTCAGAGTTCTCCAAAGAGATTTAAGGTGTTCTTTAAGATTCAAAGGCGTTCTTCGTGCAAGTCATCTAGAAACGACTTTCGATCCGAGATCAAGGTGTCAAGCCCCACCGATCAGAGTTTCTCCTTGAAGACTCTTGAAAATTCAAAGATGTTGTTCGTACAAGTCATCCAAAAACGACTTCAGATCCAAGATCAAGGTGTCAAACCCCTCCAATTAGATGTTTCTCCTCTGGAAGATTTGAAGGCCTTCCTCCTAGTCTCTTGAAGATTCGAAGACGTTCTTCACAAAATTCGAAGACATTCATTCAGAAAATTTGCAAAAATAACGTTGAATCCAAAACAAGGCATCCCGCCCTTGTATTCACGTTATCAATCTCAAATTCAACCTTAGACAAGATCGAGATGATAATTTCTCAAAAAGTGATCCAAGTTAAAGTCAAAGTGCGAAGAGAAGAATCAGAGGAATTTAATTAGAAATCGAAACCCGCAGTATTCTATATTTAAATTCGAAGAAATTCAACTTGTAAACTTATTTTCGTGTTTTATAATGAATTCACTAAATTTGTCGTTACAATGACAAAGACCTACAAAAGCAACAAGACAAAGATTTGCATTGTTTCTTACTAACAAAGTGCAACACACTTGTTAATCAATTAGTACATATTAAAGTAGTAGTTTTGTCAAAAGTGAAGAAGCTATCACTATTCACTCTGAACAATACTCGCTGTATAGTGGCACCTATGTTTTCTTAAAAAACTTTATCTAATCAGCTGATAATTATTAATTTTTTTTATGCTCGTCCAATAATAAATACGCAAAATTTTCTTTATACACATATTAAGGTGGTGTATTCAATTGAAATTTTATTGAATTTTTTTGGACTTTAAAGAGTCTATGGATTTAGAAAATCCATAGACTCCATGCAAAGTTTGACTGATATTTTTTTATTGATTTACATGGATTTTCATAAACTTGACAGGATTGTGGAATACACTTTTTTAATTGATTTACATTGATTTTCATAGACTTCGGCGTTGGAACTATTGATGCAAATAAATATGGAACACACTTGTATATAAAAAAGTTATCCAAATTGTTTAGGAAAAATATCAAAATTACATTAGTTCCAAAAAAAATATATTATTATTCATCATTAGTGCCAATGAAAATTGAAAAAAAAAATTGCATAGGGCTGCGAGGGCGGAGGGAGAACGACGTAGGCTGGGCTAAAAAATTAGAGGCCCGAAAAGAGTCGGGCCTATTTGGCCCGACAAATTTTATTAATTTTTTTTTGTAATTCTTTGTACAAACTGTTTTTAGGGAGTATTTTGTAATTTGTCAAACTACGAGTTCTTTTGATACAATTAACAATCACAGTTAACAAAATAGTACTCAAGTTAATGTTGGCATGTACATAAGATTGTATTTTAATAATTTATAATTATAATTTTATTTTATTTTTTTAATCAGATAATAAAGTAAATTGATAAGGGTAGAAAAATACTCAAAAGAATTACAAAGAAATAATGTAATTTTATAAGTAAATAAAATATATTTAAAAAAAATTATGGGTCGGGCCGATCCACGGGCCCTTGATCCCATACTGGGCTGGGCTGGGTTGCATTTCTGTAGGCCCGACTAGATGATGGTCGGTCTGACCCAGCCCATGAACATGGCTTGGCCCAATGGGCCGGGGCGGGAGGCCCAGTTTTTTAGGCTCTATGTGCCGATGGGGGGCGGGTGGGTGGCACCGAGGTGGCGTTTGCGTCGTCAATGCAAGGAGAACAACAAAGGTTTTTTTCTTCTAACCTTTCGTCTTCAGAGTTCTCTGAGAGAAAATAGAGAAATCTTTGGTTGTTGGAAGAGATTTTGGAGAGTGAAATCTATTTATATTTTTGGAAGAGAATCAAAGAAAATCAATAGAGTATTAAAATTCATAGACTGTTGAATACCTAAAGATTTTTTAAGACTTTTTAAAATCCGTATTGAATACCTCAGGATTTTTAAAGACTTTTAAAAATAGTGATTGAATACCCCTAAACTTTGAAAGTCTAAAAAAATACTACAGACTCCACAACCAATACACCCCCCTAAGTTAGGTATAAAAATTAGGATAATTACTAGCGATATACTGTTCACTTTTTGCACAAAATCCAAAACAATGTTTTTTTTTTTTTTTGGAAATACAATCAATTACAATAGTTTTCTAACATAATCAATTACAATAATTCCTTCTATCATTGGACATATGACAACATCATTTCATCTCGCTTTAGACCGGAACCACAATCATCACAAGAGGGGGACCACCCGAAACCGCAACTCGGAACAGCAACCGCACCGCAACCGAAATCGTGACCTAACAACAGGGGGACCACCATCCTACAAGAGGAATACGACCACAAGAGGGAATAATATTTCCTCTCCGTGTCTCGAACCCGCGACTTCAAAGTCTCAGGTGGTGGAACTCTAACCACTTGAGTTATCAACACTTGACAACAATGTTAAAACTCAACTATTCACCAAATTCTTATCAATAATATCCTTCTTTTTAATTTTATAATTAAATTTAATAAACACCCCACCTAACCCCATTTTCATTATCTCTAAATTTTTTTTTGCATTCATTCTCTCTCTTTCTATCTCTAAAAATGGAATTGAAAAAAATAGAGCAGAAGGCGGATGAGAATCCGGCGCCGCCGACCTATGCTCAATGGTGGATCCCTTTCTCGTCGAGGCGGTTCAGATACCCCGCCATCGTTTGAGTGGTTAGTTGTTTCTAAGTTTTCTCTTATGATTTTTATGGCGTCTGTATAGAAATTGTGAATCAACATTTTAGGGTTATGAAAAGAGCAGAGAAATCGCTCGTTTATTTCATCATACAAAACTCAAATGTTCACAATGAGTACTGCTAGCCTTATAACCCAAAAGTTGTAGTGATAACCGCTACAAACAAACTCTCAGCACTTCTAATAATGAAAAAACAAATGACAACTTTATTAGTAAAACACGACTTCATCAGGTGCCTTGCACGTGCAGCTGTAGTGTGGCCTTGATATTCTTCACCCCTCCTCAAGTTGGAGATGGGTGATACAGATCACACATACCCAACTTGGACATAAGAACCAAGAAACGACCACCAGTAACAATCTTGGTGAAAGAATCAGCAAGCTGATGTCCCGTAGGAACAAATGAAGGAATCACAAAACCATTTTTAAACTTATCCCGAACAAAGTGACAATCGATGTCCAAGTGTTTCGTTCGCTCATGAAACACAGGATTAGCCGTGATATGGATCCCAGCCTTGTTATCACACCACAAAGGAATCGGAAGTGGAATGGAAACACCAAAATCAGTAGCAAGATAAGAGATCCACTGTAACTCAGCAACAGTGGTACTTAGAGCCCGATACTCAGCCTCAGCAGAGGACCGAGAAACAGTAGTTTGCTTTTTACTTTTCCAAGATATCAGAGAACCTCCAAAAAACACGCAAAACCCAGTGATCGATCATCTAGTGTCCTTACAAACTGCCCAATCGGCATCACTGTAAGCTTGTAAGGAAAGATCCCCATTAGAAGGATAAAACATGCCTGAAGAAGAAGTACCCGCAAGTACCTTAAAACATGTGTTAAGGCATCCCAATGGTGCACGTGCAAGGAGTAGTAACAAACTGACTAAGTTGCTGAACTGCATAAGTAAGGTCAGGCCGGGTCAAATTCAAATACAACAAGCGACCAACAAGTCGTCTGTATTGATCAGGAAACTGTAGAGCATCACCATCACATTCTTGTAAGTGTAACCCCTGTGGTAAAGGGCTAGAAACATGCTTACACTCCTGAAAACCAGTATCATTTAATATATCACAAATATACTTTTGTTGACACAAATAAGTCCCCTTAGACGATCTTGCTATCTCAACCCCAAGAAAATACTTAGCAAGACCCAAATCCTTTATGGTAAACTGAGCATCCAAATAACTCTTAAGCTCCCCAATTAAAATTGGATTTGAACTTGTCAAGAGAATATCATCCACATAAACAAGCATAGCCAAAAAATCAGCACCTCTCCTCAAAGTAAACAAACAGTGGTCATATTTGGACTGAGATAAACCAAAAAATGACAATTTAGCACACAATTCAGAGTTCCACTCTCTAGATGCCTGTTTAAGTCCATATAAACTCTTCACCAATTTACAAACCTGATTTGATGTACCCTTAGTGTAACCCTGAGGCAACTGCATATATACCTCTTGGGATAAATGCCCGTGCAGAAAGGCATTGTTCACATCCAGTTGATGGATTTCCCATCCCTTCAATGTGGCCAAAGAAATGAAAAAACGAACAGTGACCAACTTAGCAACAGGTGATAAACAGTCAAAATAATCAACACCATGAATTTGAATATATCCCTCCACCAATCTTGCCTTGTACCTTTCAATGGAACCATCAGGTTTTTGTTTGATCTTGTATACCCACTTGCAACCAATAGCTTTCTTTCCTTTAGGAAGAGTAGTTAGCTCCCAAGTGTTATTCAATTCAAGAGCAGCTAGCTCTCTCTGCATTGCATCTTGCCACTCAACATGTTTGCTGGCCTCAGAAAAATAAACAAACTCTTTTTGATCAGAAATATTTGCCAAAAAGGCAAAAAAAAGAAGAGTCATCACAGACATAGTCATGCATCCAAGCAGGTTTCATGATAGCTCTCTCATGTCCTCTTGGAATAAGAGAATTATTAGGGACAGATTTGTCACCACAAGAATCAGCATAAGATATAGACTGAGGGTCACAAGTAGATGAAACTGAAGCATAAGGAAAAATCTTCTCAAAGAACACAACATCCCGTGAAATGAGAACTTTCTCATTATCAAGATCATACAACTGGTATCCTTTCTTTCCCGACACATATCCTAGAAAGATACATTTTGAAGCTCTAGGACTGAGTTTGCTCTTTTGAGGAGTGATGTCAGCAGCATATGCCAAACAACCAAAAGGTCTCATCCTCATGTAATCAGGTTTTCTGGTATATAAAACCTCATATGGACTCTTCCATCCTAAAACTGCTGTGGGCAATCTATTAATGATATAAACATCCACAAGAACCGAGTAAGACCAAAAGGAAAGAGGAACGCTACCTTGAAACAGAACTGCCCTTGCTATCTCCAGCAAGTGTCTGTGTTTCCGTTCGACCACCCCATTTTGTTGGGGAGTATACACACAGGTTGTCTCATGGAGAATTCCCTGTGAAGTGAACAAGGATTGACAATCCTTTCCCAAAAATTCAAGGCCATTGTCACTCCTGACTTTTTTTACCTTCTTATCATACTGCCTCTCAACCATAAGCAAAAATTTCTAGAGGATAGAAAAAACTTATGTTTTGTGTTGCATTAAAAATACCCAAGTAGCTCGACTGTAATCATCAACAACAGTCAGAAAATAAGAAGTATTTGTAATGGATTTATCCTTACAAGGCCCCCAAATGTCAATATGAATAAGCTCAAAACAAACTGTAGAATGTATCTCACTGTGCCCAAAAGGAACCCTATGATGTTTTGCCTTAAAACAAATCTCACATGATGTTACACCATCGACAGCAGTACCATTACAATCCTTATGCAGAAAATCTAAATGTTTCAAAGTAGATACGGAAGCATGGCCTAAAGTTTGATGCCAGGAAACAAAAGACATATTACAATTGGTAAATTCCTTATTGCTATTCATAGAAGACTTCAAGATGTATATATTTCCTTTCAAAGCTCCCATGCCCAAGCATTTCTTAGTCTGATGGTCCTATATGTAGCAACATTGTGAAGAAAACAGACAACTGATATCATTGGAGGAACATAGCTGAGTGATTGACAGTAAATTATATTTGAAAGAAGGAATATATAAAACATCTTTCAAAATAATATCCTCTGAGACATGAATATCACCTGTCAAGTCTACATGTTTAAAACAATGTTTTCATAATCGAACCGGCGACCAAACCGGATTGAGCACCGGTTGACGGTTCAACCGGTTGGATCGGTTGTTTTATAAAATAAATATACATTTAATTATTTATTTAAAATATTTTATAGTTATAACATAATTTTTATTGAGGATTCAAAGGCCTTTGAGATTTAATTTAATCATCATTCCCAGCCCAAGCCCAAAACCAAACCAAGCCCATCTTTCTATGCAACTTTAACCCTAAAATATCTGCAGAAGTTGTTCACCCCTCACCACATGAATCTCTTGTGCGTTCTCCTTGACTAAGTTTTCCACATCAAATGTCTTGGTTTCACCAGAAACCACTTCTACTTCCTTCAAAATTTCAAATCCGCCTCGCTTCTTTCTCACAGTATCCTCCTCCTCCTTACATTGACCGCTTCTTTCTCACAGTATCCTCCTTCCATTAATCCAAAAAAATATCCTTTTAAAAAATTTTGGAACTTAAAGATAGAAGAAGCATACCTGTTGGAGCTTTGGGGAAAGGAGGCGATGTGGGTAGAGAACGGGACCGCATGGAGACTCAGGCGGAGTTTTTTGGAGAGGGGTCGGTGATTTTTCCTCAACTCATGGGTCACGGCACCGCAGATTTCTCTATTTTTTTTTTAAAGCATTTCTTTGCTTCTTTTAGGGCTGAAATTTAAAAAAAAACCGGTCCTTCCCGGTCGACCGGTTTCCCGGTTTTCAACGGTTGAACTCGGTTTAACCGCAAAAACGTTTATATGGGCCTAATTGGACCGGTTCACCGGCCGGTTCCCGGTTCAACCGGTTGAACCGGTCGGTCCGGTCCGATTATGAAAACATTGGTTTAAAACTCCCATCAGGCAAACAAACTGTGACACTCTTAGAAAGAGAAGTGAGATTCCTCATGATACTCTTAGTATTACACATATGCCTACTAGCTCCAGTGTCAATCACCCAATCATTATTACCCAACTCAGTAGATAATGAAAAAGCACAAGTAAAAGAATTGTCAAAGCTTTTACCTGCAAAGCTGACAAACTGAGCAAAATCTTGGTGTGGATCATGCCCTGCATCCTTCCCTTTCATGAATTTAGTCATCTCCTGTAATTGCTGAAGAATAGCATTAAATTCTGACCCCTTCTCAGCCTTTCTATAATCAGAAAGAGCACCATGGTTATCACCCTGCTCAAAACCTGATACCAATCAGGAACTCCATGTAATTTGAAACAAGTACCCCCACAATGTTCACAATGAAGCTTAGCTTTCTCTTCTTTAGTCCTCTTAATAAAAGGATGCTTTCCCTTATTGTTATACCAATTTCCAAAAGAAGCATTTTGCCTGTTTGTATTACCAGCCTTAGTGTAAGAAGTAGATTTAGCAACTAAAGCTGAAGACTCTAGGTTTCCCCAAAAACAGTACTCAGAGACCTTTGCCTCTCTGCAGCAAGTATCATAGAAAATGCCTTGTCTAAAGAAGGTAAAGGCTCAAGAAGCATGAACTGATTCTTAAATGCATCATAGCTATCATTCAATCCCATGACAAACATATAAACCTTGTCCTCCAGGTAATCTTTTGCAACAATTTTCCCAATATCACAATCACAATGCATAACTGGAACAAGACAATGCAATTCATCCAGTAGCTTAGTGAACTTATTAAAATACTCCACAACAGTGCAATTCCCTTGAGTTAAGGTCCCAATTTCCCTCTTAATCTTGTATTTCATCGGACCATTGTTTTCCCCATACCTCTGACAAATAGTCTCCCACAATTGCCTAGAGGTTTCAGTATGAACAAAAGTATCACTAAGCTCCTTAGACAAAGAATTAAGAATCCATGACAATACAGTCGAATCAACTTTTTTCCACATAGCATAAAATTCATCATTCTCATCAGGCATAGGCAATTTACCATTAATAAACTGCAGTTTGATTTTAGCACCCAAAGCAATAATCAAGAACGTTTCCAGGGTATGAAGTTTGCATTACCAGTAAGATGATGAGGGATAAGTAGAAGACCTGGATGGTCCGATCCGTGCAAGAAATACGGACTATCTTCAGAGATGATTAACCTCTGCGTAGTGATAATAGGACCAGAACCATCGCCTGCATCATTTTGCAGAGCATTCCATGAATTGCCGGTGTTGCGGCGTGGCGCCATACCAAAAATTTGGATCAAAAGAAAACGCTTCAAACGCAGAATCGATTAATCGGAACGCGCTCCCAAGATCTCACCAACTGATACAAAATAGAAATTGTGATCAACATTTTAGGGTTATGAAAAGAGCAGAGAAATCGCTCGTTTATTTCATCATACAAAACTCAAATGTTCACAATTATGAGTACTGCTAGCCTTATAACCCAAAAGTTGCAGTGATAACCGCTACAAACAAACTCTCAGCACTTCTAATGAAACACAACTTTATCAGGTGCCTTGCACGTGCAGCTGTAGTGTGGCCTTGATATTCTTCAGTCTTAGTTTCATTTTGTTCTTGTTTTGTCAGTGGTGGCGACGAGGAGGCGGGGGTGACGAAATATGTTGACTTTTGTGAGGGGGAATCGCTGCTTCCACAAGAATCGCTCCATTTTTTATTTTCATCGGCGGCGGCCATGAAGAACATCTGGGTTTAGCGCACAAAGAGAAAACCCACAAAAAAAAAAAATGATGCGAACTGTGAATATGACTCAAAGTGACTTTAAGGTGTGAAGTAATTAAAATGCAGAGTCCATTTTATGAACAATTTTGAAATATTACGAATTAATTTGATGAAAGGGTGATCCGAGGGACTGCTGCAAATAACTATGGTTCGGGTGGAAACTGCTGCTATTTTCATTTGCGTGGAGTAGTTAATTATATCTGGTCATTTTTATTTAGCGTAAGGACAGGAGTATTATGGATTGTTTCCTAATTTGTAAGGTGTAACTCTCTCACTGTGCTGCTCTTGAGTATTTCTCATGCTCTTGATTGATGCAGACTTATATATATATATACTAATCTTTCTCTGATAAAAAAAGAAAAAAAAAAGATGAAAGGGTGAATTATTTTGACTCTCTTATTATATAAAAGGAGGACTGCCACCAGAAGCCGTCAAGTGTCATTCTATATTGCTGCCAAGTGTAAGTGTCTATACTAGAAGCTACCAAGTGTCTCATCTAACTTGCTGCCATTGTACACCTATATTGATGATAAATGTTTATAATCTTATTAAAAGCTAATTTATTGAATATTGGAAAAAAACTTCTTCATCTTCGAAACGCATTTGCGCAAAGGGGCCGAGATTGTTGGCATCCTCGAAGTGCTGCACCACAACGATAGTCGATTGGTTTCCTTCGCACACGGGGACGGCTATCAAATTTGTACCCGCAAAAGGCGACGGTCGCGAACAGAGGCGGATTTTCAAACGGTGACGGCGGCACTAACGTGATCGATCTATTTCAGACGGATCTGCCTCAGGATCGATGCAGATGACGGGTTGTGGCGGCGTAAATCCCACGAATGTACACAGATGAAGGCGCAACAATGCTAATTTCTGACAGTGAACCACAACATTAGGATCTGCTTCAGACCGATATGCATGCACACATAAAGAATTGATGACCGGTAATTTTTATTTTCTTTATGTCTTTTCTTTGGTTTGTGAAAACCAAATGAAGAAGCGGTACTGCTACTTTTTTGCTTCTCTTCTTTCCTCCTTTCGTAAATGATGATTTACTATTGTTGATTATATGCTGACTTTTGTTGATCCAAAAGATGGAGTGTTACTTTTTATATATGTGTTTGTGAATTATGATTTTAATTCATTCCTATGTGTTTTGGGAATTAAACCAAAACAGTCCTATAACTTTGCAGCTTTATTGAAATAGTCTCATAATTATCAACTTTTCCAACATAGTCCTATATGTATTCAATTTGATCCAATTTAGTCCCAAGCTGCCGGAGGTCGCTCAAAATTGCCCAAACGACGTCGTTTTGGGCGCGTGTCCTACACGCACCCCCAATTTTGACCGGAATATGTAAGACACGTGTCCAAAACGATGTCGTTTTGGACAATTTTGAGCGACCTCCGGCGGTTTGGGACTAAATTGGATCAAATTAAATAAATGTGGGACTAAATTAGAAAAGTTGATAATTATGAGATAATTTCAATAAAGATGCAAAGTTATGTGAATATTTTGGTTTAAATCCCTATATGTTTTTCTCCGAGTAGACGACATGGGAGTAGGATTACATGGAAACAATCTTTATATAGTAGTGTTTATTTTGTAGCTTAACTTGGGTGGTATACTTTGAATTATCTAGAAATTGCTTTGGTGAATCCTAGAACAATATGTGTCGTGTTATCCCTGTAGCTCCTAACGCAAGCATTTTATGATTCTTCGCCTTATGTAGGGTAATCCAATTATCAACATAATTAATTTTATTGTGATTTCCATTAAAGTGCTTCTTCTAGGTGTCCTGCTTTCTAATGGTATGGTATTTTAGAGGTACCATATGCAATGCAATTAGCTTACAACTTTCGTGAAACTCAATCAATTGATTTGGTAACTTTGAATTAAAAACTGAATGCTACTTTATTCAAGTCTCTTTTTGTTACATTAAATCAACGATATTTTTGTTGGATAGTTTGTTTGCATGTTGGGTTATTCTTTTATTTTCTCCATGCTTCTTCTTTATTTATTCTTCTTGGTCTCTTAATTGAATCATTTACTTTAATATATTTTGGTTGTGTTTAATATAAAAGCAGTTTCTGCGTCAGCGAGCTATCGATCATGAGAGAATATGGTGCAGATTCGCTACCATTAAGCACATTGAGGTTAGTCCGTTGTCCACAAGATACTTATGTTTGTACGAGCTATCGATTGTGAGAGATATAGTGCAGACTCGCTACCATTAAAATATTGAGGTTAGTCAGCTGTCCACAAGATACTTTTCTGAAATACAGTTAAAAAACCATTATATATCTCTGTAATATTTTTTTGAATTTTTGCCTTTTTAAGTTGAAGCATCAAATGCACCTCTTAACGCTTGGAGATAAGCCAAATGATATAGTCTTCACATTTGTGTTATCGAGTTGGTTTATTGAGTATCCTTAATGCACTTTAACGAGCGGCCAAGCGGGGCATGTCACGATGATAACTAGCAATAGAATAGTTTTAATATAATTAAATAAATGTTACTTTTAAAATTATTTGTTGTGTAACAATGATGGTTTTAAGAAGTTGTTACTTGATTAATGGTGTTCAACTTTTCTATTATAATTACAAAGTATAATAACATTTGGATTTTTTTCTTCACCTGATGTTATGTTATGTTGTATTGGAGGTTATAATTTCTTTTTTATTTCCTTGAAGGGATTTAGTTATAATTGTTTTTTCATTGCCTTGAAGGGAGAACACAATGTATTTTATTTACTAATGACTTTTAAAGCATGGATATCCCAGTTGAAGATTTTAAAAGGTGCAAACTACAGTTTGCCTGATAAGCCTCTTCATTTTGTTTCATCTTCTTTCACTTCAGTAGTTGCTCTTTCACAGTTCAATTTGCGTGTGAGTTATTTGTAGTAGCTGTTTTTTCCCAGTTCAATTTGTGCGCAAGTTTTTTTTTATCATATATTGATATTAATGTTATGCGCCATTTTGACTTTTAGGTTTTTGTTTATTTCACACTCTCACGCTTTTTTTTTTCTTTCTATTTACAAAGAGGATTGCATGATAGGACTAAGAAGGCAATGGAGTTCATAGCCAAAGGGTTTAGTGCTTTGAAGGAAATTGATAGAGTTATTGATCATTGTGAAATAAGAGACAAGCGTCTGATCTATGGGCTTATGGTAATTTCATTTTTGAATGAACTATGAGACTAGCTTTTTCAATTTATGTGGAATTAATTAATTAACATTTGTAAAAATTCACAAAGATTTAAGATTATTATGCTATATTTCTCTTATTTTGATTTTGATTTGATTACATGGCAGGAATTTGCCGTTGACAATCTGCTATTCTACAGACGGGGTATATTCCTGGTTTTGTAAAATGAATTGCTATCACATGGAAATGAAACTTTGATTTATGCTTAGGAGTTCTAGAGCTTTTATTCAGGCCAGTCGTTTAGTTTAAACTGAAATCTGAGATAGGTTGACAACACACTGTTTATTTTGTGTATGGGTAGATAATAGTTTCTTGGAGATGATAACACTTTTATGTAAATCATGGTAAGCCATAAAAGCTTGAAGCAAAAAGGCTATCAGGCAGGAATTTATCAAGTGAGCATTTGTGGCTTAATTTCATCACATCCATATGATTGAGCTACTCTTTATTAATTAGTAAATGTGCATGGTAGTATTCGTAGGACATAAGCTGATGAAATCTTATCCAATAGGACCATAAATAACTCCTTATAGGTTCTACACCTTTTGAGTACGGGTAAAAAAAATACCCAAACGTATTCTGCAGCTTGATTTTATAACGAGGAATGGAGTAAAAAATGGATTTTTCCAGATGGAAAGTTAAGAATCATGAGTTGTGATGTGTGTTCTCGACCTAAACAATGATTATACTTCATGTCAACAACAAATCTTTCCACAAACCAAGCAACACACAATAGATTTAATGTTCCTACAACAATAGATCTCCTGTATTTTTCAATTTCAAACATTTCTAGATTAGCCATTTTTTTATTTTTGCCAACTGACCACATTTGCATTTACAATATTTTTTAGGCAGAATACATCAAAAGGCCCCTGTGTTTTTTTTTTAAACAAAAAATAGTTAAGGGCCTTTCGAGATAAAAATTGATAATTTAGGGGTCTTTTGATGAATTATGCCTTTTTTTAAATAAAGTTTTTGGCTCACATTTATTACATTTTTGTGTATTGTCATGTGTAATCTCCTCTTTGCACAAGTGTGTAGGATTTTATTTTTAATTTGTTTTAACCTACGCAATACTTTTATGTAGCAGATAGTAATAATTAGTTGTACCTAATTGCTCCAACTACATAACCTATGCATCACCTTTGCGTATGATGAGTTAGTGTTGAACCTCACCCCCTGCACGTCAAAAGATGGAAAAAGAAAACGTAAATTGAATTGCAAGTGATTGCGTAATTGTTCATTTGAGTTTTGTACGTATGCATGGCATTACTCATTTTTAGATTTGTTGACTGAGGTGAGTTATTTGCTTTTGAATCTATAACCAATTTTAATCCTATACTTTGTGTTATTTTAACTGGCCTATCTTTTATAATTTTATGTTGTGCGCTATAGATATCTTGGTACAAACATGATTTTTTTAAGCATATTGTGATTGTGATGTGAATGATATATAGTGGGAGTCGTTGAGATTTGGATGCGAAAGCTACAGTTTTGATTCATACTTCTGCCATATAGAGATTTTTAACTACAACATATCTTTGTTGATCAAGACTTGGTGATTGTAATTTTATGTGTTCATTCTGTATAATATCTCTATGTTTCTCTTTTTTTTTTTTTCAAACAAATACAAGAAATTAGAAAGAATAATGATGTCACTTTTTTGTGCAGAAAAAAAGACTAGAAGAATTTCAAGTTGAAATTTAAAATTGACCCTCTTTAATTCATAAAACGGGACTAGAAAATTTCATGTTGAATATATGGTAGCGTCATTAGCCTCTATAAATTTCAGAATTACAGTTTAAAGTCTAACTTATCTTTTTTTGGAAGATTTGCTCTCTGAAGTTGTTGAATAATGTCGAACATTTTGTATATTTCGAAGTAATCTCTGAGCATGTTGGTATATCAACGGATTTGATGAGTTTATGACGAGGTTTAATTTGATTAAAGTTGAATCTATGTTTAGGAAAAGTTAAGATTTTGATCAGGATGAGCTGTTGTCTCTGTTGAGGATTTCTTTTTCTTTCCTTTTTATTTTGGTTTAAGACATATATCTCTGTTGGACTTCATTTAGTTAAACATTAGCCTTATTGCACATTGTGTATGCATTTCTTGATATATGGCTTTTAAGCATATTTTCAAAATGAAATAACTAATTAGCAAAACTTTTGCTTTTTTTTTTCTATTGTTTGCAATTGTTCAATGAACTCAACATTAGATAATAATAATAATAATAATAATAATAATAATAATAATAATAATAATAGTTTTAGATAGTAAGGTTAGAGTAGGTACTTCAACTTTAATATTGTAGCTATAGTATTGAAAATGTTGACTTTGAATTTTTAACAAAATCAACACAAACAATGTAGTTAAGAGTTTCTTACCCAAAAAAATTAACAGTCAACTCATTTAAATTCATAGTACACTTGTTCTTTTATCCTTATTCACATTAATTTTAATAGACGGACTTTATAAAATTAAATAGAGGCATTTTATGAATAAAAGTAGTTGATAATCGTCAAGAAGCGAAACAAATTTCCGTTTCGAATCAAGTGCGAACAAGGAAATTTGCCAAGAAGAGCCCAATAAGTTTGGGATTGGGTCGCAAGAAAGAGGAGTGGGCGACAAGGATTTTGGCAAGGAAATTGTCCCACTTTGACAATTTCCAAAGATAATGTCCAAGATTTTCAAAGATATATTCCAAGATTTGGCAAGATTCTCAAGGAAGTTCAAGATTATCATATCTTACTGTTTTTATTTATTTTATAGGCTAGATTTCGTTTTTGTCCTTTAATTTTCGTTGGAGTCTTTATCTTGTAGATTTAGGTTGCAGATTTGATCCTTTTTAGGTCGATTTCAGTCCTGTTTCGTCCCTATATATATTTTGGACGTGTTTCACTGTTTTTTCAAGCAGAAAATTAATAAAAAACCCTTGGCAACTTTGTCAAAACCTAATTGTTTCTTGCCAACATGAGTTGGGGCAACAATTATTATCGTTCTTTGCGTATTATTTGTGTTTTGCGATCGCGGTTCTCATCAAATTGGTGCTCTCATTGAGAGTAGTTGAGAATCGCGAAAGGAATTCGAGCAATGGCGGGAACTCACAAGGAGAAGAAGAAGCGCAGTGCGGATTCTTCATCCAGAAGGAAGAGTGATGACGAGTCTTCGTCTGAAGAATCTGATTCCGAAATCAACCCTACCCGACGTCGGGATAGGGAAGATGTGAACGGGGGAGACCGGAGAAGGGGAGGCCCAAATTAACCTGCCCTACGTTCAACGGTAACAACCCAAAATCATGGCTATGCTGGGCGAACCTGTACTTTATGCTGAACGACATCAGACGTAGCAAAAGGGGTGAAGTATGCGGCATACTACGTGGAAGGAGAATCGAACGATTGGTGGCAATTGATTAGCAGGTTATATCGGAAGCAAGGACGGATAGTTCGGTGGAAGGATTTTAAAAAGGAACTTATGGCGAGATTTGGACCATCAGATTTCGCTGATTTTGACGACGGCAATTGTTCGAACCAGAACGCCGCCGCACCAGTGTGCCCCGCCACCGCGCTGATGGCATCACCCCAGAAACTGCAACGTTGCAGCACCATGGACACAGACTGGGACCAGCGGGAGTCGCAGCCTACCGTGAGAAAGGAGCCGCCGGATTTCTTCTCACCTTTGGCCGCCGTTGACGTTGATGATGATGCGGCTGAATTGGCAGTTGAGGAAGACGACGCGGAATTGGTCGCAGAGTGTCTTGCTGAGGACTCGGGGTCTGTTCGTTTTAATTCGCAGCTTGGGATCAATTTGGGGACTAATACAAATAATGAACATGGTTGGCCACGAAAATTTAGTGAGGATTTTGCTGAACTAGATTGTAGTAAGAATGAGATTGGACCAAGTAATTATTTGGACCAGTTTGGGCAGATGAATTCAATGGATAATTATTCAGTGACGCCTCCAATTAATTTTGGACCTTTTGAGCATTATGGATCAAAGTTTGTAGGTGGGTTTGAGAATTATGGTGAGTCTTTCGATTATGATGGACCACCTATTTATGATGAGGAGCCCGTAATAGATTTTGTGCATCCTATTTTTGATATCGAGTTTGAAGACAATCTGTGCGAATTTTTTGATATGGAACATGTGGACGATGCAAATTTTTCGGTCCTTAATACGGTATTTGACGAAATTTGCCTCAATAACGATAAAGGATTTGGCTTCCATAATAATTATCACTATTTTATAATTAATGATAATTATTTTGTTGGCAAAACTACGAAAATTTTGCGCTACCACCTAAAGATTTTTTGCCACACCCGAACATATGAAAATTTTGAACTCACTTACTTGGTGGCAAGTAATCGACGATTAGATGAAGAGGAGCTATATTTCCATAATTGGTCCTTGAGGTCAAGGACGTTCTTGAAGGGGACGGGAATGATGCGAACAAGGAAATTGGCCAAGAAGAGCCCAATAAGTTTGGGATTGGGTCGCAAGAAAGAGGAGTGGGCGACAAGGATTTTGGCAAGGAAATTGTCCCACTTTGACAATTTCCAAAGATAATGTCCAAGATTTTCAAAGATAAATTCCAAGATTTGACAGGATTCTCAAGGAAGTTCAAGATTATCATATCTTACTGTTTTTATTTATTTTATAGGCTAGATTTCATTTTTGTCCTTTAATTTTCGTTGGAGTCTTTATCTTGTAGATTTAGGTTGCAGATTTGATCCTTTTTAGGTCGTTTCAGTCCTGTTTCGTCCCTATATATATTTTGGACGTGTTTCACTATTTTTTAAAGCAGAAAATTAATAAAAAATCATTGGCAACTTTGTCAAAACCTAATTGTTTCTTGCCAACCTGAGTTGGGGCAACAATTATTATTGTTCTTTGCGTATTATTTGTGTTTTGCGATCGCGGTTCTCATCATACCCCTTGTACTCCCTCTTATTATATTACTTTTTTTTTTTCCAATTAAAAAAAAAAAAGAAGCGAAACAAATATATGTAGAGTGGGTCTCTTGTGCACCCGGGTGCACCGTGCACTCATAGTACATTTTAGAAGCGTGTAACATTAATACAAAACATAAACGTGTAACTATTCCAAACAGAAACATGCAACTATGTTTTCATATTAAAAATTACATTCTTATGTGTAAATAAGTCGTATTTTTCAGCATAACAAGTTGCATGCTTTTAAAATGCACTATGAGTGCACGGTGCACCTGAGTGCATACAAGACCTAGCCATATATGTAATGAGACCATCCAAATGCAAAATAAATATATGTACTGAGAAAATACCAAATGTGAAATGTATGAAAAGTAATATGCAACTGCAGCAGGCACACCTCAAGTCATTAATAAACTCATTTTTTAGAAAGACAATGTCTTGTATGCGCTGTAAACATAAATTTAATTTAAACATGGATCTTGAAACTTCATGATTTTCACATTCATAAAACCTGAATCACATATAAATAATTAAATTACTAACCTTGAGCAGCCATTATATTTCTTCTGGTGAGATTGTCTTTCTCTCTTTTGTCCTCTCTTAATCACAGATTATGAAACTTACGTGATAGAATTAATTGATACATTTGTGAAGGTAGTCTGTGTCTTTTATAGGCATGGAGAGGAGTAGTTTCTTATTCTACAAGAAACTTAATCCCCAAGAAACTTAATTACACGGTCTATCAACGTGTGAGATTTGTTCATATCTTTTCCTAAATTGACCAAGTAAATATTATTATTTAAACCTTAATATTAGATATTTAAAATCAATAATTAAATATCTAATTAATTATGTGGCATGTGGGCCACAAATCTTACATTCTCCCACTTGGCCCATGTGGCAGAATATATCTTCATGGTTTAAATAGTAACATAATGTGCACGTCATATAATATCTTTATTGGTCAAATCATAATGTCGATATTAAGTATATACTAACACGAGTCATGACGGTTTTATATCATTTATTCGACATAGTCCTTTCCATGTACTACAATATTAGTTTTCTACTTAACATGAATCGTAAATGGAAAACTTAATAAATAGATCATTTAAGCGTCTCGATTAGAGACCGAATCCTGTTAAACCTTATGTCAACCATTCATGTATACATTAATGACAAAACAGGATATTATTCAATATTAGAAACAAAAAACATAAAAGAGCTCAAAGTGTCAATGTAATCATAAATACATCAAGGCTTTTCAATAATGTCCATTCTTTCGACATGCCCAACAAATGTCTTTAAAGACAATCCTTTCATTAATGGATTCTAAATCATTAGACTGGTGCTAATATTATCAATTGACACTTTTGCTTCTGAACTTCTCTTTAACGACAAGACACTTCAATTCCATATGTTTATCACCTTTGGAATAGTTGTTATTTTAAGAGAAGAATATTGTTGCGGAATTATCACAATAAATTTTCAGCGGCTTGGCAAAATTGTTGACTAATCCAAGTCCTGAAATTAAGTTCCCCAACCGATTTCCTTAAATTGTGGTCTCAAAGAAAGCCACAAGTTCAACAATCATGGTGAATGCAGCAACTACAGACTGCTTCACGCTCTTTCATGATATTGTTCATTCAATTAGAAAGAACAAATAGTTGAATGTTGATTTTCCATCAACAAATCCATCACAGTTTGAATCTGAGTATCTAATCACATTTTAGTGACCAGATATTCAATCAGTAAGCATGTAATCTTTTGTTCCTTGAAAATACCTTAGTGATCCATTCCCGGATTACTTTGATAAGGGTAAAGCATTCCAACAACAAAGTTGATATCTGATTTTGTACACGTTTGTGCGCACATCAAGCTACCAACAATTGAAACATAAGAAATTTGTTCACGTTCCAATTCATTATTTGGACATTGCTTAAGGCTGACCTTATCTCCCTTCTGGATTGGTACATTGCTTGATGAGCACTTTTCCATCATAAATCTCTCCATAACTTTATTTATGTATGCCTTTTGAGACAACCCTAACATTCCTTGTGATTTGTCCGAAAATATTTATATTCCGACCACATAGGTTATCTCTGACACATCTTTCATTTCAAAGTTCTTAGAGAAATATCTCTTGGTTTCATACATCATACCAAGATCATTCGTTACAAGCTAGATGTCATCAACATACAAAATCAAAAGAATAAGCTAGCTTCCGTTGACTATAAGATATATACACCGATCAACATCGATTTCCTTAAATCTAAAAGAAGTAATGGTATCATTGAACTTGAGATACCATTGACGGGAAGCTGACTTAAGTCCGTATGTTGAATTCTTTAATTTACATACGAAATGTTATTTCCTTCAATAGAAAAACCTTCAAGTTGATCTATATATGCCTCTTCCACTAAATCCCCATTCAGAACATTGTTTTAACATTCATTTGGTGTAACTCCAAATCATAATGAGCCACCAAAGCCATAATAATTCTAAAAGAATCTTTACGAGATGCTAGTGAAACATCTCTTTATAATCAATGCCACTTTTCTGAGTAAAACATTTAACAACAAGTCTGACTTTATATCTTTCGATATTGCAATTTGAGTCTCATTTGGTCTTAATGACCCACTTACATCCGACTCTTTTACAACTTTATGGCAATTTTACAAGATCACAGACTTCGTTATGAGCCATTGATTTCAACGCTGCTTTCATAGCATCTAACCACTTAATAGAATTATTGCTTTTCATGGCTTGTGAAAATGAAACTAGATCATTATCATTAACTCCTATATCAAATTATGATTCTTGTAGTTAAACCACATACCCATTAGAAATAGCAGGTCTTCTTTGTCATTCAGACCTTCCTAATGCCATTTGATGTGGTTAATCTACTATAGGTTCATTAATGACATGTTTATTATTAAAAGCAGGTTCATTATCGAGAGTGTTGTCATTTATATATTGTTCTGGTAAGTTGTATGATTGTTAAACAACTGTGGGAACAACAACATAAGAAGAAATTTTAGGTAAAGGGGTCTTTACCCTTAACTTCTTTAATGTCCACCTTTCGTGGTTTTACACTCCCACTGATATCACAATTCTCATTGAACCTAATATTTCCAGTTTCAACAATTCAAGTACTGTGATTAGGACAGTAACACCCATACCCTTTAACCTTTTCAGGATAACCAATAAAGAAATCCCTTATGGTTCTTGGATTCAATTTCTTCTCAGGTGGATTTAAATTCTTAATTCAGCTGGGCAACCCCAAATATGCAAGTGTCTTAAACTGGGTTTTCTACCCTTCCACATTTCAAAAGGAGTCTTAGGAACTGCTTGTTGGGGTTATACGTGAAAGTATGCTTTTACTTTGTATAACCTATGTATTAAACACTTATTTACTGAAATAAATTGTTTATCACTATTGCTTTAAATATGATTGAATGTTATATATATTTATTGCAAACCGTTCATATAATAGAACGTGTTACATTGTAGTTAACGTGGTGATACCAGATCACAGAAGATCACGTTAACAGTGCCTTGTAAACGAGTGCGTGTTTCAAAACTTAGATAGATCCGAACAATCTATTGGTAGAAGTTGATGTGTAAGGCTCGGATTGACTTGTCTTGACCAAGAGATTACACTAGAGCATTCGATGCGCTGAAGCGGACCTGCAGAGAGGATAAACTCATTCGCATTGACTTAAGGGATAAAGAGTTAGACCTCAGTGGTTGTTGATTTCTTAATCTCTGTCACTTAATACGTAGACCTCAGTGGATGAAGCGAATCTGCCTTGGTATTCCTAGTACTATACGTAGACGATATTCTGCTCATCGGAAACGATGTAAAGGTTTTGTCAGACGTAAGGGTATGGCTGTCAAAACAGTTTGATATGAAGGACTTAGGGGAAGCCAGTCATATTCTTGGGATCAAGATCACTCGAGTTCAAAAGAAAAGAATGATTGGCTTATCGCAAGCTTCATACATAGATACCGTTTTGAAGCGTTTCATCATGCAAGATTCCAAGAAGGGTTTTGTACTTTTCAGGCACGGAATCCATCTATCGAAAGACATGTGTCCTAAGACACAAAGGGAGATAGATGACATGAGAGGTATTCCTTATGCGTCGGTAGTAGGAAGACTCATGCAATGTTGTGTACGCAACCGGATATCTGCTACGCCTTAGGCATGGTAGCAAGATATCAAAGTAACCCCGGAAATCAACATTGGACTGCTGTTAAGAACATTCTAAAGTATCTAAAAAGAACTCGAGATAGAATGCTGGTTTATCAGTCAGACAATTTATTTCCAGTGGGATACACGGACTCGGATTTCCAATCAGACCTAGATTCCAGAAAATCTACCTCGGGTAGTGTGTTTTGTCTGGGGGGAGGAGCTGTAATGTGGAGAAGCGTTAAGCAGAAATGCATCGCCGATTCTACCATGGAAGATGAATATGTAGCTGCTTGTGAAGCAACAAAAGAAGTGGTGTGGTTCAAGAACTTCCTAGTTGACTTGGACGTTGTTTCGAATTTGCCCAGCACCATCACGATTTTCTGTGATAATGCAGGAGCAGTTGCAAATTCAAGGGAATCGAGAGCCCACAAGGCCAACAAACACATTGAAAGGAAATACCATCTTATACGAGAAATCGTTAAGAGAGGAGATATAGAGGTGGCAAAGATCGTGTCGGAAGACAACCTAGCTGATCTATTCACAAAGGGTCTGCCTCAGTTAACATTCAAGAGACATGTGGAAGGAATGGGTGTCAAGAGCGTTGTCAATCTGCTTTGAGTATAACCTATGTATTAAACACTTATTTTCTGAAATAAATTGTTTATCACTGTTGCTTTAAATATGATTGAATGTTATATATATTTATTGCAAACCATTCATATAATAGCACGCGTTACATTGTAGTTAACGTGGTGATACCAGATCACAGAAGATCATGTTAACAGTGCCTTGTAAACGAGTGTGTGTTTCACAACTTAGATAGATCCGAACAATCTATTGGTAGAAGTTGATGTGTAAGACTCAGATTGACTTGTCTTGACCAAGAGATTACACTAGTGCATTCGATGCGCTGAAGCGGACCTGGAGAGAGGATAAACTCATTCTCACTGACTTAAGGGATGAAGAGTTAGACCTCAGTAGTTGTTGATTTCTTAATCTTTGTCACTTAATAAGGACTGTGTGTGATTAGTAGTCGGAGGAAGTGGATTAGAACGTAAATATAAAAAATGTCCAAAAACTTTATTATGTACAGACGGGAGCCTGTACATATCGGAGAAACTGGCGATAATTAATCAACTTTTACAGAGTTGTTTTAGGGGCCTCTTGTCCTTTTACACCAAGGAACATTTATATATTAGTGACATACTTAACACATAATATCCTACAAAATAGAAGTCAGCACAACATAAAATCACGTAATAATACCAAAATATCTGACTAATGAACGTAATAAAAAAATGTAACGATAAAACAATATGCGGCTAACGCTCACTGCACAAAGGCTTCTAAAAATTAGCACAAAATATCATCAAATGCAGCAACACAGCAATATCATTAGTCTAGTTAGACATCCTCATCGTAAGAAAAAAACACAGCATCAAGGATTAAATTTCACGAGGGAAAATAATCTTGCATATAGAAGTTAATGTGTACAATTTTTTTTTAAAAAAACCCACTGCCTAGATAATTCAACAAACTCTACAATTCCCCTTTATATATTTTGCAAAAAGAATCTATATTTCAAAACTACACAAACCAGATTTTTAATGTTAAAAAAATCTGGAGAGTTGTTCCCCTATATTTTTGTTAGCGAAAAAAGAGTTAAAATCTGGCGAAATTGGAACAAGCTGGAATGAAAAACACGAGGCAAGTAGCACTAAAGCGCATCAGAAAAGGTACTTGAGGCACATGCCAAAACTGAAAAAAGTCACACTGCGTGTTTCATAAAAATGAGATAATATTAAACAAGTTTAAAAAATTAATAGATGCGTATACATAATACAAATTGCAGTCATTGCTTTGACTTATAAATGGGAAGATAATCATTGCGACTTCGATACCCTATATCTTGGGCAATAATATTAATTGCACGATAGTTGCTAAATTAATAAAGAGAATCATGTGCTTGCAATGTCTTGCGTGATTGGTCCCCTTGGTGGGCTTGGAACCTTTATCATACCAAATCTTGCAAGTGGAATTAATTTTTCGATATGGATAATAAAGTTGAGGTGTCCTTACTCCAAGGATAACAATATTAATTAATATAAAGCTTTTCAGTGGCTTAATTAATTAATGTACTAAATAATCTTAAACACGGGAAATAATAACCGGGAGCCATATTACCGTAATATGGGTTAAGTTGGATAGTGCAATATTAATTATATAGTGATATTAATTAATATTAATGGGCTGAATTATATTGTGGCTCAATATTGGAATTCAGTGGCCCATTGGAAGATTCATCTTAATTCTCCTAAAGGCCCCTCAAGTGGCCCAAATTAAAGTCCATTAAATAAAATGTGCTTAAAATAAAATAAATTATTGTTGCATTATATTTTCCTTATTTTTTCAAAAATATTGGAGAAAAAGAAGATAAGTATTCTTGGAATACAAGATTATCCCATAAATTCAAGAAATATCCCACCTTGTTTCTTTAATTGTAATTTTCGAAAATATGTAGAGAAATAAAAGGGAAGAAAGATTTTCTTGATTTTTGGAAATATTTTATGGAAGATATGTATTTTAGGATACAAGAATATCTCATAAATTCAAGAAAGATCAAATCTTGAAAATCCCCTATTATTTTCGAAAATATGAGCTAAATAAGGGTGTGAGATTTTTGTGGAAAAGTACACATGGAAAGAAGAATATATGGGATATGTTCAAGATTTCTTGGAGATCAAGAAAAGATCTTTACTAACCCTATTTTGTCTCTATTTTTCGTCCACCCCCTCTATATAAATAAGGGGATGAATTTTTTTCATCCCCTACAGTTCCATGTGTTGGAAATATTAGAAATCCACAAAGGTGGTGCAACAATTATTTATTTTTCCTTTGTTTATAAATTGTTCATTGGAGGACCTTCCACCAGGGTTATTGAACGAGGACTTGGGAATACTTGAGAAGGACTTTTGGTGGGTATCTAGATACTTTATCATGTTTGTCTCAGACCGTCTCTCCAACGGGTACGTTTACGTAAACTCCTAGAAATTCCGCATGCTAGGATCTTTTACGTGAAATATTATTTGCATGTCATTGTTGGATTAATTATTATTTGAATTCACTTAAGTTAATTCATTCTAGTAATAATTGTTAATTTAAAATTGTGTTTATGAGGTCATCCCGATAGATCCTGACATATGTTATCCCAACAATGCTTTGCTAGGAACCCTGTTTAATACATAAACAACAGTTTTCAATGCATACATCCACAAGAAAGTGGGTAATGAGGAATTACTTAACTTACTCCTAACCATATCAATTAAAGTACGATTACGTCTTTCTGTTGCACCATTTGTTGTGGTGTACCTAGCATAGTCTACTGAGTACAAATGCTACGCTTTTCAAGGAATTTAGCAAATGGGTGTGGGCATTGCCCTAATTCATCATATTTTCCATAAAATTCACCTCCTCTGTCAAATCTGATGATTTTCACTTTCCTATCTAACTGTCTTTCTGTTGGGATATTTTAGTTTTGATGAATTATGCCAAAACATTATCAACTTGTGTTATTGAAGCTAATTTACAGATAAAAAGTTGAGGGGGAACGAGAGAACAAGTTGAGGGGGAACTCACGAAATCAGAAGTAGATGATCGAGATCGACGAGATCTAGAGATTTAGACCGACGAGATCGATGAGTAAGATGAGTTCCGGAGTTAATCGATGAGTCGCGGTAAAATCGTAAGAGAAGAAAAGCTAAGCCACCGATCGGATGACTGTAATGCACTGATCGGATGATCGGAAGAACGGACGACGCCGATATGGTGATCGGAAAAGCGCATAAGCCGATCGAAAAGAAACCACCGTAAGATCAAAAGAGAAGATTGCAGATAAGAAGAGGAGCAGATGAGACTGATCAAGATCAGACGTGATCGAGATCAGATAAGATAACCTGATATGCTAACCTGATGTACTGACCTGATGCTATCCTGATATGTTGAACTGAAGATATGCTGATCTGATCAGGCAAGAAGAAATCAGATAGCCTGAGTCAAGTGACCTGAGGTTCAGTGAGTAAAAGTGACCTGAGGGTCAGGATATCCAAGTCGTAAGAGTGAACTCGAAGCTTTGGGTGTCGAGATGCGGATCGTATAAGGTCCGGCCAAGAGAAGTCAATTTGAATCAAGAATCCTGAGTAAAAGAATCCTGAAGACTCAGAAGTATCCTGAGACTCAGAAGAATCCTGAAGACTCAGAAGAATCCTGAGACTCAGAAGAATCCTGAAGACTCGAAGAATCCTGAAGACTCAGAGAAACTTGAAGACTAAGAATATCCTGAAGAATATAACCGTTAGATTCAGCTGGCGTGGACCAATGAGAGGAAGACAACCAGCTTGAAAAAGCTGCAGAACTTACATAATAGTATGGATTTGAATGTGATTCTCTCCAACGGTAACATTCAAATCCACACTATAAATACAAGGTGTTTCATCAAATTAAGTGTGGAGAATGTGGAAAAATGCTATAGAGCTAAGAGCCATATACTCAAGCATTCCCACCATAGAACACAAATCTGTAGACATACAAATACATTCATGAGTGTTCTAAAACCCGATCTAAGCAAGCCAAGATATATCCTATGCTTAGAGAGATTTTCCCAACCTTAGCATTGAGGCTAAACAAATGTAAGAGAAAATCTCAACATAGTTGGAGACACCAATCAAACCCAAACCCTATTGTTAGGTAGTTTGTGTGATTGTTGGAGTTGTAAAGAGTGAGTAAGCTGCAGAGTAGTCAGCCAGAAAACTCTAGAGAAGAAGTGAGTAAACTATCTTGGATAGTCAGAAAGCTTGTGTGTGTTTGAGTAAGTAAGCTGCAGAGTAGTCAGCCAGAAAACTCAAATGTAGAAGAAGTGAGTAAGCTACAGTGAGTTAGCCTGAAGCTTGTAGGCGATCCCGTGAAGGGTGATAAGTCCCGATTGAAGGAATTTCCCTAGGAACAGGGAGAATGGATGTAGGAGCTTGAGTCTCTGAACCACTATACTTTGTTGTGTTATTGCTTTACAATCTTATCTTGTCATATGCATTCGATTATAAGCTAAACACAACATATGGACTTTAAAAAGAAAATTTTGGAATCACCATTCCTTCACCCCTGTTTTATATGCATTACATGTTTTTTTTTCCGCATTTCATGGGTTTTTCACCGGGACAAACAAGTGGTATCAGAGCAGGAGTTCAAAAGATCACTTTTAATGTGATCACCTGAACTGATCTTTTTAAACAAAAACCCGTTTCTTTAAAAATGCATATATCTTAATGTTTTGGCGTCATTATCAAAAAGGGGGAAATTGTTAGGATATTTTAGTTTTGATGAATTATGCCAAAACATTATCAACTTGTGTTATTGAAGCTAATTTACAGATAACAAGTTGAGGGGGAACGAGAGAACAAGTTGAGGGGGATCTCACGAAATTAAAAGTAGATGATCGAGATCAGACGAGGCTGCAGATGAGACTGATTGAGATCAGATGAGTAAGATGAGTTCCGGAGTTAACTGATGAGCTGTGCAAAATTAGAAGAGAAGAAAAGCTAAGCCACCGATCGTAATATCGATGACTGTAACGAGACTGATCGATGATCGAATAAATGCATTTCCAGCCGATATGGTGATCGAAGGGGCATGTTTCGATCGAAAAGAAACCGACCGTAAGATCAAAAGAGAAGGTTGCGATCGTGAAGAGGAGGAGATGAGATCGATCAAGATCGACGCGGATCGAGATCGATAAGATAACATGATATGCTAACCTCGATGTAATCGACCGATGCTATCCCCGAGCATGTTGATGAAGAGATGTCCGACCGATCGGTCGATCGATCGATCGTACAAGAAGAAATCGATAGCCTTAGTCAAGTGACCGAGGGTCATGAGTAAGAGTGACCCGAGGGTGGGGATGTCCAAGTCAAGAGTCAACTCCGTGAAGTTCGGTGTCAAGATGCCCGATCGACAAAAGGCCAAGAGAAGTCTCTTTGAATCAAGAATCCTGAGTAAAAGAATCTTGAAGACTCAGAAGTATCCTGAGACTCAAAAGAATCCTGAGCCTCAGAAGAATCCTGAGACTCAGAAGAATCCTGAAGACTAAGAAGAATCCTGAGACTCAAAAGAATCCTGAAGACTCAGAAGAATCCTGAAGACTCAGAGAAACCTGAAGACTCAGAAGATCCTGAAGAATATAGCCGTTAGATTCAGCTGACATGGACCAATGAGAGGAAGACAACCAACTTGAAAAAGCTGCAGAACTTACAGAATAGTATGGATTTGAATGTGATTCTCTCCAACGGTAACATATAAAATTCACACTATAAATACAAGGTCTTTCATCAAATTAAGTGTGGAGAATGTGGAAAAATGCTATAGAGCTAAGAGCCATATACTCAAGCATTCCCACCATAGAACACAAATCTGTAGACATACAAATACATCCATGATTGTTCTAAAACCCGATCTAAGCAAGCCAAGATATATCCTAATCTTATAGAGATTTTCCCAACCGTAGCATTGAGGCTAAACAAATATAAAGGAAAATCTCAACCTAGTTGTAGACACCAACCAAACCCAAGCCCTATTGTTAGGTAGTTTGTGTGATTGTTGGGGTTGTAAAGAGTGAGTATCTTTGCAGAGTAGTCACCCGTAAAAACTCTAGAGAAGAAGTGAGTAAACTATCTTGGATAGTCAGAAAGCTTGTGTGTGTTTGAGTAAGTAAGCTGTAGAGTAGTCAGCCAGAAAACTCAAATGTAGAAGAAGTGAGTAAGCTACAGTGAGTTAACCTGAAAGCTTGTAGGCGATCCCGTGAAGGGTGATAAGTCCCGATTGAAGGAATTTCCCTAGGAACAGGGAGAGTGGATGTAGGAGCTTGAGTCTCCGAACCACTATACTTTGTTATGTTCGTTATTGCTTTACGTTCTTATCTTGTCATATGCATTCGATTATAAGCAAAACACAACACATGGACTTTTAAAAGAAAATTTTGGAATCACCATTCCTTCATCCCTGTTTTATATGCATTACATGTTTTTTTTCCGCATTTCATGGGTTTTTCACCGGGACAAACAAGTGGTATCAGAGCAGCATTTCAAAAGATCACTTTTAATGTGATCACCTGAACTGATCTTTTTAAACAAAAACCCGTTTCTTTAAAAATGCATATATCTTAATGTTTTGGCGTCATTATCAAAAAGGGGGAAATAGTTGGGATATTTTAGTTTTGATGAATTATGCCAAAACATTATCAGCTTGTGTTATTGAAGCTAATTTACAGATAACAAGTTGAGGGGGAACGAGAGAACAAGTTGAGGGGGAACTCACGAAATCAGAAGTAGATGATCGAGATCGACGAGGTCTGAGACGAGAGACCGTCGAGATCGATGAGTAAGATGAGTTCGGAGTTAGCCGATGAGAGCGGCAAAATCGAGAAGAAAAGCTAAACCAAACCGATCGTAAGATCGATGACCGTAATTGCATTCGGACGATGATCGTAAGAATGCACGAGCCGATATGGTGATCAAGAGCGGCATGTCGATCGTAAAGAAACCCAACTTTAAGATCAAAAGAGAAGGCCGCAGATCGTAAGAGGAGCAGATTGGGGATCGATCAAGATCGAGACGGATCGAGATAAGATAAGATAACCTCGATATGCTAACCTCGATGTATCCGACCGATGCTATCCCCGATATGTTGACTGAAGATGTGATGATCCGATCACGAAATGACCGATCAAAAAGAAGAAACGATAGCTCGAGCAAGTGACCGAGGAGGGCTGGAGTAAAAGTGACCCGAGGGTCGATGTCCGTCGTGGAAGAGCTGAACTCAAGAAGCTCGAGTGTCAAGATGCCTCGACGCATAAGGTCCAAGAGAAGTCCGTCAATCAAGAATCCCGAGTAAAAGAATCTTGAAGACTCGTATATCCCCGAGACTCGTATATCCCCGAGACTCAGAAGAATCCAGAGACTCAGAAGAATCCTGAGACTTGAAGAATCCTGAAGACTCAGAAGAATCCTGAAGACTCGGAGAAACCTGAAGACTCAGAAGATCTTGAAGAATATAGTCGTTAGATTCAGCTGACGTGGACCAATGAGAGGAAGACAACCAGCTTGAAAAAGCTGCAGAACTTACAGAATAGTATGGATTTGAATGTGATTCTCTCCAACGGTAACATATAAAATTCACACTATAAATACAAGGTCTTTCATCAAATTAAGTGTGGAGAATGTGAAAAAATGCTATAGAGCTAAGAGCCATATACTCAAGCATTCCCACCATAGAACACAAATCTGTAGACATACAAATACATTTATGAGTGTTCTAAAACCCGATCTAAGCAACCCAAGATATATCTAAGCTTAGAGAGATTTTCCCAACCTTAGCATTGAGGCTAAACAAATGTAAGGGAAAATCTCAACCTAGTTGGAGACACCAACCAAACCCAAACCCTATTGTTAGGCAGTTTGTGTGATTGTTGGAGTTGTAAAAAGTGAGCAAAAAGCCGCAGAGTAGTAACCCGTAAAAACTCTAGAGAAGAAGTGAGTAAACTATCTTGGATAGTCAGAAAGCTTGTGTGTGTTTGAGTAAGTAAGCTGCAGAGTAGTCAGCCAGAAAACTCAAATGTAGAAGAAGTGAGTAAGCTACAGTGAGTTAGCCTGAAAGCTTGTAGGCGATCCCGTGAAGGGTGGTAAGTCCTGATTAAAGGAATTTCCCTAGGAACGGGGAGAGTGGATGTAGGAGCTTGAGTCTCCTAACCACTATACTTTGTTGTGTTCGTTATTGCTTTACGTTCTTATCTTGTCATATGCATTCGATTATAAGCAAAAAAATTGGAATCACCATTCCTTCACCCCTGTTTTATATGCATTACATGATTTTTTCCGCATTTCATGGGTTTTTCACCGGGACAAACACTTTCAACCTCATCAATAAATACTTTTAAGGCATTTACAGATTGAGATTTTTCCTGTGATAGATAGAAATTAATAACCATAATGTGAAAAATCATCGATAAAGGTGATGAAATATTGAAGGCCTACAAATATATATTTCAAGAAGTTGTATGCTTCTTGTGGCTCTCTTCTTTATGTGTTTTGTTTGCTTTCTTTTAATACAATCCACACAAATACCAAGATCAGTAAAATCCAGATCATGAAGGATTTCATTCTTTACTAATCTTTATAATCTTTCTTTGAAGATAAATCTCAAACGTTTATGCCACAAGTAAACAAAACATTTATCAGCTGAACCACACATAGTTTTAACATTATAATGCAAGGTTAAAAGAGTCTCAGTAAAGAGACTATCTAGCTTAAATTTATATAAGCCATTTTTATGGACACCAGAATCGATAATAAGATTATGTTTGAACAAACTGAAACTTCTATTTCTAAATCTCAAATAATAATTAAGTTTAGATAAGGAAACTGGATTACGGGAAATAGAAGGAACATAAGGTGTTCCAAACAAATCTAAACGATGTTCGGTATCTAGAGTCAATCGATAAATTCCAATAGCTTCAACTGGAGCTTTAACTCGATTACCCACATAAATAAATTTTATTTGTATCCATGATTTGAGTCACAAGAAATCCTTGCATCAATTTTGAAATATGAGTAATACAACTAGAATCAAGCCACTAAGTATTATTTGAAACTTCGACCAAATTAAATTCGAAACATACCAAGGTGTTAAGTATACTATATACCTTTATTTTCGAATAAGGTCTTACGTTTCTGACAATTCCGTTGAAAGTGTTCGTCTTATTTACAAAGATAACACTTGGGAATGTCATGTTCCCTTTTCTGGATTTGGACAAAGGACTCGTTCATCTTAAGTGGTCCTTTGGCCTCCACTTTCTTTCAAGATTTTATTATTGTTGGGAAATGAATGTAATAAAGAGGATTTTGATTAGATCCCAAAACCCCTGAGTATGACATGTTCAGGATAATCTTGATAGATGAATCAGGATTCAGTTTTAGAGTGTTCAGGATGTTATCTGCACCGTGTATAGTCGGCAGATATAGAACAGGTTAGAAACTGAAGACTCAGTAAGAATCTGAAGAAACTGAAGTTTCAGTATGAAACTGAAGTTTCTGAAGACTCAGTATGAAACTGAGAATCTGAAGACTCAGTATGAAACTGAGGAACCTGAAGGCTCAGAGAAATCTGAAGACTCAGAGAAACCTGAAGGCTCAGAGAAACCTGAAGGCTCAGAGAAACCTGAAGACTCAGGATGTCACTGAAGACGCTGAGACTCAGAGAATACTGAAGGCACAGTAATTACTGAAGACTCAGTAATGTACTGAATGCTTAGTATATCCTGAATGTTCCGAAGCGAAGAAACTGAGGAATATAGCCGTTGGAATCCAGCTGACGTGGACCAATGAGAGGAAGACAACCAGCCTAAAAAAGCTGCAGAACTTACAGAGAATAGTATGGATTTGAATGTGATTCTCTCCAACGGTAACATTCAAATCCACACTATAAATACAAGATCTTCCATCAAATTAAGTGTGGAGATTATGCACAAAATGCTACAGAGCCAAGAGCGTTATAGTCAAAGCATTCCCACCCTAGAACACAAGTCTGTAGATATACAAATATATTCAAAGAGTGTTCTAGAACCCAACCTAAGCAACCCACGATGTATCATAAGCTTAGAGAGATTTTCCCAACCTTAGCATTGAGGCTAAACCATTGTAAGGGAAAATCTCACCATAGTTGGAGACAACACCAAACCCAAACCCAGTGGTGAAGTGAGGTAGTTGTTAGGCAATCCCGAGTGAGGGTGATAAGTCCCGAAGTGGAGTGTGAACTCGTTAAACATCTAAGAGGCGAGCCCGAGAGGGTGATAAGTCCAGTTTTGAGTTAGTAAACTACAGAGGTAGTCAGAAAGCTCAAGGTCGTGTTGAGTAAGTAAACTACGTGGAGTAGTCAGAAAGCTCAGAGCCGAGTTGAGTAAGTAAACTACGCGAGGTAGTCAGAAAACTCAGGAAGTGTTTGAAGGAATTTCCCTAGGAACAGGGAGAGTGGATGTAGGAGCTTGAGTCTCCGAACCACTATACATTGTTATGTTCGTTATTGCTTTACGTTCTTATCTTGTCATATGCATTCGATTATAAGCAAAAAAATTGGAATCACCATTCCTTCACCCCTGTTTTATATGCATTACATGATTTTTTCCGCATTTCATGGGTTTTTCACCGGGACAAACACTTTCAACCTCATCAATAAATACTTTTAAGGCATTTACAGATTGAGATTTTTCCTGTGATAGATAGAAATTAATAACCATAATGTGAAAAATCATCGATAAAGGTGATGAAATATTGAAGGCCTACAAATATATATTTCAAGAAGTTGTATGCTTCTTGTGGCTCTCTTCTTTATGTGTTTTGTTTGCTTTCTTTTAATACAATCCACACAAATACCAAGATCAGTAAAATCCAGATCATGAAGGATTTCATTCTTTACTAATCTTTATAAACTTTCTTTGAAGATAAATCTCAAACGTTTATGCCACAAGTAAACAAAACATTTATCAGCTGAACCACACTTAGTTTTAACATTATAATGCAAGGTTAAAAGAGTCTCAGTAAAGAGACTATCTAGCTTAAATTTATATAAGCCATTTTTATGGACACCAGAATCGATAATAAGATTATGTTTGAACAAACTGAAACTTCTATTTCTAAATCTCAAATAATAATTAAGTTTAGATAAGGAAACTGGATTACGGGAAATAGAAGGAACATAAGGTGTTCCAAACAAATCTAAACGATGTTCGGTATCTAGAGTCAATCGATAAATTCCCAATAGCTTCAACTGGAGCTTTAACTCGATTACCCACATAAATAAATTTTATTTGTATCCATGATTTGAGTCACAAGAAATCCTTGCATCAATTTTGAAATATGAGTAATACAACTAGAATCAAGCCACTAAGTATTATTTGAAACTTCGACCAAATTAAATTCGAAACATACCAAGGTGTTAAGTATACTATATACCTTTATTTTCGAATAAGGTCTTACGTTTCTGACAATTCCGTTGAAAGTGTTCGTCTTATTTACAAAGATAACACTTGGGAATGTCATGTTCCCTTTTCTGGATTTGGACAAAGGACTCGTTCATCTTAAGTGGTCCTTTGGCCTCCACTTTCTTTCAAGATTTTATTATTGTTGGGAAATGAATGTAATAAAGAGGATTTTGATTAGATCCCAAAACCCCTGAGTATGACATGTTCAGGATAATCTTGATAGATGAATCAGGATTCAGTTTTAGAGTGTTCAGGATGTTATCTGCACCGTGTATAGTGATGATGATATAGAAACGGGTAGAAATCAAGACTCAAGAAGAATCAAGAAACCGAAGTTTCAAAAGATGAAACCGAAGTTTCAAGACTCAAAGATGAAACTGAGAATCTGAAGACTCAGTATGAAACTGAGGAACCTGAAGGCTCAGAGAAATCTGAAGACTCGGAGAAACCTGAAGGCTCAGAGAAACCTGAAGGCTTAGAGAAACTGAAGACTCAGGATGTCACTGAAGACGCTGAGACTCAGAGAATACTGAAGGCACAAGAATTAATCAAGACTCAAAGAATGCATCAATGCTTAGTATATCCGAATGTTCCGGCCAAGTAAGAAACCGAGGAATATAGCCGTTGGAATCCGGTGGACGTGGACCAATGAGAGGAAGACAACCAGCCTAAAAAAGCTGCAGAACTTACAGAGAATAGTATGGATTTGAATGTGATTCTCTCCAACGGTAACATTCAAATCCACACTATAAATACAAGATCTTCCATCAAATTAAGTGTGGAGATTATGCACAAAATGCTACAGAGCCAAGAGCGTTATAGTCAAAGCATTCCCACCCTAGAACACAAGTCTGTAGATATACAAATATATTCAAAGAGTGTTCTAGAACCCAACCTAAGCAACCCACGATGTATCATAAGCTTAGAGAGATTTTCCCAACCTTAGCATTGAGGCTAAACCATTGTAAGGGAAAATCTCACCATAGTTGGAGACAACACCAAACCCAAACCCAGTGGTGAAGTGAGGTAGTTGTTAGGCAATCCCGAGTGAGGGTGATAAGTCCCGAAGTGGAGTGTGAACTCGTTAAACATCTAAGAGGCGAGCCCGAGAGGGTGATAAGTCCAGTTTTGAGTTAGTAAACTACAGAGGTAGTCAGAAAGCTCAAGGTCGGGTTGAGTAAGTAAACTACGTGGAGTAGTCAGAAAGCTCAGAGCCGAGTTGAGTAAGTAAACTACGCGAGGTAGTCAGAAAACTCAGGAAGTGTTTGAAGGAATTTCCCTAGGAACAGGGAGAGTGGATGTAGGAGCTTGAGTCTCCGAACCACTATACATTGTTGTGTTCTTTATTGCTTTACGTTCTTATCTTATCATATGCACTCGATTATAAGCAAGACACAACACATGAGCTCAAAAAGAGAAAAATCTGGAATCACCATTCCTTCACCCCTGTTTTATATGCACCGCAACAGAAATGTTTGCTTCCGCACGCGCAAAATGGGTTTTCAACCGGGACCATCAATTGGTATCAAAGCGGGAGTTCAAAAAGTGCACTAATTTCAGAGTGACCACCTGAACATATCTTTTTAAAGAAAAACCCGTTTCTTTAAAAATGCATATATTCTGATGTTTTGACATCTTTATCAATTGAGAAATTGTTGGGATATTTTAGTTCTATGCCAAAACATTGTCAACTTGTGTTTTTCAAGAAAATTTACAGATAACAAGTTGAGGGGGAACGAAAGAACAAATTGAGGGGGAACTCACGGAATCAAAAGTAAATGATCGAGATCAGACGCGGCTGCAGACAAGACTGATCGAGATCAGATGAGTTAGATGAGTTCAGAGTCAACTGATGAGCTGTGCAAAAATCAGAAGAGAAGAAAAGCTAAAGCCAGCAAATCAGAAGAGAAGGTTGCAGATCAGAAGATGAGCAAAAGAGACTGATCAAGATCAGATATGATAAACTGATATGCTAACCGGATATGGTGACCTGATGCTATTCTGATATGTTGATCCAAAGATGTGTTGATCTAATCAGTCGAACTGATCAGATCAGGCAAAGAAGAAATCAGATAGCCTGAGTAAAAAGTGATCTGAGGCTCAGTAAGTAAAGTGAACTGAGACTCAGTATAGGTCAAGTGACATGAGGGTCAGTAAGTAAGAGAGACCAGAGGTCGATGTCTCGAAGTCGAAGAATCGAACTCGGCCAAGATGAGTGTCGATATGCCCTGATCGCACAAGGTCCGAGAAGAAGAGGAATGAGGAGCCGAAAGGTAAGATGAAAGATCAAGACCAAGATCAAGACTTGTAATTCTTTATGTTTTTGTCTTTACTTTTGATAAGTTCATTGTAATCTGTAACTGATAACATACAATCAATTAAACTTTATCTTTATGCTCAAAGATAATACCTCATTATCTTTTTTACATGTCTTTATATTTGATATGCCTGATAATTGTTATTTGGTGATGAAATTGTTGGGTGATTCATTGCTGAATTGATTATTAAGAGATTTACCATTCTTGTAATAGGAAAAACTGAAACCTGAGTATAGGTTAAGAGTGTTGTAACAAGATGGTTTTGGCATCATCAAAAAGGGGGAAATTGTTGGGAAATGAATGTAATAAAGAGGATTTTGATTAGATCCCAAAACCCCTGAGTATGACATGTTCAGGATAATCTTGATAGATGAATCGAGATTGAGCTTTTTAGAGTGTTCGTGATGTTATCCGCACCGTGTATAGTCGATGAGACATAGAAAAAAGTTAGAAATCAAGACTCAAGAAGAATCAAGAAACTGAAAGCCAAGATGAAACCGAAGTTTCAAGACTCAAAGATGAAACCGAGAATCAAGACTCAAGATGAAACCGAGGAACCCAAGGCTCAGAGAAATCTGAAGACTCAGAGAAACCTGAAGGCTCAGAGAAACCTGAAGGCTCAGAGAAACCTCAAGACCGTGGATGTCACCGAAGACGCCGAGACTCGTGAGAATATCAAGGCACAAGAATCATCAAGACTCAAGAATGCATCAATGCTTAGTATATCCTTTAATGTTCCGGTTTAAGAAACCGAGGAATATACCGCTGGAATCCAAATTGACGGGACCAATGAGAGGAAGACAACCAAATTTAAAAAAGTCAAGTAGAACCATAGAGAATAGTATGGATTTGAATGTGATTCTTCCAACGGTAATATTCAAATCCACACTATAAATACAAGATCTTCCATCAAATTAAGTGTGGAGATTATGCACAAAATGCTACAGAGCCAAGAGCGTTATAGTCAAAGCATTCCCACCCTAGAACACAAGTCTGTAGATATACAAATATATTCAAAGAGTGTTCTAGAACCCAACCTAAGCAACCCACGATGTATCATAAGCTTAGAGAGATTTTCCCAACCTTAGCATTGAGGCTAAACCATTGTAAGGGAAAATCTCACCATAGTTGGAGACAACACCAAACCCAAACCCAGTGGTGAAGTGAGGTAGTTGTTAGGCAATCCCGAGTGAGGGTGATAAGTCCCGAAGTGGAGTGTGAACTCGTTAAACATCTAAGAGGCGAGCCCGAGAGGGTGATAAGTCCAGTTTTGAGTTAGTAAACTACAGAGGTAGTCAGAAAGCTCAAGGTCGGGTTGAGTAAGTAAACTACGTGGAGTAGTCAGAAAGCTCAGAGCCGAGTTGAGTAAGTAAACTACGCGAGGTAGTCAGAAAACTCAGGAAGTGTTTGAAGGAATTTCCCTAGGAACAGGGAGAGTGGATGTAGGAGCTTGAGTCTCCGAACCACTATACATTGTTGTGTTCTTTATTGCTTTACGTTCTTATCTTATCATATGCACTCGATTATAAGCAAGACACAACACATGAGCTCAAAAAGAGAAAAATCTGGAATCACCATTCCTTCACCCCTGTTTTATATGCACCGCAACGAAACGTTTTGCTTCCGCACGCGCAAAATAGGTTTTCCTCTACGGGACCAACAATTATCATTTCAATGGTGTGTCCATACATGCTACGAGAACCATCAGACTTCATGGTGGTTGACGTAGCAGTTAGTGTCTCATCAATAGACTTAATGTTCAATAATTTCTTAAGGGGGTGATATGAGTGGTTACTGCAAGGATGATATTCTTAATAACATTAATGCTTTGAATAACATAAAACAGACTCAGGATTGATAAGCAATAAATGTACAGTGATGTTCTCCTTTGGGCGATACACCAATATATAATCATAATGATGCTTATAGATTTAATATAATTTGATAATTGAATGTGGTCATCATAAGCCCTTCTGTTATCTTTGGATATACAAAGGTTACACATAAACCATCAATTATCACATTTATGTTCATAATTTATAAAGACGAGGGATCGACCTTTGGGTGATTCTCAATGCCTTATAATTATGAAGTTTAATTACTCATAAGTTTCTTAAATCAAGCATCACATAATTACAGGTAATTAAACTTAATTTGCACGATTTAAAGTTTATTAAACTTTCTTAGTCAGACCACTTTGGTGATTAACAAACTAACATTAAATAAATATAAACTGCGTATGAATAATCGTAACATTATTAGTGATTAAAATCAATTATACGATTTATAATTTATTATACTTTCTGGTCAGACCACTTTAGTGATTAACAGACCAACATAAAATAAATTTAAATCGCATAATAATAATAATCATAACATTATTACGAGCATTAAAAATTAATTGTACAATTTAAAATTTATTAAACTTTCTGGTCAGACCACTTTGGTGATTAACATACCAACATTAAATAAATCTAAGTTGCATAACATTAATCATAATTATTTCATAACATTAACATGAAAACATAAGACTCTAATCAATCGAGATTCAATAACTAGTACTTAGCAAAGGACTCAATACCCAATAAATTCATAATCATAATAGTTCAATCCCATCATGAACACAATCAAAATATTAATCAATGAATTCTCAAATATTCGAGTTGAAGTGATAATATACATAAAATATACTTCATACACGTAAATGTAGTTTCGTAATTGCTTTGAGAGGATATATAGAAGAAATTCATTAGGCGGAAGCATTAGTCATCACTTAATGACTTAATCCTCATAATTTAATTAGTATTATAATAATTAGTCAAAACATGAGTGCCCTAAGACTAAAATTTGACTTCAATAATATCTATTATAATACTATGTAATTACTTTTATCATTAATTATATAATTCATGAAATAGCAGAAAAGATTAAGTCAATTATAATTAATCCAATTCTAATTGGAAGTCATCAGGACGTTAACGTACATAGACCATTAAAAAGGCGTAAATCATCAAGACCCAAATCATCACGGGATCACACATATAAGATGATTCATGTTTAATAGCCAGAGTACAAAATATTTAATTATAAAGTACTTGAGGCCATAATTAATCCATGAATTGAAATTTTGACAGAAAATATTATACATGAAATTGATTCACCACCATACTTAAATGCTAAAAAGAAAATTTCAAATTTTATCAATTCTATTATGATAAAATTCCAACAACGGTTAAACAATAATTAATAGCAGTGGATCAACTATATTTATTTATATTAACCCAGTCTACATTTATATGAATAGATCCGATTCGTATAACAATAATATTCCGCAAACAAAATCTGAGTTCATAAATCATCATCTAGGGTTCATAAATCACCATACATGATGAATGAAAAATCATGAATTCTTAAATCATGCTCTGATACCACATGTAAACATAAATTTAATTTAAACATGGATCTTGGAACTTCATGATTTTAACATTCATAAAACTTGAATCACATATAAACAATTAAATTACTAACCTTGAGCAGCCATTATATTTCTTCTGGTGAGATCGTCTTTCTCTCCCTTGTCCTCTCTTAATCACAGATTATGAAACTTACGTGATAGAATTAATTGATACATTTGTGAAGGTAATCTGTGTCTTTTATAGGCAGAGAGATGAGTAGTTTCTTATTCTACAAGAAACTTAATCCCCAAGAAACTTAATTACACGGTCTATCAACGTGTGAGATTTGTCCCGCTTCAGTTAAAGCGTGCAGCACGATGGAGATTTCGGAGGTTGTGCACTTCAAATGAAGGTGTATGCGTATGTGCAGCTAGGTGTATATATATAGTTGCAATTGTGAATGGATATAGAATAGGAATTGCAACGTAGCTATTTGGCAAATTGAAAAGAGAAAGAGGTGAAACTGTACTGTACACGGTTGTTCTCTCTGGGTTTGGGTTTTTTTGTATATGTGTTGGGTTTGTTTGTGCAGGGAGTCTTGGGGCTTAAGGTTAGAAAACAAGAAAATTTATGATTTGGGGATTGTTCCTGAAACGAAACAGAGACTCAAGGCAGAAAGCATGGAGAGGAATTTCCCAATGCCCAAAACAGAAGCCATACTCCAGCTTTTTTGAAAGTTCAGAGGGAGAAATACTATAGAATAGAGAGTGATGATTGGTTTGTGTATTGAACAAATGGCACACGAGCCCAGAATTTTTATTGTGCCGAAAGAAAGAGAAGTTGTGTACAGATTTATTTTTTTGGGTTTTTTGGTTTGAAGATTTGAAAATGAGTTATGAAGATTTGAAGATTTTTAGGTGTTCTTGATGAACGGTGAGTGTTCATTAAGATTTTTTTTTTAAATTTGAAGATTTTTGGGTAAAATTGGAAAGTTCTTGAGAATACTGCAATGAGAAACATAATTTGATTCTTAAAGAGTACCCTTTTTCTATTGTCAATTGTTATGTAACAAAATATCGAGATTAGAGTATTGGATTGTGGCTTATGATTTTGTAACACAAACAAGTAAATAATCGAACAAGAACACTGCGGGAAGAACTCTTGAGTTCTTCCCTTAAATTTAATTTTGTATATATGATGAAATGGGAGCAAATTGGGAGCCCTACAATGAGGGGTGAGATCCTTTATTTATAGAGGATCACCCTTAAAATGCGTAAAACACGATAAATAAATTTCAACCCTTTTATTTTAGGGTTTTATTACAACTGTTAATCTAAACAATAAACTATATCTATTTTACATTTATTTTAAATTAAATGCTCTTGTCTTGTCTCATATGATACTCTGATGTTGACTCTTGATCTTGTCGGGTCTGTGTATTTTTGGGTACCTGATCTCCTGTTGGGTCGGGTAAATTCGGGCCTAGGTGGGCCCTACTGACGTGTCGGATACGGACACATATCCAGGATAATTTGTGCTCAATGTTGCAGAAATCGGCCTAGGCGGCCGCCGGCCGCCCCGATTTCACTAAAATCGCCCAGAAAAATTGCCCGGGGAGTTAGGCGTCGCCTAGGCGGCCAAGTCGGCAGGCGGCTCCGCTGATTTAGTCAGATTTCTTCTTTTTTTTTTAACCCATTTTTCAGTTTTTATTTAAGCACTACTTCGACCAATTTTTATTTAACACCATTTTCATTGAAAACATAGAAGAAAGAAACCAAAATTGAAAACCCTAACTTGTTAAATCCGCCGTCCACCCGCACCTCAAATTCCAGCAAACGTGATATTCCATAAATAAAATATACACTGGCTCTTTCTCACACAACAATCAATTCCTATTTCTTCATTCTCCTAAATATTTTATCCTCTTAAAAAAAAAAAGAATGAGCAACTTTAGGTCCATTTTAAGATACTCTAGTACTAATAGGTCCACTCATTTAAAATAAATACTACTAGCTCCAAAATTGATAGTTGAAAGACATTGATGCCCTCCCATTTTCCAAACCCCACCTTCAGCAAAATATTGTTGATTTGACGTGTGAAAACTTTTTACTTTCCCTATGCTGCACTCAACCTCCACCTACACCCGCTCTCTGCTACCTTTCTTTCATTCTGGTTACATAGCCAAAAAATTACGGAAAATAAATTGATAAAAATATCAAAATTAATACATCTTAAATTTCAAAATTCATATCAAAATTGAAAAATTACCGAAATTTACATATAAAAATTAAAAAAATCTAAAAAATTTACATATCTAAAACCTAAAATTTACAATCTCAAAATTTACATATGAAAAGTCTTCGTTCCGAAATAAACATTTTCATTCCGACATGAACTTATTTATCAAATTATGCACGAAAACATGTCTATGTTCATCAATTGATGAACCTATTCATCTCCAAAATGATCCAAAAATCTGAATTTAATCAAAATCAGATCCAAAATCTGAACTTAACTAAAATCAGAACCAAAAAAATTGAACTTAACCAACAACCAAATAGATCCAACAAAAAATAAAAATCAAATCCAACTATTTGGTTTCATCGGCTTCAACGGAACCACAGAACTCCGACAGGAGGTTTCTTGAACGGTTTCTGCCTCTGTGCATATGTCTTCATATGTTCATCAACTATTCCAAAATCATTTCTTCCTGGCTTCGGGTCTATCTTCCTCTCAAACCCCATCTGAAAGTTGTTCCAGAAAACTCACCATACATCAGCACCTGTATACGCAAATCTGCCACACATAGAATTTGCAAACCTGCCACACATCAAAAAAAATCCCCATCAATCCAAAAATTATATACAACACGGAGCATCGATTTCTACAATAATGAATGGAAAAAACACCACAACCTCCACCTTAGATCCGGCGGCGGCAGAGCATCAACCTCCCACCCTAAATCCACTGTCACCGCCGTCGTTGAAACCCTAGATCCTCCCGCCGTCACTAATTGCCGAAACTAAATGCTCACTACAAAAAAAGCGGGGTTCAACGACGGTTTTAGCGACGGTTTTAACCGTCGCTACACAGAGTAGCGACGGCTTTGGCGACGGTGATTTGACCGTTGGGAAAACGAGGGTCGCTAAGGTTTAGCGACGGTTATTTCATATCCGTAGCTAGATAGCGACGGCTTTGGCAACAGACATATGGGTCCGGACCAGGGTCAGAATAACAGTCGTTAAATCGTCGCCAAAGCCGTCGAAAGTTTAGCGACGCCAATATTCCGTCACTAGTAGCGACCATTGATTTTCGTCGCTATATTCATCGCTAGATCGTGAATCAATATTCCGTCGCTAGTAGCGACCATTGATTTTCGTTACTATATCCATCGCTAGATCGTGAATTTTTTTTTAAAAAATGGCTTGCGGTGGTTCGAACCCGGGCCTGGGGGGCGCCCGAGTGAGCGCCGAACCACCCGAACCATAGACCATGTCGAACTCAACCACCAAGCATCTCATACATAAGCCTCCAAGCCTCCCAATTAATTGAGGCAATTATTCGCTCTTATGGAGGACCGAACACGGGACCATGGGCGCCTGAGTGGTGATCAATTCCGCTCGGGCACTTGCTTTCTTGCGTCTACTTAATGAAATTAATTCTATGTCCTAAAAATCATTTATTTAAATTCCTTATTTTAATTAGCTTATTTATTAATTCAATCACATTTTTATTTAATAATTTTTTTTATATAAATTAAAATTATATTACATTATATTAAATATATATTTTTTAAAAATTATACATTTTCTATCTAAACAAGTTATATATACTTTTCTATCTAAACAAATAATACTATCTATGTAAACAAGTAATATTTTTCTATTTAAACAAGTTATATATACTTTTCTATCTAAACAAGTAATACTTTTCTATCTAAATAAGTTATATATACTTTTCTATCTAAACAAGTAATACTATCTATGTAAATAAGTAATATTTTTTTATTTAAACAAGTTATATATACTTTTCTATCTAAACAAGTAATATTTTTCTATGTAAACAAGTAATATTTTTCTATCTAAACAAGTTATATATATTTTTCTATCTAAATAAGTAATACTTTTCTATGTAAACAAGTAATACTTTTCTATCTAAACAAGTTATATATGTTTTTCTATCTAAACAAGTAATACTATCTATGTAATCAAGTAATACTTTTCTATCTAAACAAGTAATATTTTTCTATTTAAAACAAGTAATATTTTTCTATCTAAACAAGTTATATATACTTTTCTATCTAAACAAGTAATACTATCTATGTAAACAAGTAATACTTTTTTATTTAAACAAGTTATATATATTTTTCTATCTAAATAAATAATATTTTTCTATGTAAACAAGTAATACTTTTCTATCTAAACAAGTTATATATACTTTTCTATCTAAACAAGTTATATATACTTTTCTATCTAAACAAATAATATTTTTCTATGTAAACAAGTAATACTTTTCTATCTAAACAAGTTATATATACTTTTCTATCTAAACAAGTAATGTTTTTCTATGTAAACAAATAATATTTTTCTATGTAAACAAGTTATATATACTTTTCTATATGCGGAAGAATCGCGTCTGAATGCTGAACGCGGAGGTTATGTAATCGAAATTTAGCGAAGGATTTGCGATGGTTACTTAACTTTCGTCGCTACTAGCGACAGTACAAAACCGCCGTCGCTTTGTTCAAAAAACCGTCGTTAAAACTCGGCTGGGCGGTGGTCCAAGTGGCGAGATGCTTCGTTCTCTGGGTCCGACTGTAGCGACGGATATAACCATCGCTAAATGACCCGATTTGACCCAGTTCGAATATTTCATCGCTAAACCGTCGCTATTTCGTCTCTAGTAGCGACGGATACTAAAACCGTCGCTAAATACGGGGACTTTGACCAACTAACTTAATCCGTCGCTAAAATCCGTCGTTAAAACCCTTTTTTTTTTTGTAGTGGCTGCAAGTAATGGTGGTGACGTGATTTTGGAAGAGAGAGAGACGAGAAGTGGAAGTGAGTGTGAGAGAGAGGATAAATGAGAGAAGAGAGAAGGCGGTGAAAGGTTAGAGAGAGAGTGGAGAAATGAGAGGAGAAAGGACGGCTAATTGAATTAATGGGGATGAGAGAGATATTTTAGTGTAGGATATTACGGGTATTTTATGAATAATATTGAACCTTAGAGTTACTTAAAAAGTAACTTGACCTAAGAGTTTCTCTATGCGATCTTTTTGAACCTTTTTGAACCTAAAATACTTATTTAAAAAAAGAAAAAAAATGCAGGAAATTTAAAAAAAAAAAAAAACAAAAACTAACACATATCACACGAACCCACTTAAATTCAGTAGCAAAATAGCAAATCAAATCAGCAAAAACATAGAAATCACTCACCTTTTTAAGATCTTTTTGGAGTGCATCAGTCGTGGGCCCACTTGAAAGCTTGATTTCGTCTCCAATTTCTTGATCTTCATCAGATTCTCGAAGAATTTGTGTAGACCCTTGTTCTGTTTTTGTGTCTAGCTCGTTTGAACTCGCTCGTATCCTGAAATCTTTGATGGCTAACAGAAATTTGATGCCAGAATTTCTAGGTTATAATGATGATTGAAACCCTACCCCCAATAAAACGAAAGTCGACCTCGATCCCTGCAAACTTAACGAAAGTCACCGAGAAGAAACACAACAATACAAAAGGGCAAACCAGACCCAGAAAAGAAAAAGACCTCCCAGCCTCAGTGTAATCGAGAATTATCAAAACCCCAAAGCCAGTAAATAATTAAAAATTAAATGCATAAAATTCCCACACGAAATTTCTGTAATTGGAAAAACAAAAGAATCACAGAAATCATCACAAACCCAAAACATGAAACAACCCAATTATTCATGAATACTGAAGGAAAAAGTAAAGAATAAAGAAAACCCACCGTTCACCTTCACCCAGCCTTCCTTCTTTTCCAATTTTGATCCGTAGAAACGAGGAAGACGAATGATTTCAACAGGCGATTTGAGTGTGGATCGATTTGAGGGTGACGATTTGGTTTGGAATCTTGAGTGAAAGAAGGTTTCGTGTTTTGGGAGAGTGAAGAGAGAAGGCGAATAAATTTCTGATTTTAAAATATATTTTGGGGGAGTTAACGGAATACAAGCCCGTTCAGCCGTTAATTTTAGACGGAAAAATCGTATGGAACCATTTTTATTAAGAAAATGATCATTTTTTTGTGGGACATATTCACATGGGATCACTTTTACAATTTATCATATTATTACTGACGTGTTTGCATCAATGAATTACAGTAAGTCTGAATTTTATCATCACACACCATTTAAATTTATATTTTAAGGTACAATTTTATGTTGCAACTACTTTAAATTTTAGAGTTGAATTTCTGTCAAATAACTAAATAAGAAGTTAAGATTTTTCCAGTGATTCACACATTATGAAAAAACGTTGATATGTTTTTTAAATTGATTCAAATACATATTATCTTTTCTTCTTTAAACCAAAACAACAATAAAATTTAAAAAATGTAAGAATAAGGGCTATCGAATAGGTCATCCAAGACAATTGGAGGCTCGATAATAAAAACTGGTGAAAAATCCGGATATCCTAACAAAACGATTAATCAAATCATTGACATTTCTATGAACAAGATGAATCTCATAATCACTATGTTAATATAGGTTTACATATCATTGCATACAGAAAACACTTTATTTTTATGATCATCTCCTTTTAACACTGTGTCTCTGATTCTCTCTTTCTTTTGTGTGCCATAAAAATACAGTGCTATATTTCACCGAAAATTCCACCCTTTGAAACTACAAACTATGTCACTCATCAATTCACTTCTCTTACTACGTAACCGTTTGAACATCAATAGTATAGACTTCACAAGCCAAATTGAAGAAAAAACAAAACGAATGCTCTCAATGCTAACGAGAAAAACAGAGGCTCTCAACTCAGAAGAGTGAATCAAAGACTCTCAACCCAGGAGATGGAATCAAATGTTCTTAGCTAAGGAGAAATATAAACCAGATTGTTGCCAATACTTAGAGATCGCGATCGAAAAAGACACGGAAACGCTAACAAAAATGGCGATAAAAAGACGAAAAAAAAAATTACAAACAAAAATTGCGAAAAGTACCTAACAAATAATGAATGGAGATGAGCAGATCCAAAAATTGACTAGGAAAAAATGGGTGAAGGTTTAAAAGATAGTATTATTCTCTTTGCTTTTTTGAGTAACATTTTAGATTTTTTTAATTCAAATATTATTTAAAGAAAATATGATATTTAGTTTTTCAGCTTAGGTGTCCTGGGTTCTATAAACACTCATTTATAAGAGAAAACTATTCTTTTAGTTGGAGTGGGTAAAATAAATTTTATTAATTTGAAAATGAATATTTGACATACTTCTCACTTGATTATATGTTCTTCCAGTCCCAAATACTTTGCATCATTTATGATGGTAGAAACCACATCATGGAAATAGGAATAAATTGTCAATGGTTCAAATCTATGGCGGTTAAGAAATGAAACACCTCATAAAATTGCCACCAGCTCCGCCCTTAATACCGGACCAGTATAAGTGATCTTTTGGCAACCTTCCGCCATGAGTGTTTTACCTTCATCTCTAACTACAAATCCCATTGTATAGTGTTTCCGAGCATTTTCGAAACAGGCGTCAACGAAGCATCTCCCCGCGGCTGTCCGATAGCTTTTTTTTTTTTTTAATCACTGCACCTATAAATAGGAAATTTGGTTTACATTTTTCTTGCAAATTGAAAGTAATAAATTGTCCTTTCTACGTCGACTTTACTTTTTATGGAGTAATAAATATTGGAAAGATTAACGTTTTTTTTTTCTTCACATAAAAGAGGCTAAAAGAGCGCTGAATTATTTGCCTGCTTTATTGTCAAACCTTTCTTTTAGTTAGAGATGTTAAACGGGTTGACTCTAATCTATTAGGGTATGTTTGTTTTGAGCTTGAAGTGGATGAGGCAAATCCGGATGGAAAAAAAAAGTGGATGGGGGAAATCCTGTGAATAGTAATCCCTTGTTTGTTTTGGGTTGGATGTAGTAGGGATGGATGGAGCTTTATGTCAAATCAATACTTTTTAATTATGATGATGTATTATTTTATTATTGTTAGTTAGTGTGATAATGATCGTATGAAAGAAAAGTGTAAGAAAAGTAGGAGAGATAATGAATTGTTGTAAGAAAAGTATGAGAGAGAATGAGTTGGTGTAAGAAAAGTAGTGATGTGATATTTTTAGGGTATAGATGTATAATAGGGGTGGATGTGTATTTGGATGGAGGATGAGATGTGAAAATCCTAGAAAAAAAAAAAGTGGGCCGGGGAGAGGCCCATCCCAATCCGGACCTCCCAGAAAAACAAACACCACCTTAGAATTCACTCTATAGAGGTCACTTGACCTAAGCGTTCTAGGCCTTTTCGGTTCATGATAAACGGGTTACGGGCTAAACTTTGCCACTTACGGACTACAAAATAATTTAAAAAATAAAAAATAAATTCAAAGTATCTATGATATAATTGTTGGGATTATACTGGAAAGTATGCTTTTACTTTGTATAATCAAAACTGAATTTCAGACTTATTTACTGAAATAAATTGTTTATCACTGATGCTTTAAATATCATTGAATGTTACATATATTTACTGCATAAATGTTCAATAAATAGTACGTGTTACATTGTAGTTAATTTAGTGATACCAGATCACAGAAGATTAAATTAACATTCCCTTGTAACTAAAAGTACACCATTCACGACCTAGATGGAAATGAACAATCCATCGTGAAAGGTTGAAGTGTAAGGCTCATATTGGCTTGTCTTGACCAAGAGATTGCACTAGTGCATGGTGATCTAATTGAATAGGACCTCTGAGGAGGACAAATTCTTGAATCGAACAAGGAAGAATTAGACCTCGGTGGTTCGTTATTTCTTAATCTTCGTCCCTTAAATAGGATCACGTGTGGTTGGTAACTATTGCTTTGACTTATCATGGGTAGAGAATCAACGAGATTCAATACTTTTTATCTTGGGCAATATTATTGGTCACATGTGATTGCTAAGATTTAATCACGGAGAATCGTGTGCAAAGCACGCTTGTTCGATTTGCCCCCTTGGGAGGTTCATAAGCTTTATCATACCAAATCTTGCAAGTGGAACTAGTTTAGGTATGGATAATAACGTTGAACGTTTTCCTTAACCAAGGACAAAAGATATTAATTAAAGGAAAGCTATTTGGTGGCTTGAATTAATTAATGGGCTAGATAATCTTAAACACGGAAATAATAATCGGAGCCATATTGGATTCGTAATATGGGTTAAGATGGATAGTGGAATATTAATTATGTAGTGGGATTAATTAATATTTATGGGCTTGAATAATATTGTGGCTCAATATTGATAATTCAAGATCCATTGGAAGATCAATCTTAATTCTCCTAAAGGCCCCCTAAGTAGCCCAACATAAAGTCCAATAAGCTAAAAAAAAAGGTGTTTAAAATAAAATAAATATTGTTGCCTTATTTTTCCTCAATATTTGAAAAATATGGATTAAAAAGGGGAGAAAAGATTTTCTTTGAATTTTGTTATGGAATGAAGATATGTATTCTTGGAATACAAGATTATCTCATTAAATTCAAGAAATCTCCCACTTGGGTATCCATATAGCAATTTTCGAAAATCTTGAAATATAAAGGGCAAGAAAGATTTTCTTGATTTTCTTGAAAAGATATTATGAAAGATATGTATTTCTTGAAATACAAGAATATCTCATAAATTCAAGAAGATCCAAATCTTGGAATCTTGACCTAATATTTGAATATATTCCATAACAAAAGAGGAGGTGGGATTTTGTGGAATATTATAATTATGGGAAAAAAGAATATAGGAGATATATTCAAGATTTCTTGGAGATCAAGAAAAGATTTTCCCACATTATTTTGCCCTAAAATTTTGACAACCTATACTCTATAAATAGGGGATGATTCTTTCATTCCCAAGTACAATTCCATGTGCTGGAAAAATTAGTAAATCCACAAAAGTGGTGCAACAAAATTTATTTTTCTTTTTGTTAATTGTTCGCAAAGTGTCCTACCAATAGGATAGTCGAGCAAGGATTAAGGGAATACTTGGGAAGTTCTTTTGGTGAGTCTAATCAACAAGACCGTTGTCGTCCCAAGAGGTATGTTCACGTAAACTCGTAGAATTCATCGCTTCGTAGGATTTCGTGAATTATTTATATGCATGATTTGTTGTTGGATTATTATTTGAATTAATATAGGATTAATTCATGCTAGTAATAATTATAAGAATTAAATTTGTATTTAAATATTTATCCCTAATTGATCTCAGGTGCAACTTATTCCCAACAAGCGGTATCGAGCCACGGTTTAAAAGACTCTGAATTTTTTAAATTGTAATTTAATTCGTTGTCATTAAATTTGAAATTGGATTGTAGAATTGCTAGATCTTTTTTGCAGGTATCCAATTGTCATGGAATTTAATGTGTTTATTTATGCATGCATATAAATTGTGGTTTTTAATTCGATTCGATTTCGAATTCATTTTGCCTAAATGAGAAAATCCACAGTAGATTAAGATTTGTTTGATTTGATCAATCTAATAGACTAGTCTAGATCTAGATTTATTTATTTTTTATAAATAAATTATAACCGGATCGAAACGGAATGGAGCGGAGACGAAGAATTAAGGATAAAATCGAGCAGTTGGATGGTTGTTTTTGATTTTTGGATGGAAGGATTTAGGGTCTCGTTTGTCTGACGGGTGGTATAAGCAGTATGTGTGACCCTGACGGTGGGGTGGTGGAGTGGCAGCATCTGTTCTTCAATTTGGGCCTTTTTTTCCTTTTCTTTCCTTTTTCTTTTTGTGTATATGTATTTCTGGATGGATGTGTATGGGGGTTTTGATTTTTGGATGTTGGGGTTTGATTTTGGATGAAGAGATTTACGGTGTCTGTGCATTAGTCTGTGCAACAACCCCTCCTTCTCCTCCTGTTAAATGCATATACGCGTAAGATATTTTTTTTTTTTTGGATTTGTGTGTTCTTGTGATTTCTTGGATTTTCATTAATCAACGTTGTTCTGACGAATTTTTCAATTGACCCTCTTTACTGGCCAATTGTTGCGAGTCGTTTTTGTGGAGGATTATGTGGCTAATTTGGTAACAACTTCCAAACAAAACCATTAATCGAACAAGAACAACTTTTTACACGAAATGTGAGGTGTAGGTATATAAGTGGAATGAAACATTCGGTGTGTGTCCCTTCTGATAGCTGTGAGGTCCTTTATATATAAAGGACCGGCGACAAATCATAAACCCACGACAAATCGTTAAGCCGCGATCATCAATAAGCGCGACAAGTCGTTAAGCGAAATCGATAAGCGCGACAAGTCGTATGCATAAAGCATGACAAAACATATGCGTAACCACGACAAATCACGTGGTCTCGGTGGGACTTCTTTGAAATGTGATAATTAGTCCTGGCGTGTGATAAATCTGGTGATCTTTGGCGTGTGATATATCCGAGCACAATAAGTTATGGAATGAAGATATATTCTTGGAATACAAGATTATCTCGTTAAATTCAAGAAATCTCCCACTTGGGTATCCATATAGCAATTTTAAAAAAATCTTGAAATATAAAAGGCAAGAAAGATTTTCTTGATTTTTCTTGAAAAAAGATATTATGAAAGATATGTATTTCTTGAAATACAAGAATATCTCATAAATTCAAGAAGATCCAATCTTGGAATCTTGACCTAATATTTGAATATATTCCATCTTGAAAGAGGAGGTGGGATTTTGTGGAATATTATAATTATGGGGAAAAAGAATATAGGGAGATATATTCAAGATTTCTTGGAGATCGAAAATTTTCCCACATTATTTTGCCCTTAAAAATTTTGACAACCTATAATTTATAAATAGGGGATGATTTTTTCATTCCCAAGTACAATTCGTGTCTTTGGAAAAATTAGTAAATCCACAAAAGTGGTGCAACAAAATTTATTTTCCTTTTGTTAATTGTTTGAAGTTGTCCTACCTTGGGATAGTCGAGCAAAGGATTAAGGAATACTTGGGAAGTTCTTTTGGTGAGTCTAATCAACAAGACCCGTTGCCCGTCCCCAAAGAGGTATGTTCCGTGAACTTCGTAGAATTCCAGCGTGGTAGGATTTCGTGAATTATTTATATGCATGATTTGTTGTTGGATTATTATTTGAATTAATATAGGATTAATTCATGCTAGTAATAATTATAAGAATTAAATTTGTATTTAAATATTTATCCCTAATTGATCCGCAAGAACTTATTCCTCAACAACTGGTATCGAGCCACGGTTTAGACTCAATTTTTTTAAATTGTAATTTAATCCGTTGTCATTAAATTTGAAATTGGATTGTAGAATTGCTAGATCTTTTTGCAGGTATCCAATTGTCATGGAATTTAATGTGTTTATTTATGCATGCATATAAATTGTGGTTTTTAATTAGATTCGTTCGAATAAATTTTTTTTGCCTAAATGAAGAAAATCCCACGAGTAGATTAGGATTTGTTTGATTTGATCAATCTAATAGACTAATCAGATCTAGTTGTTATTTATTTTTTATAAATGGACCGGCGTGCATCCCTGCTGTGCGAGCTTGGCGTGGCGAAAGGGAGAAATTCAATCGAGTGGGGAGAAATTCAAGGCGGTGTTTCTTCAAAATCAAGCAAGAAAAATCAAACCATGACAATTGGATAATTTGTGCCCAATATGTTTATTTTTCGCTTTGCTTGATTTATTATTGTCTTATCTTATGCTTTATTTAATTTGTTTAAATGTGTTTGCATGAGAGTTGCCCAATGAAAAAAATCTCAACATAAAAAATTACTAAGTATGTTTAAATAATTAATTGACAATTTTATTAGGATAATAAAATTGAATTAATTTTTGACCTCCATGATTTATTTATTTGTGAATTCTTTTGGAGAAATTCCCCCCACTGGACGGTCAAAAGTTAGCTTTCACATGAATGAATTCCAAATGGATGATTGTGGATTATTACTAGTGGCGACGATGACCCTCCCCACGAGGCTCGTTCAAAGCGAAATAATAATCCTGTATTTAATCATGGTTATTACTTAGGTATAAAATTGATATGCATATACTTCCCGAAGTCCTGTCAATTTTATATTGGTCAAGTGGGGAGAACCAACTATTAATCTGGATATTAAAGGTTTAATAATTGTTCTTGTTTGTAACCTGCTTGAATGTGTTTAAATAATGACCCACCCCACGTGGCTTATTTAAACTGTTTTGAGATGTTGGCTGATGCATGTTCATATTTTTTGAGATTTTAAATATGATGCATGTGATCGAACCTTGTGATATACTTGTGCTTATGCATATAGTTATTTATTTCGATTAAAGATGTAAGTAACCTTTTAATCCACTGTTAATATACTTAAAGCCAATATAATATGTATGGAAACTATATTGATTGGAAACAAAAAATTATGATTGTCCTAACTGCACAAAAGCACAAGTGGATTCTTAACACACCAAAATCAGATGAGCCAACTGACGAGTCAAAAATGCGGGACTCGTCAGATCACCTTGCGAGAAATGTCGTCGCTGAAAATGGTGGAGGGCAAACCCGTAAGGGATTACGTCCTCAAAATAGATGGCCCATCTGAATAAACTTGAGATTCTGAGTGCAGATTATAATCTGGAGACTCAGATGAATTTGGTATTTCACTCTCTGCCCAAAAAGTTTCTGAGCATTTTGGCCTCGCTAGCTGATTTGTTGCAAGCTTTGGTCTCGGCAGAGATATTGATGGGGCACCAAACTCAAGCTTTAACGGCATGTGGTAAGTCTTCATTTTCTAGGCCAAGGGAAGGCAAGAAAAAGAAGAGAACCAAAAGCCATAAGCAATAAAAATTTACTGTTGCCAAGGGCAATGGTAAGATGAGGAATGCTTTTGGTGTCAAGGAAAATCCAAAGAGGAAGTGCTTAAGCCGCGGTGAAAGAGGACATTGGAGGTTTGCCTGTTCCAACCCCAAAAGGGACGGAAAGAAAGGTAATTCTCACGCACTAGTTGTTGAAACTTGTTTAGTGGCGTATACTTCTCATTCGTGGGTGGTTGATACGAGATCCACTAATCATGTTTGCTTCACGGGTTCAAACTGATCCGGCAACTTAGTGGGAGTGAGATCTTCATCACACTGGGCGATGTTACGAAAGTAGCAAATTATTGCAATGCTACGTAAGTGGCAGATATTGCAATGCTACGATAGTAACAATTATTGCAATACTACGCAAGTAGCAGATATTGCAATGCTACATGAGTAGTGGTTAAAGCAGTGGGAGAAGTGCACCTGTCTTTTAAAGATGAAGTTTTTTTTTAGATTATCTTTATGTTCCCAATTTTGGAAAGAATTCACTTTCAGCTTCTAAAATTTGATTAAAGGACACTAAGTTTCTTCTAATAAGAATGACATCATTTCTTGAAATGATGAGTGTATCTATTATGGGACATTGGTCGAATAATCTCTATAGAATTAACTGTGCACGCCACTCACGAAATGCATCCTATAACACATCAAGCTGTTTTTCGAGAAAGAAAAGCGTTCATCGGGCGTGAGCGAGACACTTCTATGGCATCTAAGATTGGGACATATTAATCGAAAGGATCAAAGGTTGGTGAAAGATGGTTCTTTGGAGTTTCTCCAAGTTGAACCAATTCCAACCTACGAATCATGTTTGGAGGGTAAAATGACCAAGAGGGCATTGAGCCAAGGGAATAGAGTCAAAGAAGTGTTAGAAATCGTTTCCCACGGATGTCGTAGTCAATGTCAACCAAAGCAAGAGGAGGTTATGAGTATTTCGTCACTTTTATTGATGACTACTCAAGGAATGCGATTATATTTTCCTTATGAAGCATGAATCTGAGACCTTTGAGAAATTCAAAGAATTTAAGGCTCAAGCAGAGAATCATAGGGAAAAATGTATCAAGTCTCTACGATTCAATCGTGGAGGCGAAAACCTCAGCGATGAGTTTTTGAACTACTTATCTGATGAAGGGATTGCATCATTAATCGCACCGGAATCCCTCAACAAAAGCGGGGTTCAGAGCGAAGAAAAACAAAACTCTTTTCTTTTTTTTTTTTGGAAATGGTTAGATCTATGATGAGTTATGCGGATCTTCCCAAGTCGATTACGGGGTCATGCCAGGAAGCAAAGACCTACATTACGAACTTGGTGCCATCCAAATCGGTTCCCAAAACTCTCAAAGAATTGTGGACCGGGCACAAGCCCAGTTTGAGACACATGAGGATTTGGGGGTGTCCGGCCTACGTGTTGGACAAGGAAGCCGGTAAATTGGATCATCGATCAGAATTAAGGTTGTTTGTGGGATACCCCGAGGGAACAAAAGGGTGTATGTTCTATGGTCGAAAGATCAAAAGGTGGTCATAAGCACCCACTTTAGATTTTTGGAAGAAGACTATATGAACGAAAGAAGACCCAGAAGTGAGATTACCTTAAGTGAGCTAAGGGGGCTAACCTCGTTACCAACTGTACAAGATGACATACCAAACGACACACTTACACAACCGGAACCTCGTCGTAGTGGGAGGGTTGTGAAAGCGACCGAGAGATTCATTGGAATAGGAGAGTCCTCGGACTTGATTCGTCAAGATGAATCGAGACCCGTGGACATATGACGAGGCAATCGAAGACAAGGATCAGATTCTTGGCAAACAAAGAATGAAAGCGAAATGAGTTCTATGAATCATAACAGAGTGTGGGGAGCTAGTCGAACCACTTAATGGGGGTCAAACCCATTGGTTGCAAGTGGGTATATAAGATAAAAAAGAGGGCCGGGGACGGGAAGGTGGAAACCTTCAAGGCAAGACTAAATGGCGAAAAGGTTATACTCGAAAAAGAAGGGATTGATTATGAGGAAACTTTTTTTGCCCGTAGCCATCATGCTCAAGTTCATCCGAATTCTCTTATCGATTCTTTGTGCATCTTGATTTTGAAATCGGCAAATGGATGTCAAGGCGGCTTTTCCTTAACGGAAGTCTTGATGAAGAGATCTATATGCAACAACCCCAAGGCTTCATTGAAAAAGGCCAAGAACACCTAGTTTGTAATCTCATGAAGTCCATTTACGGACTCAAGCAGGCATCAAAGCTTGGAACCAATGTTTTGATCATGTTATAAAGTCTTATGGGTTTGATCAAAAGCGAGTTTGAAAGTTGTGTGTACAAAAAAGCGTGTCGGGAATTTGAATTGGTATTCTTAGTACTATCGTAGATGACATTACGATCATCGGGAACTATGTAAAGGTGTTATCGGGGCGTAAGGGCATGGCTTTCAAAAGCAGTTTGATATGAAGGACTTGGGGAAGCCACACATCCTTGGTATCAAGATCACTTTCGAGATCGCAAGAAAAGGATGATAGGTTTGTCATGAAGCTTCATACATAGACACTTTGTCTTGAAGCGATTCAAACATGCGAGGATTCAAGAAAGGCCGTACCTTTTGGACATGGAATCCATCTATCCAAGAAAATGTGCCCTAAGGCCGAAAAAGGAGATAGATGACATGAGAGACATTCCATATGCTTGGTTTGTCGAAAGCCTCATGTATGCAATGTTGTGTATGCGAGATCGGATATCGCTTTGCCGTTGGCATGGTGGCAAGATATCAAAGTAACGGGGAAAGAACATTGGGCGATTAAAAACGATACGAAGTATCTGAAAAGAACTCGGGATAGAATGTTAATTTATCGGTCGGATAGTCTAATCCCCATCCACTACCTGAGACTTCGGATTTCCAATCGGACTTAGATTCGAAAAATTTACCTCCGGTAGTGTGTTTTGCATGGGGAGGAGCCATGACATGGAGAAGCGTCAGCGTAAATCGTCATGATTCTACCATGGAAGCGAATATGTAGCTCGCTTGCGAGGCGTGAAAAAAGCGGTTTGGCTCAAGAACTTCCTAGTGGACTTGGGCGTGTTTTAAATTTGCCCAAACACAATCAGCATTTATTGTGACAATGCGGGGCGATTTGCAAATTCAAGGGAACCAAGAGCCACAAGGCAAGCAAACACATTGAAAGGAAATATCATCTTATACGAGAAATCGTTAAGAGATGAGATATAGAGGTGGCAAAGATAGCGTCTGAAGACAACCTAGCAGATCCATTCACAAAGGGTCTGCCTCTGAATACATTCGAGAGACATGTGGAAGGAATGGGTGTCAAGACCGTTGCCAATCTGCTTTGAGTATAAGTTGGAGAAATTATTAGGTTCGTGTAGGTGACATTAGATGTCACGTATTAGGAACTACACGAGACATGCCGTAGTATACTTAAAAGCAGACTTTGAGTATAAGTGGGAGATTGTTGGGATTATATTGGAAAGTATGCTTTTACTTTGTATAATCAAAACTGAATTTCGGACTTATTTACTGAAATAAATTGTTTATCATTGATGCTTTAAATATCATTGAATGTTACATATATTTACTGCATAACTATTCAATAAAATAGTACGTGTTACATTGTAGTTAATTTAGTGATACCAGATCACAGAAGATTAAATTAACATTCCCTTGTAACTAAAAGTACACCATTCACGACCTAGATGGAAATGAACAATCCATCGTGAAAGGTTGAAGTGTAAGGCTCAGATTGACTTGTCTTGACCAAGAGATTGCACTAGTGCATGACTGATGCACTGAATAGGACCTACAGGAGGACAAATTCTTCAGAACTGAACAAGGAAGAATTAGACCTCAGTGGTTCGTTATTTCTTAATCTTCGTCCCTTAAATAGGATCACGTGTGGTTGGTAACTATTGCTTTGACTTATCATGGGTAGAGAATCAACGAGATTCAATACTTTTTATCTTGGGCAATATTATTGGTCACATGTGATTGCTAAGATTTAATACGGAGAATCGTGTGCAAGTACGCTTGTTCGATTTGCCCCCTTGGGAGGTTCATAAGCTTTATCATACCAAATCTTGCAAGTGGAACTAGTTTCCGGTATGGATAATAATGTTGAACCGTTCCTTAACCAAGGACAAAAGATATTAATTAATGGAAAGCTATTTCAGTGGCTTGAATTAATTAATGGGCTAGATAATCTTAAACACGGGAAATAATAACCGGGAGCCATATTGACTGTAATATAGGTTAAGATGGATAGTGCAATATTAATTATGTAGTGGGATTAATTAATATTTATGGGCTTGAATAATATTGTGGCTCAATATTGATAATTCAAGATCCATTGGAAGGTTCATCTTAATTCTCCTAAAGGCCCCCTAAGTAGCCCAACATAAAGTCCAATAACTAAAAAATGTGTTTAAAATAAAATAAATATTGTTGCCTTATTTTTCCTCAATATTTCGAAAAATATGGATTAAAAGGGGAGAAAAAATTTCTTTGAATTTTGTTATGGAATGAAGATATGTATTCTTGGAATACAAGATTATCTCATTAAATTCAAGAAATCTCCCACTTGGGTATCCATATAGCAATTTTCGAAATCTTGAAATATAAAGGGCAAGAAAGATTTTCTTGATTTTCTTGAAAAAATATTATGAAAGATATGTATTTCTTGAAATACAAGAATATCTCATAAATTCAAGAAGATCCAAATCTTGAAATCTTGACCTAATATTTCGAAAATATTCCATAACAAAGTGGAGGTGGGATTTTGTGGAATATTATAATTATGGGAAAAAGAATATATGAGATATATTCAAGATTTCTTGGAGACCAAGAAAAGATTTTTCCACATTATTTTGCCCTAAAATTTCGACCACCTATACTCTATAAAAAGGGGATGATTATTTCATTCCCAAGTACAATTTCATGTGCTGAAAAAATTAGTAAATCCACAAAAGTGGTGCAACAAAATTTATTTTCCTTTTGTTAATTGTTCGCAAGTGTCCTACCACCGGATAGTCGAGCAAGGATTAAGGGAATACTTGGGAAGTTCTTTTGGTGAGTCTAATCAACAAGATCGTTGCCGTCCCAAGAGGTATGTTCACGTAAACTCGTAGAATTCCGCATGCGTAGGATTTACGTGAATTATTTATATGCATGATTTGTTGTTGGATTATTATTTGAATTAATATAGGATTAATTCATGCTAGTAATAATTATAAGAATTAAATTTGTATTTAAATATTTATCACGAATAGATCCGTGCAACTTATTCCCCAACAATAATATGGTGTAATTTAAATTGAACATATAAAATTAAAGGAGATATAATAATATCATAAATGTGTTAGTTAATATTATATTTTCATTGATTTAAATGTCATACTTATCTTTTAACTAATTTCATTGAAAATATGTATAAAAACAAAAATAAATTATTAAAATTATCAAATTATTATATTAAAATTAATTAAAAATTAATATTAAACAGGCTGATGAGTTAGCCCTAACCTATAGGGCTCAGCTCTATAAGACTGAAGGCTAAACGGTTCAGGGCGTTACCAGTTCACGATAAACGGACATGATAAAGCTTAATACTAATAAACCTTTATTTTTTCAATTTAAACAAGTCAGCCATACGGACCGTGGACCTTTTAGCATCTCTACTTGCAGTAATTCGATGTAATCCCAGAGAGTGGGTTTGTAAACTTCATGCATAGAGAAACCACAAACAAAAGCTAGCTTACATAGTTACTTTATTAGTTAAAAGATGTGAGTTTGTGAATTTCATGCATATTTAGAAGCCAAACAATATATCGCTAGCTAAATCATTAAGAAGCTAACACTGATCACCAAATACCTTTTCATAAAACTACTAATACATGAGTTTCTTGATACAAACACACACAAAAATATGTTGACATTAAAAATTCATTGTAATCATCAAAACTACAATTCTCTACAAAATTCAAATGATACATTGATTCCAAGAAACAAATCAATTCGATACCGAACAACTAATGAACCATACAATCCTAAACAGCTGGCTTGTATAATTTCTCCACCATTTTCCTATACTCTGCAATTGAGGAAAGAGAGAGAGAGTTTTTAGTTAGCTTAAATATCATGTTTGTGGTACTTTAATATTTCACAAAATTTTAAAACCAATTTGAGCAAACCTTGTTGATTGCTCCAAAGTGTGGCAGCTTGTGTGTTGAGTGGTGAACTTATATTCGGCTCTGTATAAACATTTGCAAACACATTGTTATCCTATCTCAAATCAGATATCAATGAAGGACAGTTGCAAAAGTTACCTCCAAGCAAACTCTGGATTGATAGCAAGATCGTCCTAACATCGTAGGCAGATGACCATTTGTCCTGTAATATATCCAAGCATATGTTCCCATACACATCGATGTTGGGATGGAAGCAACACGTCTCGAATTTAACCTTGGGAGATTTAAAAGGATAGTCGTTGGGAAACGACAAGGATAACTTGTATTCCGTTCCTTCGAATACCGTATCTTTGCTGCCACAGATTGTTCCTTTCCAGAAGAATATGTTGTCCTCTTCAGGGAATGCTGATATTCCAGGATCACCCCCCATCTGTACACATATTTACACATTACAATGTTAGTTGATCTTAATTTAATCAAACGGATGGATTTAACAAACAAAATTCACAGTTTGCTTACCATTAGGGCCATTAGCTCAGATTGCAACCTGTTTTAACAACAAAAAAGACAGTCAAATCAGAAATAAGAATCAAATGCAGTGACTTAAAGTAGAAAATTGCTAAACATTATGCATGAACAAAATGTAGCAAACCATGTTTTTTACACCAAACTTTGTGTAATCTACTTTTCTCCAAATGTGCCTCTAGCATTTATTCATCCTATATATTTATGCTATTTCTAAGCCCACTTTGTAAACTTGGTAAAAATGATAATGTAGCTTCATCTAGTAGCTTTTTTAGTACACACACTTTTTACAGTAATTTGGTGATAACTGAAATTAGGGTAGAAAATTCTAAGTACATGTCACAGCCTATTTTCTCCTACCTGACTTCATGAATGGAAGCCAACCTATATTCTCCTATCTGATCAATCTATATTCCCCACACAAACTTTGTATTTATAATCGCATTTACTTATTTGTTTTTCAGATTTAGAAATTCAATCAAATTCACAAAGACAGCAGGTGAAACATGTGAATCAGTTTTAAAAAATCAGATGTTACAAAATTGAATTCAAGTAAAACAGGAAAATTGAATCAATTTAATGAATAGATCTTACAAAATTGAAACGACTGAAAAGGAAAGTAATCAAGAAAACATTGGTTTATTGTATCGCACACCAATTAGCCCTAATTTGTTTATTTCACAGAAATAGAAATTCAATCAAATTGACAAACCATGTGAATCAATTTAACGAAATTAGATCTTACAGAACTGAAATCAACTAAAACAGGAAAGTAATCAAGAAAACATTGGTTCTATTTTATCGCACACCAATTAGCCCTAATTTATTTACTTCTCAGAATTAGAAATTCAATGAAATTGATGAAACATGTGAATCAATTTAACGAAATCAGATCTTACAGAATCGAAATCAACTAAAACAGGAAAGTAATCAAAAAAATATTGAGAAGCAAACCTTTTCGATACGGATTGGGTATCGACGGATTTTGCACTGGGAGCCGCCCGCTTTGCCTGAGTCACCGCCGGTGCCGCCGCCGCCTCAGCGGTGTTGGGGTTGCTATCTTGGTTGTGAGAATTATTGACTGAGGCCATCGTTTCCTCTTTTTCGCACTTTTCCCCTCAGATTAATTCAAATTACTGATTGCTCCAGAATTAAAAAAATCGCAGATCTCGGATTTCAAGGCTTATTGGCGAATTGAAGAAGAAGATTATTGGTCTTCTTCTTCAGAGAGAGAAATAAGAGTGTGCAATGAGGGGTAATTTAGCAGATGGAATTATAAAAGGGGGATTTCTTTCTGTATTTTAATTCTAAATTTTCAAAATCGTTTTTGAACGTTACATCCAACGCGCAAGGCGGTGCTTCAAAGTCTAACGGCTACTTTTTTATTTTAGAAAGTTTCATTGGTTTTGTTTTCCAATTTCGTTTTCTATTTTGTAAATGTCTCGGACTTGTGCTTTATAATGAATATTCAAACTTTTCTTGTTTGATCATCTATTACCGTCATGAATTATTTCCCTCCGCCATGACCCATAAGTTTCAACCCTTGCTGGTCCCCACATATCATAATGAACATTAATCCAATGACTCTTTGGTACAATGCACATTTTTTGTAAAAAAATATTTTCTTGCCTTTACAAAAAGACATTGTTCACAAAAACCTAGTTTGGATACCCTTTTTCTTGAGAACATTCCATTATCTCATAAAGCTTTCAGTCCCTTTTCACTAATGTGAGTTAACCTTCTATGCCAGATTTAAGTATCACCCTTATTCATTACTACTTCAGCTGACCTAGTAACTATTTCACCAACCAAAATGTAGAGACCATTTACTTTCTCACTTTCATCACTATCATATCTTCTTTAATTACTAGTATGCACCCCTTCTCAGTTTTGTATTCATACCCTAAAACATTTAGTCATCCAAGAGAAATCAGACTTCTCTTAAGATCTGAGACAAATCTCACATTAGATAGAATTCTAAACTTTCCATCAAATATCTTGATCTTCACAGACCCTATACCTTTTACTTGACAACTCTCATCATTTCCAAGTAAAACCATCCCACCATCAAGGTTTTTCAAATCAGTAAACCAATGCTCAATAAGATACATATGAAACGAACACCCAGAGTCTAACACCAATTCATGATATAGTTTGTCATCAGAAATAGATAATACCTTTATGCTGTTATATCCAACTTCAACTACTACTGCCTCTGTCTGTTGTGTTTCTTGAGGTTTCTTGCCCTTTTCAGGGTAGTTTTCCTCAGATGTCCTGCTTTGTGATGCTTTAAACATTTTTTTTTAACCACACCTTCATTTTGTTTATGATCACCTTAATTTTGTTTCCCATCCACCTTTATGTTCTGAGATTTTTTGCTTTCAGTCTTGAAATTGACATTCAGTCCCACCTTGATTTTGAGGCTTCCTTTCTCCAAGGGTATTGGTGAGGCTCTCGGTCTTAAGGCGCAATTTGAATATCTTCAAATATTATTCTTGGTTGCCTTCCAAACAATAGGTGTCTTTGAAATTTTGTAAGGCTCCATTTGGATGGATGGATTTGAATCCATGGATTTTACACACAAATCATTATTTTCCAACGAATTTACAAATACTTAGATTTGAGAGTCTAGTTTAAAATGGAGGGATTTCAAATCCTCATCAAAACCATGTCATTTGAAATCTCCTCATCTCTACCCCTTCCATCCCTCCCCCCCTTCACTCTCTTCTTTAGACTCTCAAATCTAAGAATTTGTAAATCCATTGAAGAGTGATGATTTGTGTGTGAATTCATGGATTTCAAACTCATCCATCCAAATGGAGTCTAAAGATTTTGGTAAAGCATTAAGCAATATTAGTGCTTTATCCTCATCTTCTCGTTTGACATCCAGATTTTCTAAATCATTAAAATAGATAAATTGAAAAATTGAAAAAAAATATTTTCACTTTCAATCACACTCGCATTTTCAACAAACATATCACATCAACTATAATTTTTACAATTTTTTTCACATTTAAACACACTCTCATTTTTCATAACTATTTACTCAAAAAATAATAATCATAAAAAAGGAAAAGAAAAAAAAAAAGAACTACATCCAAGCACACCCTAAGTTTTTTTTAGAAACTTTTTTATTTTTTTAAAGGAAGGTTTTTTTAGAAACTAAATAGGAATTTCACGCAATCCTACTGGGTAGAATTTGAATAGTCGTAGAGCAAGGGAGGCTGGACTCAAAGAAACAGGGAATCCAAAAATTAATTAATCGGATGCTCACGGGATAATGCTTCAACGTGAACGTCGACGCCTACTTCGAAGACTCTCAGACACACTATACAGTGGGACATACTACACCTGAGTTGAGAGATTATGACTTTCTCTCCTGAGTTGAAAGTCTTTGATTCATTCTCCTGAGTTGAGAGTCTGTTTTAATTTTTCTCCTGCATTCGTTTTGTTTTTTCTTCAATTTGGCTTGTGAAGTAAATACTTTTGGTGTTCAACTAGGAGCATCAGATGCGTAGTAAAGGAAGTGGATCGACGAGTGTCATAGTTTGTAGTTTCAAAGGTAGAAATTTCAATGAAAGTTACCACTGTATTTTTACGGCACACAAAAGAAAGAGAGAATCAGAGACAGTATTAAATAGGAGATGATAAAAAATACTAAGTGTCTTCTGTCTGCAATGATATGTAAAACTATATTAGCACATAATCAATTGGGTAATTGACGCGCATGTTTAATTTTGTTAATTATGGATCGACCCGTATTCAAGAAATGGGTCAATTGGGATAGAGTTCAGATGATGAACCAAGTTCATAGGAGTGTTACTCTTATAAAAATCGAATTCACCGTAAACTCGAGTTCACAAAATTTTTTGTGTAATACTTAAATTAAAATAATCGTCACACCGATCTCATTGGAATTAGTTATTGTAAAACCAATATCAAGACAAGTGGGTGTGATAATTTCCATGGTAGTTCCAAAATTTTTTTGATCCATGGTAGAAATTAAAAGATAAAATGATAAAAAGTAGAGGAGAAAATAGATGATATTAGATTGTGTTTTAAAATATGATAATATTGATGTCTATTTATAGAGAATTGAAAAATACAAATTTTAATATATTTTTTTATTTTTTAAAAATACATATTTTCCACAATATTTACAATATACATTTTATCCATATAAAATCTAATTAACCAACCAAGTAATGACAAATCTTCTATATACTATTTGCGAATCTCTCCAAATGCATGTGGTGCTTCCATTTCAAATCCTTGCAATTATGTGAGAAGTTATTTATAGTAACTTGTTTTTATAGTTTATTATATAATTTCTTTGTTGTATATTTAAAACTTCTGAAATTAAGAATGTGGAAATCAAGGAAATTAAGCATAGATTAAGCCGAAGTTATTTCGTGAAGTTATTTTGAGATTAATTAAGCCGAATACACAGTCAAATGCATGTGGTACTTATTTTTAGGGAGGAAATTAAGCAAGAAGTACAATTTTACTTTATTCTTAATTTTTAAAATGAATAATTATTACATTGTGGTATTAATATCTACATGATATCGATGTTACATGTGCAACTACTCTAAATACTACTATTCTGTTAAAAAAACCTAAATGCTAATTATTTTGCATTAACGATTTTTATTAGTGGTTGGTGCTAATTATACATCTAATCTTTAATTATTACAAACTAATATACCTATAAATATAGGTTCTCACATCATTTTTTCATTCACTCATCCGATTAACTAGCTATTCTCTTTAATTTACATATTCTCTACGTAACTATTTTTTACAAGTTTTTTTCGATTTGAGAAAATTGTTTATTCCACAAAATGTCTTTATTTTCTTGAATATTTATAGTTTATTACATAATTTATTTTGTTTTATATTTTTATTATTATTATTATTATTATTATTATTTGTAGGTAATGGATTCAAAATTTGCCCCCCCCAGTACTATTAATCCTGAAAAAGAGACTTGGACCTTAAAGGTTAAGGTCATGCGTTCATGGATAATGGTGTCTCGAGAATCTAAGGAGAAGTTTAACTACGAGTTAATTTTACTTGATGAGAATGTAAGTAATTATATTATTCTATAAAAACATTTTTTATTATTATATTTAACAAAAAATAATGCTAGAATTTTTTTGACACTTTATATTAACTATGCTAATTTATATTCCTCATGTATATTATTTGCAGGGAACCAAAATACAAGCAACAATTCAAAAATATATTATCAAGAAATTTGATTAAAGACGGGAAAACTTATATAATATTCAACTTTGGGATAGGTCAAAATGTGGGAAAGATGCATGTAACTGATCACCTCTACAAGATGACCATCCTTTTTCATACCAACGTTCAACAATGTTCACCAATGAAGTTGACTAAATCTCAATTAAATTTTATTTCTTTTGATGAAATAGTGGCATAGACTGATGAGGAAGATAAGATCCTTCGAGGTTAGATATATTATTTGAAGATAATTTCTTCAATTTAATTTTCATTATTACACATATTATAACCCTTTTTGTTTATATATTTACTTATTTGATGTTTGAAATAATGTTCTTTTTTACAATTTGTCACATCCCGATTTTTCGTAGGCCAAATATGCATAAATTTATAAGAATTTGCAGCGGAGGATAAAAATAAATAAAGTAAATATGCACTTTAAAACTCAAAATATTCGAATTTGTCTAAAGAGATGTGACTACAATTAAATAAAAATACTTCAATCTCAAAAACTGAACTTGAACTTAACATGACTCAATATTCAAAAATGAAATCAATTGTTGCAACAGTAAAATTTAAATAAACACTTGAGGCAATCCACCGTCCCTCCACTGCACTCATTTTTAATCTGTAAAATGTTAAATGTATGGTATGAGCAAAACCACTAGCTTAGTGAGGTTACCTTATCAAGATTAAATATAACATACAAGTAAACTGTTCAACCACAAATAATCATGTCAATCACAAATTATCACATAAAGTTTTTCATCATACTTATGAACAATTATTAAATTATGCATAATGGTTTCCCCAAGGATCACTTTGCAATCCCACTGGGTCTCCCGAAAACCTCTTTGCAGTCCCGAGCCATGTGCATGACAGTTCCCCCAAAGACCTCTTTGCAGTCTATAGGTTCCCTGAGGACCTCTTTGCAGCCCCTGGCCTTCATAACGTTCTTTTTACAATAATCTTATAATTTCGTATCATCATATCATTCTGCAAGTAAATAATTTATCATATACATCACGCCATATTATATTGCACATAAACAATTTATTCATACGAAATATTTAATAAAGACAAAGAAACCACACCTTAAATTCATGTCGTGGATGCAGATGCATGCAATGAAATAACTTTAATCCTCATTGCTGTAGAATCATAAGAATCGAGACTCTAGAAAATAAAATTGGAGATTTGAAAAGTATGAAATAATATTTTTCTATGTATTTTGATTTCAAAGGAAGAGACCTTTATTTATAGGGAGGAAAATATAATTTTGTTAGTGAAAAATTGGGATTTGAATTTATCATGAAAATCTTGAAATTTGATTCTTGTAGATAGAGTTAAAAGTTTAAAATTCCTTAATATCAAATCTAATAAATAAATATATAAGTTTGAAATAATAATAATCAATTAAATAAAAACAGCAGATGACAGCAACTTTGTAAACTAAGATTTTTGTAGTTATTTGTTTCAAAATTTGTTTCTAAGAACAAAAGATATATGGAGATTTACATGAAACAAAAATTTCAAGGCATGTGATTTATTTTGAAAAGCAAACAAATCATGTATTTAAGAAAGAAAAATAAAGAATTTCATGGAGAAAAATATTGAAGTCGAATCTCTTGAAAATTTTGTAAAGATTTGAGAAGAAGTTAGATAAATTTTAGAATTTTAATAAAAATATCTTTTGTAAATATTGAAGATAGATTTGAATTTTAAATGTATTGAAAAAATCTCTTATGGAAATTTTCAAAAAAATAATACATAATAACTGACGTTGAAATTTCGGGGTGTTACACAATTTGAAGACATAATTGGATTTGTCGTGCACATTGATAAAGTTGAGACTGTCAAAGTCAATGGGAGGGAGGCAAAAAAATTGGATATTCAAATTGAGGATAGGTGGTAATATTTTTATTATTTTTGTAATGTTACTTATTATGTTATTAATTTATTAAATATTTTATCGTTCAATTTATTTATTTTTTTATTGGGTTTATCATTCAATTTATAATATGAGTACAAGAATGAAATGCACATTATGGGAGGGATTTTTTGAGCAACTCTCCCTTACGGGAAATATCAACCGACTGAACCCATGATTATCATCCTTGAATTTGCGAAAATTCAGAGGTGTGGCAGTGGTATAAAATATATTATTACCATGTAAAATATTTGTTATATATATGTAATTAATTGTTAATTTATTAATCAGTTTTCCTTTTTATATTAGAGAAAAATTTATCAAACTCGATGTATGCCAGTAGACTAATTATCAATGGAGATATTCTAGAGGTTCGCGAATTTAGGCGGAGGTAACATTTTATACAATTCTTAACAAATCAGAGTAATTTTATTATAAATTGAACAATGATATATGATTTACATTATGTTCTCATTTAAGGATTGAAGTTTTCAAGTAAAAGTCAACTTTTTCGCTCTTCTGCATATGATGATTTCACTAAAGAAGTTGATGTTATGTGTTTACCTAATGTTCATCAACAGTCCACGGTACTATTTATTTTTGAATGCTTTATTATGCACTTACCTCTTATTTTAAATTGTTTATAATTAATTTTTTTAAGTAATGTTATTGTGTGGTAATTGCTACATGCCACAAGATAGAATTGGACTACAATTGATATTATGAAGCATGTCCCAAGTGTCATAAGAAGTGATGGAGACGAGATCACGATGGAAATCTCGTATAATTATGAGCAGATTTGGAGAATCAAGAGTATTAGGGAATTAGTTTTAATTAAGATCTTTAATTTATTAGATTATGATTATTTTCATATATTTATGTTTATCTTTTAATTATGGTTTTAAGTCTATTTAAGAGTCAGTCCTGTAAGCATTTTATTCAGTTGAATAATGAATTAAGAAAATGGATTTTCTGTTTGCCTATTTTAGGGTATTCAATTGTTGAATCAATATATCGTAGAAGGTGTTATTTGTTAAATTCGTCTTTTCATTGCGTCGGTTAGTATCTAGAGTTTTTTTTAATATTTCTTGTAAAATCTTGCGCCGCCGAAGAAAGTCTAACCGTGATACAATTCTCGATCGATTGGATATTTTGACACAGCAGTTAGCCACGGTGGTTCAGTTGCTTCAGGATCGAGTAACAGCAACCCGTGAGTTTCCTACAATCCGGTGCGCTCTTGCCGCCACCCTTCCGATTGATTGCCATCGGAAGTCACAAACCACCCATGTACCACGCCACCATCCACCAAAGGTCGTCGACTTTATCGCAGCACCCACCACCAACCGCCGCTGCAACCGTGCAGATCGCCCGTTTTCGTCATCCACCGCAGCAAGGACGAAGCGCGACACCATGCTTACCAATGCAGTCGACCACGATGATGATGATCGGTCGCCTGACCTGCACGCGTGCCGATGGCCGCACGCTCAGGAAGCCTCCGGCCACCCGCTGTTGTCGTTCACCGCCGCAGGAACAAGTAGCATCGCTGTGCATATTGCTGCCGCCATTGACAGAAACAGGGGAGAGAATGAAGAGTTACACGCAAGTGCCCTACTCCAATTTGGGCTTCCTGACTTGGGAGGGTGAATTTGGGCCTCCTGCTAATATTGACAAGGATATTGGGCCTTTAATAAATTTTGGGACTAAGTCATTGGGGCATTATCACTCTTTTGATAGGGATGGGCCCCTATGTGATTTTGAAGAGGTGTGCCATTTTGAGCCTGATGACAATTCGGTGATGCATACCAATGTTGCACAGAGAGGGCCTACAACTTTGACTGAGAGTGGACCTACATATTTTTTTAACAATTTAGGTGAAAATGGGCCTGAATTTTTTTTGGAAGAGCACGAGGTTGAGAATGATTTTGAGAATAGTGATTATTATGACGGACCACCTGTTTATTATGATGAAGAGGAGCCCGTAATTGATTTTATATCTCCTATTATTGATGATGAGCGTGAAGACGACCCCTGCAACGATTTTGATATGGAAAATGATTACGATGCCAATTTTTGGGGTCTCGATATGACGTCAAACGAAGTCTACCTCGATGATGATGAAGGTTATCTCTCACAGAATAACTGCTTTTTTTTTATAATTAATGATAGTTATTTTGTTGACAGTGCTATGAAAAGTTCTTCCTATCGCCTCAGGATTTTGAGCAAAACCCGAACAGCTGATATTTTTGAGCTCTACTATTTGATGGTTATACTTTATTCCTCTGGAGATGAGATCGGTTTCGATTCGAGGACGAATCGTTTCAAAGAGGGTGAGAATGATGGAGACGAGATCACGATGGAAATCTCGTATAATTATGAGCAGATTTGAAGAATCAAGAGTATTAGGGAATTAGTTTTAATTAGGATCTTTAATTTATTAGATTATGATTATTTTCATATATTTATGTTTATCTTTTAATTAGGGTTTTAAGTCTATTTAAGAGTGGGTCCTGTAAGCGTTTTATTCAGTTGAATGATGAATTAAGATTATGGTTTTCCCTTCTTTGTCTATTTTATGGTATTCAATTGTTGAATCAACGTATCTTAGAAGGTGTTAATTGTTCACTCGATACGCCCGCTGCATCAAGAAGGTTTATGAGGAGGGTGGAAAGAAAGCTTGTGTGTCGTGTGATAAGACATTGAATGCGGTTGACCCAATGTACTACATTATTTATAAAAAAATAATTCTTTGTTTGTATATAATGTTTTTTAACATATTTTATATTGTAACTAGATTCAAGCTGCAGATTCACGTGATGGATTGTACAAGATCTATTTCTTTAATTTTTTTATAGGGACGTGTATAGTTTGATTGGTAAAATAGCGTTGGAAATACTCAATGATCTTGACAAGGTAATATTTAATATTATAATCTTTAACCTATAACGACCTAAAAAATTAAGAGTTAGCATAATTGTCAATATTGATAACATTTATGTGGAATCTTCTTAATTTAAAATATAGACTTACATAATATACAAACATTCTTGATATTTTTTATGGAAAAAAAAGGAAGGCTTAAACGACACATTCCCAAAGGAACTAGAAGAGATAGTTGGAAGAAGGTTCATTTTCCGCTTCCATGTCAACAAATTCAATTTATCACAAGGGTGGAATGCTTGTACAGTTATGAAGCTGTCATCTGATCCATCTTTGATAGAAAAAAATGAACATAAGGATTGCTCATCCAAGGTATTCATTTTGATAACACTGTATCTTTAATTAATCTTTACGATTTATAGTTGTATTATTTTTATATAACATTTTATGATAAAGAAAAGATAATAATTTTTTATTTTAATATATATTTGTTTAGTGCTCCATGGGTTCTGAAGCCATGAGTGATGCTCACCATGAATGTTCTTATCAAGATAAGGTGTATTTCCTTTTGAACAATGAGTTCTAAGTAATATAAATATAAAAAAAAATTAAAAATAGAAAATCTTAATTATTTGTATTAAATATATGTACGTAGGCAATTTCATCATCTGTTTGCAATAATCAAGATCTTGATTGTGTTGAGGTAACCCCTGATAAAAAGAAAAAAATATCGACAATGAAGTGGCAATATTGGATGAAGATATTGATATTGAATGTCGGATGTCAACTACTAAGAGAATGGTGAAGATTAAGACTGAGGAGGAACAAGCTTGAAGATTTGATTCAATTGTTTGTTTTTCGAAATAATTTTATATTGATGTTTTGGTTTGTTTTTGTGTGTGTGTGTCTTTTTTTTTGTTTTGTTTAGGAAGGATGTTGAGATTTTGAATAATTTATGGATGAATATTTTTTTCTGGAATTTCAATATTATTATTTTTTAAACAGTTAATTCGGATCTAATTATTTGATCTCTGGGAGGAAATTAAATTGAAAATAACGAAAATTGATCTAATTGCTAAACAATTTCTAATTGCTAAACAATGTCTTATTAATTAATAATTCTTGATTGATGGTTAAAGAAGTGTTTAGAAATTTGTAATTTTTATTAAGTTGTAATATTTGTTTTTATTAGATTCAAAAGTTGTTGATAAATTTGTCCATTGAAAGTTTTGCAATTCTTAATAAATTATATTTATCGATCAATTGGATATTTAAATATCATTTAAATTAAAAAAAAATCATAAATGTTAAGATTTGAAAATTTTGAAAATATAATTATATGCAATTCCCAATTTTTCGAGATTAAATTTAAAATATAAATTAAAAATCATTTAATTAATAATTAATAAAATTTAATGTAAAACGTTTATTAAGATTTAATTAAAAAAATTGAATAATAACAAATAATAAAAAATATAATTAAATACATATATAAAGAATCTATTTAATTCCCGTGTAATACGCGGGTTATGCACTAGTGACATTACATAATTGGATAACCATGGACTTAGGCATGGTTGACTGTCAAACCATAACCCCAAACCCCCCTCGCAATCCAAAATTTAATTTTCATTTTTTTTGTCTTCTAGTTATCAACCGGTTGAAATCATCAGCAGTGGAGATAGTCTAAGGCCAACCTCCTGAGTCCTGACGAATCTTTCCAATCAAAATTGTTAGTGTTAGTGTCCTAGAGACAATCTATTGAAATGACAAAATACTCGATGATATTCAGTTTGATTTAATATTATATGTTGGTCCCGGTGCAAACGAGTCTTACACGTGTATGGGGGGGAATACACGTGTTCAGTGTTTTTAAAACTTTTCTTACTGAGGTCAGCTTGGGTCAGGTTGTCCTGATGATTTGGTCCTGAGAAGCACAAATCGCTCTGAGTCAAAGTCTATACGAGGCAGTGATCTGCCGCTTTTCGGATACCTCGAGATAATCCCAGCCTGAGTCCCGAGTTTTGAGAGATCTGAGTTTCTTGGATCGGATAACTAACTTCTTGAACCCTCGGAAGAGTAAGTTCGGTTTAGTAACTATCTGTTCTAGCTACTTTCGAGATGATGTGAGGAATGGTTGGCCCTTAGTTTATACTCGTTTTAAGCTTTTGCTGAAAACCTTCCTTTAATGGAATAGTGATTAGGCTATGATTCAATTTATATGCAACTTTCAGTGGATTGATTCCAACTGAAATATCAGTGAAAATATGCTTTCAAGACAAAGTAATGCAACATATAAATAAATCAAGCAAAAAGAAAGCAAAAGAACACAATGATTATAGTGGTTGGAGACTCAAGCTCCTACGTCCGCTCTCGCGATCTTTTCGAGAGAAATTCACTAATCACTTCCTAAGGCATTACGACTACCTCTGTAGTTTACTAACCTTTCTAATTTTGAGCTTTCTGACTACCTCTGTAGTTTACTAACTCAAAACTCACACAAGCTTTCTATCTATCCAAGATAGATTACTCACTTCTCCTCTAGAGCTTTACGACTACCTCAATGTAGTTTACTCACTCTTTACAACTCAATCTCACCAACAATCACACTCAAACTACCTTACAAAGGGTTTGGGGTTTCTTGGTTGGTTTTCAACTAGGATGAGATATCCTTTACAATAAAGAACAATCAAAGGCTAGGATATCTCGACTAAGCTTTGGATATATCTTATCAAGCTAGGCTTAGTGGAATGAGCTCTCTTGATTTAAAGCACTTGGGAAATTCTCGGTTTTTGAGTGCTTCAACTTCTAATAATAAGTTTGAGCTCTTGAGTTGCTTACAAATTTCCGTAACCTTTCAATGAAAGAAGGTCACAAGTATTTATAGGCATACACCAAGGTCACTCTTGAAAAACTATCCGTTGGAGAGATAGCCGTGAGTTTCCTCTTATGGTGTGTGAAAGCTTGGCTATATTTAGGGTTTGACACTCCTAACACGTTTTAGGCAATAGCCTTTCATGTAGCCGATCTTCACTTTTTGCGATCTGGAACTTAGTACTTGACATCTTTTTGGTGACACTTTATTCTTTGTCGATTGTCGATATGGTGCGATCTTTGTCTTCCTCTTTTTGACTTTAGTCTCGGTTTAAAGGTAGACAATTCAGCGGCTCTTTTGGTTACAATCTACGAGTTGATATAACCTTAACAACACTTTGTCTTAGTTCTTTTTATGCGCATTTGAATGTCTTGGGCAATATCTAATTTTCTAAGGAATCGCGATCTTCCGATATTGAATCCTTGGATAGATATTTTGATTGCCTCGGAACATTGAGGTTTATCTTGAGCATTGATGCATTCTTGAGTCTTGATAATTCTTGTGCCTTGATATTCTTGATCTTGATTCTTGATCTTACATCTTGAGTCTTACGAGTCTTTAGGGTCTTACGAGTCTTGGCGTCTTACGAGTCTTGATGTCTTACGAGTCTTGGCGTCTTCATCTTTGAGTCTTGATTCTTGATTTCATCTCTTGAGTCTTGATATCTCGATTTTCATCTTGAGTCTTGATATCTCGATTTTATCTTTGAGTTTTGAAACTTGATTTCATCTTGAAAACCGGTTTCTTGAAACTTCTTGAGTTCTTGAGAATCTTGAGATCTAACGATCTATATCTGTGACTATACATTTTGCAGATAACATCCTGAATACTCTAAAACTGAATCCTGACTCAACTATCAAGATTATTCTGAACATGTCATACTCAAGGGTTTTGGGATCTAATCAAAATCATATCTTTATTAAATTCATCTCCCAACATTTTCCCCATTTTTGATGATGCCAAAACATATCTTGTTACACACATACTTAACCTATACTCAGATTTCAGTTTATCCTATTACAAGATTGGTTTTATTTTCAACAATTTCCCCCATAAATAATGAGTCTCCCAACAATTAATCTCCCAACAATTTCTTCAGTAAAGAATCTCTCAAAGAATTCATCACCAAATACTTAATTTCCCAACAATTAATTCAGAGACAATCATTCAGGCATATCAAATTTAAAAGACATGTAAATAAGATAATGAGATATTATCTTTTGAGCATAAATGATAAGTTTTCATTGATGATAGGTAGACTGTTACAAGTTACAATGAATCTTATCTGAACAAAATCAAAAAGACAAAAAAAAGATAAATGATTACAAGAATCTTCTGAGTCTTCATCTTACATCTTCATTTCTTACGCTCTTCTCTTAGGTTCTTGATTCGGCCCTTCCACCTCATCAGCAGGGACTTCAAGGTTGAACATTCCGTAATATCTTCTTTTCAGCGCATCTCTTTCTTTGATGATATCAGGATTTTTCCCTGTCAAACCCAACTGAATGGCGTACTGAGATATTTCTTGAGCAATGACTTTCTCATTCAAACAGCCATTCTCCAGCCTGGGAGGAGGGTACACGTATGGACCAGGGGCGGTTATCTTCACCTTTCCTTCATCCGCAAGATTTATCCATTCTTGAAGATATTTAGGATAGAAGGTCAGGAGATAGTCGATGAAAGCCTCATTCGGATCAGAGATCTCCCCTCTCCATTCTCTGAGCACATCATAGTAGAACCAGAAGGTTCTCTTGATTTCTTCCCATGCATCGTTGAGATGGTGGCATCCATTTGTCAGCGTCGGCCATTTTACGTGCTTTAGTGTTCCCTCTCCTCTTGCTTGCGAACTTTTTGAACCCCTCCTTCTTTTACGCTCTTCTTCTACCTTCTTTTCGATCCTTTGGTACACGAAGCGAAGCGGCGGTTTTTTCTTCGCTTGTTCAATCTGGAGTTTTTGAGGCGTTTACGGTATTGAAGACCTTCTTCTTAGGCTCAACCTCAGATTCTTCAATATCCAGCAATAATTTCCTCTGAATTGGTTTAGAAGCCTTTGCTCTTTTGCCCTCAGGCTCTTTCATCGTCGTAGCCTTTCTCTTGATGGGCATTTCAGCACCAGCTAAGCTTGTACCAATTCTTCCTCTACCCTTTCGGTTTCTCTGACAACTTCTGCATTGTTTCCTCTGAAACACGAGTGTAGGTGGCTTCTCCACCTCCTTGAACTTAAGCTTCTCGGTGGCTTCTATCTCCTTCATGGCCCGGCAATGATCTTCTTCTCGGCTTCCTTTACAACCTTGCCCTTGAGAGTATGTTCAATAAAACCACGAGATCGGCTCAGGTCTTTCCCCTTCTTGGAACCATACTCTGGCGGCTTTGGAAAGTCTTTGTGTCCATATGGTATTGTTCTTTCTTGACACTCCGCACCTCCCCTGCCATCGATCTTGCTCCTCCTCCTCGAGCCTTACGAGGTGGTTCTTCGCCTGAAAGAATTCTTGAGACAGATGAGCAAATTGGCTTGAGAGAGCTTCCTTGAACATGTCATCATCTTGGCCATGAGCATTGAGCTCATTTCCTCAATGGCGTTCTTCTGACATCTCACTCTTCTCTACCAATCTTGCTTCTAGATTTTTGAGTCTGCTCTCGATCTTACCTTATTTCTGCATTAAGCTTCGGCCTTGACCCCCTCCATCTTTTCTTCTAATTTTTCCTTCCATGGAAGTCGACATGCATCGAGTATCTGTTTGCACGGTTCGAAGAAGAACTCAAGCTATCAATCTTCTGTGCTTGGTTGGCCAATGCCTCCTCGATCTGAGCAACTTTGGTCAGGATCGGCTCAACCTTCTCTAGCTTCACCATCAGTGGGGTGAGATCAATCTCAGGAGTATATCGATAAATTTGTGACTCTGAGTTGGTTATTCATCTGAGTCTCGGTCGAACACGAGCCGGTTTAAAAGCGGGGGCCGGACTCGGTTTAGTCTGGGATTCACCACGAACTTGGGTGTCCACGAGCCTCGGTATGCATATCGGACATTACAAAGTTAAAGGTAGGAACCCGGTAATCTGGCATAATTATCAATAGTGCCAAAAAGTTGCACGAAGGCTAACCGATCGAGGATGTTCGGCAATGACTGATCGGCATCGGTTGAGTCTTTCTCCTTCTGAGATTGACTCTCATCATCCCCTTGTTGGTCCCCATCCTGAGATTTGTCTTTGGAGCTCGGGGAACCAACTCCAGCAATCCTCTCAGCAAGCTTCCTCTTCACAAGCTCATCAAAGTCACGAGATTTTCATCCCGAAGCTTGGTTTTTTTACGAATCCACGAGAATTGATGTGAAAAGTTATCTCCTCGTTCCACGGTCTTCCCCTCTGAATGAAGCAATATTGAGCATCTCAGGAAGAGTGCGGTTGAGGATGTAGACCGATTGACCTCAATCTGAAGAAGATATCTTGGAGGTCGGGGAATGAGCTAAGCTTCGGGGTAGTGGTCAAGGATGAACAGTTCCCCCCTTAGCCGCCATTCGGTCTCTTGACTTCACCTTTCTTGAGCATCGGGCTCTCGGGTTGGTTGGAAATTCTATTTGAAAGATCGACTAATTCTCATTCGAGGAGCTCATCAAAATTCATCTGCTCCTGAGGCTCAGCAAACTTTGAGGTTTGGGCATGCAGCTCCTCAGTTTGAATCTGGCTTGGTTCTGAGGTCTGAGCTTGCTCCTCCTCAGTGGGAATTTTAGTTTGCTCTCGAACCGGCGGGCATTTCCTCGGCGAGGAATCTGAACATTTTTCGAGGTGCGGCGGGTGCTTCCTCGTAGAGGAATCATACTTGCTCGAGGTCGAGGTCCTTGGAATATTTCTTGAGAGAACTTATCAGAACTAAGCGATGTCTCAAGAACCTCAGAGAATACTTGCTCCTCAGTTTGATCCTGTGCCTTTGAGATAGCCTGAGCCAATACAAGTAAGGCGATTTACGGCGGTTTGGCTCTCGAAATTTGAATCCCTCGATCTCACTTTCCTCATCATCATCAGTGAGAACCACCATTCTTTTGCGCTTAGGAGCAAGGGTTTTCTGCTTCTTCAATTTCTCACCATGCTCCTTCTTGGCATCCAACAGAACCTTCCCCCTGGTTTGTTGGCTTTCTTCAGCAGCATCCGCAACTGGTGATTCCACTTTCTTCTCTTTCTTCCCTCTAATCGTCCTCTTTGCAGTAATGGGTTTGAACATTACTTTGGACTTAGGGAATGGAGTAGATTTTGAGAAGATATCCTCCTCCTCTCGGCACATCTCCAAAATAAATGCTATTTTGGTGGCATGGAGGATCCTGCCTTTGATTGATACTACCCCATCCTCCCTTCTTATGACCTTGGTTTGCTCGCTCACCACCTTGATTAGATACTTCAACCAGTTGAACTCCTTGGTGGGTGAGTCCTCGATTGCCGCCATAAGTCGGAGTTTGGGAGTGCTGATCTGCTCGAAGCTTCCAGATCGACTCATGATGCACTTTCCAACAATATCCATCAATACTCTGTATTTCGGCTTTAGATGCCGCTTATGCAAAGTTGCCTCAAACTTAATAGGATTCTCAGTAATCCCATCAAGATACTCTTGCTCCCGTCCCAACATATACTATGAGGGGTCATCTCCCCTATCGCACAACTCAAATACGTCATTTAAGTTCTTAGGGACAATATAGAGCTCTCGAACAAAATCCACATACTTCATCGATTGTTCAAGATGAGAAACATAAATCTTTGACTCTATACAATCATCCTCATTTATTTCCAAATTAGCGACAAACTCTATTACCTCGGGAGTATACTCTGCCTCCGATCGATTTGCGACAAGGTTTAAATCGGTTTCGCCATAATCGGATTAAATGGAGCGCCTCTTCTTCGTGCTTGGCATTGGTGGTACTCTCCAAAGAAACCACATACTCATACCATGGCTTATTTGTCTCGGATAATTTTTCGAACATGGTAGGAGCCATTTGAGATTTTTGAAACTTTTAGGGTTTTGAGCGATGAAGTTTTTTACGGGTAAAAGGATTTATTTGCGAGAGGGTTTTTGGGAATGAAGGGTTTCAATAAAATTTGGCTTGAATGATTTTCAAAGGATTAAATAGCTCGAGATCGTGGGAAGTTGTACCAGTTTGGTGAAAAGCAACGGTTAAGATTAATCCACGATTAATCGGGTATCTCGAAAAGGTCGATCCAGAAAAAGTAAGCCGCCATTTTAACTTCATTGATGATTAAATGTAACAAAGCATTTAATGACTGTTGACCTTTTAGGAATTTCAAAGATCCCACCCAAAAACATTCCTCAGGTGTTTTGTATTTATTGCGAATGATTACTGAGTTTCACTTAAGCAATAAATGAGTCGCATGAGTCATTACTTCTTCAGACTAATTTCCCTCTATCAGTCTTACTGAGTATTGACCTTAATAAAATGTCGATTATGATCTTGAGTCTTGAATGGGTTCGATTATGCTCTTGAAATCTTGGCCTTGATGAATCTGAGTTTCACGAGACTCGATTCGGTATTTCAATTTTATCTTGAGTTTCTCGGTAGAATTACGAGAAAACTTCATGCATCTGAAAATCTTCAATTTTTGATTTTTACTCTATACACTGGATCAACATCCCTAATTCAACCGATAGTTCACGAAATCTTGATTGACCGAAAGGTTTAGTCAAGATATCGACTCTCTGCTTATCGGTATGAATTTTCTCCATCGATGTCCTTTTTTCTCGACATGATCTCGATGAAGTGATGTCGATATCCACATGCTTGCATCCGGTGTGCAATACGGATTTTGTGAAATAACAATGGCACTTATTATTGTCACAAAATATTGGTACTTCATTGGCTACAACTTTATAATCCTTTAATTGTTATGCAGGCGAAAGAATCGAAAAACCTGCTGACTTCTGTGACCATGTATTAAACTTGATAATCTTGGTTTGCTCTTGAGGTCATTTCTTTGAAAACCAAGATATCAACTTGCTTCCAAGAAATTGACAAGTTCCTGAAGTGGACTTCCTGTCAATCCTGCAACCTCCATAATCAGCATCTGAGTAACCAGTTAATTCAAGGTTATCATCAGCTGGATACCATAATCCTCTATTTACTGTGCCCTTAAGATACTTGATATCTTTTTGGCGACCTCCATGTGACTAGCCTTAGGATTAGCTTGGTATCTTGCACATATCAACAAACAAATGTTATATCCGGCCTACTTCTTTGTGAGATAGAGCAATGATCAATGATTCCTCTATAATCGGTATGACTTCTTGATTTGCCTTCAGAATCAGGATCCATCTTGTAGTTAGTATTCATAGGAATTCTAACTGCATTGCAATTCTATACACCATACTTGGCAATCAGATCCCTGGTGTACTTTGCCTGGTTGATGAAGATTCCTCATTTGATTGTTTCACTTGAAGACCTAGAAAGAAATTCATCTCCCATCATTGACATCTCAAACTTGCCTTTCATCGGTGTTGAAAACTTTTTCACACGGTGATGGTTTGGAGAATCAAAAATGATGTCATCAACATATATCTCGAACGATGTAAGATATCTTCCCCATCTTCTATCTGAGCGAGTTCTATCAGCAGTTCCTTTGACAAAACCATGGTCGAAGAAGCGAGAAATAGTATCATACCATGCTCGGGTGCTTGCTTAAGACCATACAAGGCTTTTACGAGCACGTAAACTTGGTCATTCTGTTTGAAACCGGGGAGGTTGTTCTACATAAACCTCTTCTTTAAGCACACCGCAGTTCGAAATGCACTTTTCACATCCATTTGATAGATTGTGAACTTCATGTGGGGGCGGCATATGCAAGAAACAATCGATGGCTTCTAGTCTTGCAACCTGGTGCAAAGGTTTCATCATAATCCAAGCCTTCTTCTTGGGAATAACCTTGTGCAACTAGCCTTGCCTTGTTTCTTACAATGTTGTTGTTTTCATCTCTTTTATTCTTAAATACCCACTTGGTTCCAATGACATTGTGCCTTTTCGGGTCTATCCACTAGCTCCCATACTTCATATCTTGAGAATTGATTATTTCATCTTGCATAGCGATAATCAATGAGAATCTTGTAGAGCTTCACCAATCTCGATGAGGCTCTTTCTCGATAGGAAGCGGCCGAGAATAGTGCACTCTCACCATGGAACCTTTGTTTTGACACCTTTGGTTAGATCACCCACAATCGACTTGTAGGATGACTATCTAACCATCTTCTTCTAGATGTTCCCCTTCAATAGTATCCTCAACATTTAAAATGTTAGGTTTAGTTAATTCGATAAACTTCGGGAACAACGAGAAAAGGAGAAAGGGAATCATCTTCCTCGGGGAACTTCCATTGAGAACATTGTCGGGAGACATTTGTTCCCCTTTGGTTGATAGATTCGAAATTTGCCTCATTTGTGACCATATCTTCATTGGCATCACATACGAGTGCGAGGCGGTGTCTGTTGATTGGTCGACTTCGGTGTGTTGGTTTTTCTTCGATTGAAGACTTTCCATCTGAGTCTCACCATCACGAGTTTCATCACGAACTTCTTTATTCGAGTGCGAGTCACTCCAATCATAGATGGTGGTGACTTCTTCTTTTTTTTAGATTCGATTGGATGTTTTGTCATTCTTTTTCGGGCTTAATCTGGTGATTCTCTTGGTCGGTTCTTACGCATCATGTTCATGTTTCTTCCGAACACAAGTAGATTCATCAAAAAACAACATGAGGTGTTTCCTCCACAATAAGAGTCCTCTGGTTGTAAACTCTGAAAGCTTTACTGACTTCAGAATATCCTAAGAATATTCCTTCATCGACTTTACTATCAAATGTTTTCAAGCGATCTTTACCATTATTGTGTATGAAACACTTGCAACCAAACACACGAAAAGAAAAAACAAGAGGCTTCCTTTCATTCCAAATCTCATAGGGTGTTTTGCCTTGACTCTTGGTCGACATGGATGATTCGAGAATAGCATGCGGTGTTTGACAACTTCAACCCAAAATCTTTTAGGAATATAAACCATTTATCATTGTTCTTGCAGCTTCTTTCAGAGTCCTGTTCCTTCTTTCAGCAACACCATTTTGTTGAGGGGTTCTTGCAGCTGATGTTTCATGAGAAATTCCATTTGCTGCACAATAATCAGATATAATATGATTTATAAATTCAGTTCCCTTGTCAGATCTGATTTTGACCACACTCGATTTTTTTCTCAATCTTGAGCCTTTTTTCGATAATTAGAGGCGACTTTATACGAGTCTCTTTCTTCTTGAGTAAGAATATGACCCCAAGTATATCTTGAGTAGTCATCAACTACTACTAGTGTGTATTTCCTGCCATTGGTGCTCACTGGAGTTATTGGACCAAAAAGATCCATATGCAACAACTGAAGTATTCTTTCAGTAGAAACATCTACTTTGCTTTTAAATGATGCTCTAATTTGTTTTCCTTTTTGGCACGCATCACAAATATGTTCCTTACTGAACACTTCATTAGGCAACCCTCTCACAAGACCTAATCTTGCAAGTTTATTCAGGGTTTTGAAATTCAGGTGATTCATTCTTTTATGCCATAACCAACTGGTATCTGTGGAACTTTTTGCAACCAAACATGTATCTTTAGGAGTTGAACTCAATCGACCAAGATACACATTTCCTTTTCTAGTACCCGGTCAATAATACTTTACGTGAGATATCATCTTTCACATAACATAAGTTCTTAGAGAACTCAACATTAAAACCCTTATCACAAATTGGCTTATTGAAAGCAAGTTATGCTTCAATCGGATACATATGAAACACCATGGATATGTCTTGAGTCTATTTCCAAAGTTCCATATCCTTGATCATCCCTTGGAGTTATCTCAAAAAGTGATCCGAGGGCCTCTTTGTTCAACATAGTCCTTTGAGTATCTTCTTGAATCTGTCATATGTCTTGAGCATCCCTTTGTCAAGATACCATACATCGGGGCATTTTTCATCTCTACTCATCGGTCTTTATGTGATCTTCAATCAACTTCGAGTGCCCTTGTTTTCCTCCCGAAAAGCAGATCAATTTTTTAGGTACCCAATTTGTGTAGGGTCCTACAAGGTTATTTTGTACCTTTCGGAATCCAAATCTACGACAACTCTAATCACTTTTAGAGTGGGTGATCATCTTCCATAAACATCTACATACACATTACTACTCTGGATGCCTTAGCAATTTCACGTGTGTATGAGTGCTAGCCTTAGCATGAACATGGGCTTTTGAATTTTTCTTAGGTTCAGGCCTTTTGTTCATTTGCTTTGGCTTTTGTGCAGCTGGTCTGAATCTTTGTTGACTCGGGTTCAGGTAACCTTTACCCTTAGGCAAGTGGGGTTCGGGTTACTGTCTTGAAATTTGGGTCTTCGATTATCTTGAGGACTTGGTCTCTCTTGATTGAGAATGTCTCTATTTGGGTGTTTCTCTTCGAAGATTCCTCGATGGTTCGATGTAGATCCTTTCGGGTTTGCATTCTTAGCTTTGAGGCTTTGAAGTACTTGCTGAAATTTTCCAGCTAGAGTTTCGGGTTTTCTAGCCTTCACACGAGGTTTGGGCTTTCCTACGATCATTCGGTTTCTTTTGAAACCATGGGTCCTTTTCCTTGTCTACAACCTTGGGCATTTCTTCATTTTGAAGTGTGGGTGCCACTGGTTTTACAACGATTGTCTTCTTGCGACTTGATGCAGCATTCAGATGACCTTGTGAGGTTCCCCCTGGAATGTATCCCAATCCAGATTTTATAGTGACAGATCTCTGGTAACTCTGAATTTCATCTATTACTTTAGATGCAGTATTCAATAGAGTTAGCTTCTTCTGTGCACTATCCTCACATTTCTGTAGAGTTTCATGCTTCTCGAGAGGTCATTGAACTTAGTTACGATAAAATTTGAATCTCTTCAGTGGATTTCTCTAGTTTTTCAGTTAGGGTCACTATCAACTTCTCTTTCTCTGAGAGTTGTACTTTCAGAACATCTAGTTCATCAGTAGCTCCCATTAATTAAGAAGTGATTTCAGTTTTGCTAGAGTCTTTCCACTTAAGATTTTCAGCCTTCAGTTCCTTATTCTGCTCTTGAGTTTCATTTAGCAGTTCTTGTAAAAAAAACATAGTCCTTCATTAGACTCTCAAAAGAATCCATCGAGGTCAAAATATGATTTCTGAGTTGAACTTGACAACTCTTGTGCTAGTGTAGGAGCAACAACAGAGAAAGAAGAGTTTACCTCCTCAATAGCCATCAGACAAATGTCATCACTTTCACTGTCTGAGAATATTTCATCTGAAGAGCTAGATCCCTCCTCAGAATGTTCTTCTTCCGCAACCATGACTTTTCTGTTGGAGAACTTCTTGTCTCTTTTTGCATGTCTTTCTCTTCTTTCCTTAGCACTCAGGTCAGGACAATCATACTGGAAGTGACCTTTCTTTTGGCAATTGTAGCATCTGTTGGCATCATCATCGATCGACTTTTCTTCTTTGGACTTGGAGTCCTTCCTTTTGGATGAAGATCCCTCGGCTTCGGGTCCTTCTTCTTCTCGGTTGATCTGTCCTCGGGTTTCTTACGGTACTGTGATTCTGTAATAGTTTTTTGTATTTTCCATATCGACTATTAAGTCTTTCAAAACCTCCTTGCCATCGGTCTTTAGCTTATCCTCAAGCTCATCGATTTTTAGCAAGGGAGTTCTCGAACTCTCTAGTTTTCTGAGGTTTTATCCTTGGCCTTAAAAAGCCACATTCTTACTAGATGATGAATCATCTTTCTTTGTCGACCTTTTTAGATTTCTTATCAATTACGAACTCATAGGCCTTATTTCGAGAGAAGACTTGTTGATATGGCATTGAATTAATGTTTTTGGTGTTTTCAATCACCCTTTGCATGTATATCCCATTTCTTAGAAAGACCTCTAAGAATTTTCAATGCAACTTCTCTCTGTGGATATTTCTTACCAAGTGAATTTAGATCATTCATAATCTTTAGTGAATCGACTTCCAATTTGTCTATAGATTCACCTTCATCCATTTCAAAACTATCAAACTTTCCAATTGCAAGCTGAAAGTTTGTTTTCCTTGATATGATCGTGCCTTGGCGCATTGACTAGTGTATCCCAAATTTCTTTTGCGATATTACGGTGAGAGATCATTCCCATCACACCATCATCAATTGTACTGTATAGTGTGTCTTTAGCAATATAGTCTAGATTGACTAACTTCCTCTCCTCAGGAGTCAGTTGGTCATCAGACTTAGCAAATTTTGCTCTAGGATCGTTTCTCTCATTTTTTGTTCCTCTGGGATTCACCACAGTAAATTGGAATGGCCATTCAGAGACCACTCTCCACATACGTTCATGTTTAGAATACAGGTGAGCCTGCATTCTCAGTCTCCATAAATCATAGTTCTCCACTGAGAACATGAGAAGTATCTTAGAAGACATTTTACCTGAGTCTTTTAAGAATTCAGCAAATATGATCAGTTCAGATAGACCACAAGTATTTTTAGAAAATAAAACTTTTTGGTCAACAAAGCAGTGGTCAAGTTGAACCCTTTGCTCGATACCACTTGTTGGTCGGTGCAAACAAGTCTTTGCGTGTATGGGGGAATACTGCGTGTTGGTGTTTTTAAAACTTTTCTTCTTGAGGTCGGCTTGGGTCGGGGTTGTCACGATGATTTGGTCTGAGAAGCACAAATCGCTCGAGTCAAAGTCTATCCGAGGCAGTGATCTGGCCGCTTTCGGATACCTCGAGATAATCCAAACTTTCGAGTCCCGAGTTTTGAGAGATCTGAGTTGCTTGGATCAGATAACTAACTTACTGAACCCTCAGAAGAGTAAGTTCAGTTTGGTAACTATCTGTTCTAGCTACTCAGATGTGAGGAATGGTTGGCCCTTAGTTTATACTCATTTTAAGCTTTTGCTAAAAACCTTCCTTTAATGGAATAATGATTAGGTTGTGATTCAATTTATATGCAACTTTCGATTGGATTGATTCCATTTGAAAATATCGATGAAAATATGCTTTCAAACAAAAGTAATGCAACAGATAAATCAAGCAAAAAAAGCGAAAGCAAAAGAACACATGAGATTATAGTGGTTCAGAGACTCAAGCACCTACGTCCACTCTCCCTGATCTTTTTCGAGAAATTCACTAATCACTTCCTAAGGCTTTCTGACTACCTCTGTAGTTTACTAACCTTTCTAATTTTGAGCTTTCTGACTACCTATGTAGTTTACTAACTCAAAACTCACACAAGCTTTCTGTCTATCCAAGATAGATTACTCACTTCTCCTCTAGAGCTTTCTGACTACCTCAATGTAGTTTACTCACTCTTTACAACTCCAATCTCACCAACAATCACACTCAAACTACCTTACAAAGGGTTTGGGGTTTCTTGGTTGGTTTCCAACTAGGATGAGATATCCTTTACAATAAAGAACAATGCAAAGGCTAGGATATCTCGACTAAGCTTTGGATATATCTTATCAAGCTAGGCTTAGTGGAATGAGCTCTCTTCGATATAAAGCACTTGGGAAATTCTCAGTTTTTCGAGTGCTTCAACTTGCAATAATAAGTTTGAGCTCTTGAGTTGCTTACAAATTTCCCGTAACCTTTCAATGAAGAAGGTCACAAGTATTTATAGGCATACACCAAGGTCACTCTTGAAAAACTATCCGTTGGAGAGATAGCATCGTGGGTTTCCTCTTATGGTGTTTGAGAAACGGCTATATTTAGGGTTTGACACTCCCTAACACGTTTTAGGCAATAGCCTTTCATGTAGCCGATCTTCACTTTTTGCAGTCTGGAACTTAGTACTTCTGACATTTTTTCAGTGACCTGTCGCTGTCAGTGTCAGTATGGTACAGTGTTGTCTTCCTCTTTTTGACTTTTGTCTCCAGTTTAAAGGTAGACAATTCAACGACTCTTTTGGTTACAATCTCTGAGTTGATATAACCTTAACAACACTTTGTCTTAGTTCCTTTTGTCTGCATTTGAATGTCTTGGGCAATATCTAATTTTCTAAGGAATCGCGATCTTCTCAGTATTGAATCCTTCAGATAGATATTTTCAGTGCCTCGGAACATTCAGGTTTATACTGAGCATTCAGTACATTACTGAGTCTTCAGTAATTACTGTGCCTTCAATATTCTTGATCTTCAGTTCTTCAGTCTTCTGTCTTCAGAGTCTTCAGAGTCTTCAGGGTCTTCTGAGTCTTCAGCGTCTTCTGAGTCTTCAGCGTCTTCTGAGTCTTCTGAGTCTTCAGCGTCTTCATGTTGAGTCTTCAGTTCTTCAGTTTCATACTGAGTCTTCCGTATCTCAGTTTCAAACTGAGTCTTCAGTATCTCAGTTTTATACTGAGTTTTCAGAAACTTCAGTTTCATACTGAAACTTCGGTTTCTTTAGAAACTTACTGAGTTCTTCAGAATCAAGATCCTAACCTGATCTATATCTGCTGACTATACATTTTGCAGATAACATCATGAATACTCTAAAACTGAATCCTGACTCAACTATCAAGATTATTCTGAACATGTCATACTCAGGGGTTTTGGGATCTAATCAAAATCATATCTTTATTAAATTCATCTCCCAACATTATAGTTCACTTAATATTAATGTATGACAATACACTTGTTTGAATATTATGTTTGATTGTTTGCATTTATTCATGCAAGTTTTCTCATGAGTCATTGTTATGATTGTGGTTGTGAGAACTCAGATGACTTAAGCATGATTCTCAAATAGCCCCGATCAAGGATCATCAAGAATGGGATATTGATGATACAATGGAGATTGGTGTGTGATCTGCATCATACTCTTAGAGAGTGTAGTAAGATCTCACTTATTACGAGATACTAGGTATCTCATGATGGATGCACAAATACCTTAGAGGGTATTGATATACTCATCCGAGAAACCGTTTGATGTATTTCCACTATATGTGTCTACGGGTGTCTCGGTTAGTGGGAGCGATACGATACTCCTTTGACTTGAGGTCAATAAGCACGACATGTGTGGGATGATGAACTTTGACCATGACCGACGCTTGCACCCTAACCATGAGTAGATATGGCTTGGATTGAGTTCATCACGAAGTACATGTGTGTGGTAGTTGAGCCAAGAATAAGATTCATTACTCAAAGTGGATATAGAGAGAATACTCATCTTCTCATCATAATTGGATGAAAGTCATCGGCCGATGCACGTCAACTTAGACTTTGTGGCTAAGTGTGACATACATGATCAATTAGTGATTTGAGATAAATTGATTAAGTTATTTGAATAGACACTTCATCATGTTCAATGCTTAATCGAGTATTCATGAATGAAAGGAGGAAATCTTAATAGCCCATGTTTTAGTTACAGGTAGTTGCACGTTTCTCGCAATGTACCTCATATATTGAGAATGTCTGATTTATTGTCTAGGGTTCAATTAAGACCGTTAGTTTGACTAATCGCTCGATACGTGAGGGCCTATGGGTCACACAACAAGTATTTCCCTTTTACGGATTATAGTTGGTTGATTAAATGTTAAATTGGATTTAATATTTAATTTATGGAGAATTAATTAATAATAGATTAATTTGGAATTAATTATTATTAATGTTTAATTAAATTGGATTTAATTAAATAGAATTCCCAATAATAATATTTGGAATATTATTGTAGGATTTAATATATATATATATGGAATCAAATCCGTAGAGATTTGATATACATGGGAATTAAATCCGTAGAGATTTTATATGTGGGAAATAAATCTAAGAGATTTATTTGAATAAAGATTAGGGATTTTATTTCCCAATCAGGTTAGAGCTGGGCCTTTCCTATATATATGAGCTCTTGGGAATTCACAAATAACGTTCTTAAAAAATTTTCTCCATAAAATCTAGAATAGGAATTTTCCTAGCAAATTCCGTCTCAGATTCAACGCTGGCAAATTTGTGTAAGTCCGTGAACGGGGATTACGTGGATACCATAGTTGAGAAATCTGCTCTCGAGTTACTGTAAGATTTCACGTTATGATTATTGTAATCTATATGCAATTAACTGTTCGTTGTTGGTGAACTTTAATTTCCGCTGCGCATGTATTACGTGATTACCTGCCTCTAAATTCCAACAAAAACATTATTCGTCAATTTTTTCAAATTGTTTTTCTTTTTATTCACTATGTTGATGTTGCCACCGATGTTACAACATTGGTTACAACATCAGTATTCGTCCTTTATTCTTAACCACTAACACTTCTGTGTTCAATGTTGTCTTTGATGTTGTTGACTACAAGTTGACGATCTAGGTTGTTCTGCAAGATTCCAGAAGGTTCCACAAGCTTCAAGAATTGAATAGAAGAGACTAGATCATGCGGCTGTTTTCAAAAGATTAGAGAAGACCCACTAAGTGGCAGTTACAAAGATCATGGGTCAGTGGATGGAAGAGTTTCTAGTGTTGGGAAATAGGGTGTCTAGATCTATTCGAGGTGCAATTTAAATACAAATTTAAATTAATTTAATTATTACTAGCATGAATTAATCCTATATTAATTCAAATAACAATTAAATCACAACATATCATGCGTACAGAAAGCCACGTAAATCCTACACATGCGGATTTCTAGTAGTTACGTAAGGCGTACCTTTTGGCGGATTCAACAGAGGAAAATTGATGGACAAACCCAACGACCTTCTCTAGTATTCCCACGTCCTTATTTGATATCCTAGTGGAGGAATCTCCTTCAAATAATTAACAAAATGAAAAGAGAAAAATTGTTGCACCACCTTTGTGGATTTCTAATTTTTCCAACACATGGAATTATGTTGGGGATGAAAAAATCATCCCCTATTTATAACCAAGGAGGGGGCGAAAATTTGGATATGGGAAGATCTTTAATTCTTGTGCAAGAAGTAATCTTGAATATATCCAATATATTCTCTTTCCCATAATAAAAAATTCCACAAAAAATCTCCTCCCTTATAAATAGGAAATTTTCGAAAAAATAAGGAATGAAGAATCAAGATTTGATTTTCTTGAATTTATGAGATAATATTGTATTCCAATAATACTTATCTATTTCCATAAAATCTTTTCAAGAAAAATCAAGCAAATCTTTCCTTTTCTTTTATGCCTATTTTTTCAAAAAATATGGAAAAATAAAGCAACAATATTCCTTTTATTTTAATCACCTTTTTCAGTTACTGGACTTTATATTGGGCTACTTGAGGAGCATTTAGGAGAATTAAAATTGGACCTTCCAATGGACCTTGAATTATCAATATTGAACCACAATATTATTCAAGCCCATAAATATTAATTAATCCCACTACATAATTAATATTGCACTATCCATCTTAACCCATATTACTGTAATATGGCTCCCGATTATTATTTCCCATGTTTAAGATTATTTAGTCCATTAATTAATTAAGCCACTGAAAAGCTTTATATTAATTAATATCTTTATCCTTGGAGTAAGGACAACTCAACATTATTATCCATACCGGAAAATTAATTCCACTTGCAAGATTTGATATGATAAAGGTTCTGAGCCCACCAAGGGGACAAATCATACAAGACTTTCCAAGCATACGATTCTCTGTATTAATTTAGTGTCATGTAATTAATTTTATTGCCCAAGATATAAGGTATCGAAGTCGCAATGATTCTCTTCCCAACATAAGTCAAAGCAATAATTATTAATCACACACAATCCTTATTAAGTGACAGAGATTAAGAAATCAACAACCACTGAAGTCTAACTCTTCATCCCATAAGCCAGTGCGGAAGAGTTTATCCTCTCTGTAGGTCCTCTTCAGCGCAACAAATGCACTAGTGTAATCTCTCGATCAAGACAAGCCAATCTGAGCCTTACACATCAACCTTTACCAATAGATTGTTCAGATTTATCTAAGTTGTGAAACATGCACTCGTTTACAAGGGACTTTTAATGTGATCTTCTGTGATTTGGTATCACCACATTAACTACAATGTAACACATGTTATTTTATGAACAGTTTGCAGTAAATATATATAACATTCATTTATATTTAATGCAACAGTGATAAATAATTTATTTCAGTAAATAAGTGTTTAATACATAGGTTATACAAAGTAAAAGCATACTTTCACGTATAACCCCAACAATCTCCCACTTATACTCAAAGTCTGCTTTTAAGTATACTACATCATATCTCATGTTGTGCGTGACATCTAATGTCACGAACATGATCTAATATTATTTCTCCCACTTATACTTGTTGGGGTTATACTGAAAAGTATGCTTTTACTTTGTATAATCAAACTGAATTTCTTATTTATTTTACTGAAATAAATTATTTATCACATGTTGCATTAAATATGAATGAATGTTATATATATTTACTGCATACCCATTCGATAAGTCAGTACGTGTTAAGTTGTAGTTAATTTGGTGATACCAGATCACAGAAGATCAAATTAACAGTTCCTCGTGAATAAGTACAAATTCACAACCCAGATGGAAATGAACAACCCATCATGAAAGGTTGAAGTGTAAGGCTCGGATTGACTTGTCTTGACCAAGGGATTACACTAGTGCATCCTGATGCGCTGAAAAGGACCTACAGGAGGATAAATTTTTCGGTACTGAATATACAAGAATTAGACCTCAGTGGTGCGTTATTTCTTAATCTCCGTTCCTTAAATAGGATCGTGTGAAATTAATAACTATTGCTTTGACTTATGATGGGAAGAGAATCAATGTGATTCAATACCTTGTATCTTGGGCAATATTATTAATTACATGACAATTGCTAAGATTTAATACGGAGAATCGCATGCAAGTACGACTTGCTTGATTTGTCCCCTTGGTGGGACTCAGAATCTTTATCATACCAAATCTTGCAAGTGGAAATTTATTTCCGGTATGGATAATAATGTTGAGCTGTCTTTACTCAAAGGACAAAGATATTAATTAATATAAAGTCTGTTCAGTGGCTTAATTAATTAGTGGACTAAGATAATCTTAAACGCGGGAAATTATGACCGGGAGCCATATTATTGTGAAGTCGTAATGTGGGTTAAGATGGATAGTTCAAAATTAATTTTATAGTGGACTAAAATTAATATTAATGGGCTTGAATAATATTTTGGCTAAATATTAAAGCTTCATAGCCCATTGGAGGTCCAATCTTAATTCTCTTAAAGGCCCCTCAAATAGCCCAAACTAAAGTCCAATTAATGAAAAGGAGAAGAAAATATTTTGACTTATTTTTCCACAATATTTTTCGAAAATTTGGGTAGGATAGAGAAATATTTTTTTTCTTGATTTTCTTGGAAAGATCTTATGGAATAAAGTATTCTTGAGATACATGTTTAACCCATAAATTCAAGAAAGGAAAAAGATCTTATTTCTTCCTATTTTATGAGATATTTTCAAAAATATTGAACAAGAAAGGAGGAGGAAATTTTGTTGGGAGATATTTTGGGAAATAGAATATATTGGATATATTCTAGATTGTATCTTGAGGAAGAAGCAAGGAAATTTTCCAATGCCCAATCTTGACCTAATTTTCATCCCCCCTACTCTATAAATAGGGGATGGATTTTTCATCCCCAAATGCAATTCCATGTGTTGGAAAAATTAGAAATCCACAAAGGTGGTGGCCAAATATTTTATTTTCTCCTTTAGGTTTAAATCATTTGTTGATAATCCTCCCACCTGATTATGTTCGTGGACGTGGGACATATTTGAGAAGGCACTTTGGGTTGATCCATCGTCTCAGTGGTTGTCTCTACAAGAGGTTAGTATTTACGTAATTCCTAGATTCCGCATGCTTAGGATTTACGTGAAATACGTGTACGCATGATGTTTATTTGCTTATTAATTATTATGTTGAATTGATTTAGGATTAATTCATGTTAGTAATTAATTAATTAATTTAAATATGTATTTAAATTCCCCTCGAATAGATCTGGGCACCCCTAATTTCCCAACAACTGGTATCAGAGCCTCGGTTTCGAGCTCTGTATTTAAATTGTTATTTAAATTATGTTGGCCATTAAATTTTATTGAAGATTGGATAGTAGAATTGTTAGATCTGTTTTGCAGGTATCCAATTGTCATGGTATTTAATGTGTTTATTTATTTCATGCGTATGAATGGTTTTAATTCGACTCGTTCAAATTTGTTTTTCGTGAGAAAATCCATGAGTAGATTAAGCTATTTAATTTGTTCAATGTAATAGACTAGTCTAGATTTAGGTTTATTTATTTTGTAAAATAAATTGTAACCTGATCGAAGACGAAGACGGAAGCGAGAAATTAAAACGGATCCGGAACCGGGCGCAGGCAGCGTACATCGCGTGAAACGTGCTAGGGGAGGCACGCGGGCGACGCGGAAGCTGGAGGGCGCGCACGGGTGTGGGGCGAGGCTGAGGGCCGAGCGCTGCTGAAAGGCTCAGCCGAAGAAGACGGGCGTGCAGCAGACGCATAAGCGCACTATGCGTGAACAGCGGCGGAGCAAAGTGATGGGATACGCTGCGACGAGGATGCGGGATGGATGCAAAGACGGACGAGGGCAGACGGGGCAAGATGGCACGCCGACGCCTGCCGAAAGGCCGCCGAGACCAACGGCTTCTCACCCAGCGACGTCTTGTTGGGGTGCTAGGCACGCTTGACGGGCGCGTAGTCGACACGACCGGTTTGGGTAAGACGCGTGCACCCGACCCCATGAGTTGATCGGTGCACAAGACGTGAATTTTCGAGACATTCGAGTGGGAGAAATTCAAGATGGCGTTTCTTCAAAATCAAGCCAAGAAAAATCAAACCATGACAATTGGATAATTTGTGCCCAATATGTTTATTTTTCTGCTTTGCTTGATTTATTGTTATTTTTTCTTATGCTTTATTTAATTTGTTTAAATGTGTTTGCATGAGAATTTCCCAACGAAAAATCTCAAATTCAAAAATTACTAAGTATGTTTTAAATAATCAATTTGGTTTTGAATCAAATTAATTTTGACCTCCATGATTTATTTATTTGTGAAATCTTTTGGAGAAATTCCCCTAAGGGACGGCCAAAAGAAAGCTTTCACATGAATAAATTCTCAAAAGGATGATTGTGAATTATTATTAGTGGCGATGATGACCCTCCCAAGAGGCTCGATTAAAACGAAGTAGTAATTCTGTATTTAATCATGGTTATTACTTAGGTATAAAATTGATATGCATATACTTCGCCGAAGTCCCTGTCAATTTTATATTGGTCAAGTGGGAGCCAACTATTAATTTTAAAATTAAAGGTTTGTAACTGTTCTTGTTTGTAACCTGCATGAATGTGATTTAAATGATGACCCTCCCAAGAGGCTCATTTAAAACTGTTTTGAGATGTTGGCTGATGCATGTTCATATTTTTTTGAGATTTCAATATGAATCATGTGATCGAATTATGTGATTTTCTTTGTGTTGATCCGGATATTGACACAAGATGTATGTTTATTTCAGTATCATCATGTCACAACCTTTTAATCCATTGAAATATATGCTCAAAGAAAACCAACTTACTGGTGAAAACTATGGAGTTTGGAAAAGAAATATGAAATTTGTCCTCACTGCACAACCACAACATTGGGTTCTTGGGGGATCCAAACCTAAAAAACTTACTGATGGGTCATCAAATGCGGAGAGATCCATGTATGAAATCTGGGAGCAGGCCAACAAATTTATGAAGTGTATGATCTTGACTTCATTGTCTGATGATTTGAAACACATTCATAAAGATGTTGAAATAGCTGCGGAAATCATGCATAGTCTCGAAGAAATGTTTTCAACAGAAAGCCGCATGACTGAACAGTTTCATCATAATGGCGTGGCCAAGCTAAAGATGACGGAGGGAACACCTGTAAGGGATCATGTTCTCAAAGGCAGGCGCCATTATGAGAAACTAGCCTACCTCGGTGCTAAGTATGATGACGGGGCTCAAATTGAATTCTTGTTCCTAACTCTTTCGAGATGTTTTAATGAGTTTTACTGTAGTTTTGTGATGAGTGATCACAGGTTTACTATGGATACTCTACAAGAGGTCTTGGAGACGATAGAGAAACATTTGGGACAAGAAGACGAGGCTTTGGTGACTAAGAAACTTCTTTCAAGATCTAGGCCAGTGGAAGGCAAGGTCAAAGTGAAGATGATCAGTCAGAACCAAAGCAAAGCTCGTACTAAGAAAGGTAAAGGTAAGGCGGTAAGTAGGTTAGGAATCCAAAAGAAATCAAAAGGGAAGTGTTTTAACTGCGGTGAAAAAGTACATTGGAGGTGGGCCTGTTCCAAACCCAAAAGGAATGGAAAGAAAGGTAATTCTCTCACACTAGTTGTTGAAACTTGTTTAGCGGCGTATGTTACCCATTCTTGGGTAGTGGATACGGGATCCACTAATCATGTTTGTTTCACGTTACAGGGGTTCAAGCGGACCCGACAACTTAGTGGAAGAGAGATCCTCGTCACACTGGGCAATGCTACGAGAGTGGCAGCTGAAGCAGTGGGAGACATGCACCTGTCTTTTGAAGACAAGAGTTTAATTTTAAGAGATGTTCTTTATGTTCCCATTTTTTGCAAAAACCTTATTTCAATTTCAAAACTATTTTTGATGGATATTTTGTTCGTTTTAATAAAAGTGTTACTGTTTTTTGTAACGATGTGGTTATCTGTCATGGAACATTACTGAACAATCTCTACATTATTAACTGTGCACATCACTCACACAATGCATCCTATAACACATCTACTATTTCAAGCAAAAGGAAACGTTCGACCAACGTGAACGAGACACTTCTTTGGCACCTAAGATTAGGTCATATTAATCCAAAAAGGATCCAAAGGTTAGTCCAAGATGGTTCATTGGAGTCCCTCCTTATTGAACCATTTCAACCTTGCGAATCATGTTTGGAGGGTAAGATGACCAAGAGGGCATTTGGAGCCAAGGGGCTTAGAGCTAAAGAAGTGTTGGAGATCGTTCACACCGATGTATGTTGTCTAATGCAAATCAAAGCAAGAGGTGGCTACGAGTATTTTGTTACGTTTATCGATGATTACTCACGCTATGGGTACGTTTTCCTAATGAAGCATAAATCTGAGACCTTTGATAAATTCAAAGAATTTAAGGCTCAAGCAGAGAATCATAAGGAAAAGAGTATCAAGTTTCTACGATCTGATCGTGGAGGCGAATACCTCAGCGATGAATTCTTGAACTACCTATCGGATGAAGGGATTGCATCCCAATTGACTGGACCCGGTACCCCTCAACAAAACGGGGTTGCAGAACGAAGAAACAAAACGCTTCTAGAAATGGTAAGATCAATGATGAGTTATGCGGATTTACCAAAATCGTTTTGGGGTTACGCCTTGCAAACAACGGCTTATATTCTGAACTTAGTGTCATCCAAATCAGGTCCAAAAACCCCTAGGGAATTGTGGACGGGGTGCAAGCCCAGCTTAGGACACATGAGGATCTAGGGGTGTCTGGCATACGTGTTGGATAGGGAAGCTGGGAAATTGGATGCACGTTCAGAATTAAGGTTGTTTGTAGGGTACCCCGAAGGAACGAAGGGATGCATGTTCTATGGTCCTGAAGATCAAAAGGTCGTAATCAGTACGCACTTTAGATTTTTGGAAGAAGACTATATGAACAATAAAAAGCCTAGAAGCGAGATTACCTTAGAAGAACTTAGGGGGCCAACTCCGTTGCCAACTGTACAAGAAGACATACCAAACATCACACCTACACAACTGAAACCTCGTCGTAGTGGGAGGGTTGTCAGACAACCCGAGCGATTCTTAGGGATCGGAGAGTCCTCGGACTTAATCTCGGGAGAAGAATCAGATCCATGGTCCTACAATGAGGCGATCCAGGATATGGATGTGACATCTTGGCAAACAGCAATGGAAGCCGAGATGGGTTCAATGGATCACAATAAAGTATGGGAGCTAGTCAAACCACTTAATGGGGTAAAACCCATTGGATGCAAGTGAGTATACAAGAGAAAAAGGGGACCAGACGGAAAGGTTGAAACCTTTAAACAAGACTCGTGGCGAAAGGGTACACTCAGAAAGAAGGGATCGACTATGAGGAAACCTTTTCGCCCGTAGCCATGCTCAAGTCCATCCGAATTCTCTTGTCGATTGCTGCGCACCTAGATTTTGAGATCTGGCAAATGGATGTCAAGACAGCTTTCCTCAACGGAAGTCTTGATGAAGAGATCTATATGCAACAACCCGAATGCTTCATTGAAAAAGGCCAAGAGCATCTGGTTTGCAAGCTAAAGAAGTCCATTTATGGGCTAAAGCAAGCATCTCGTGCTTGGAATCAATGTTTTGATCAAGTTATAAAATCCTACGGTTTTGATCAAAATAATTTCGAAAGTTGTGTGTATAAAAAGCGTGACGGAACTACCTTGGTATTCTTGGTACTATACGTAGACGACATTCTGCTCATCGGGAATGATGTAAAGATGTTGTCAGACGTAAGGGTATGGCTGTCAAAACAGTTTGATATGAAGGACTTGGGAGAAGCCGGTCACGTCCTAGGGATCAAGATCACTCGAGATCGCAAGAAAAGGATGATCGAGCTTTCGCAAGCTTCGTACATAGACACCGTTTTGAAGCAATTCAGCATGCAAGATTCCAAGAAAGGTTTTGTACCTTTCAGACATGGAATCCATCTATCCAAGGAAATGTGTCCCAAGACACAAAAGGAAATAAATGACATGAAGGACATCCCTTATGCTTCGGTTGTGGGAAGCCTCATGTACGCGATGCTGTGCAAGAGACCGGATATCTGCTTCGTCGTAGGAATGGTAGCAAGATATCAAAGTAACCCTGGGAAAGAGCATTGGACTGCGGTTAAGAACATTCTAAAGTATCTGAAGAGGACACGGGACAAAATGTTGGTTTATCAATCGGACAGTCTAATCCCCATCGATTACACAGACTCAGATTTCCAATCAGACATAGACTCCAGAAAGTCAACCTCGGGTAGTGTGTTTTGCATGGGGGGAGGAGCCATGACATGGAGAAGCGTTAAGCAGAAATGCGTGGCCGATTCTACCATGGAAGCCGAATATGTAGCAGATTGTGAAGCAGCGAAAGAAGCGGTTTGGCTCAAGAAATTCCTGGTGGAGTTAGACGTCGTTCCGAATTTGCCCAGGATGATCACGATTTACTGTGATAACGCCGGAGCAGTTGCAAATTCTAGGGAACCGAGAGCCCACAAGGCCAACAAACACATAGAAAGAAAATACCATCTTATACGAGAAATCGTTAAGAGAGGAGACATAGAGGTGGCAAAGATTGAGTCTGAAGACAACCTAGCAGATCCATTCACAAAGGGTCTGCCTCAGAGTACATTCGAGAGACATGTGGAAGGAATAGGTGTCAAGAGCATTGCCAATCTGCTTTGAGTATAAGTGGGAGAAATATTATTAGGTTCGTGTGGGGTGACATTAGATGTCACATAGAACACGAGACATGTTGTAGTATACTTAAAAGCAGACTTTGAGTATAAGTGGGAGATTGTTGGGGTTATACTGAAAAGTATGCTTTTACTTTGTATAACCAAACTGAATTTCTTATTTATTTTACTGAAATAAATTATTTATCACATGTTGCATTAAATATGAATGAATGTTATATATATTTACTGCATACCCGTTCGATAAGTCAGTACATGTTACGTTGTAGTTAATTTGGTGATACCAGATCACAGAAGATCAAATTAACAGTTCCTCGAGAATAAGTACAAATTCACAATCCAGATGGAAATGAACAACCCATCATGAAAGGTTGAAGTGTAAGGCTCATATTGACTTGTCTTGACCAATGGATTACACTAGTGCATCCTGATGAGCTGAAAAGGACCTATAGGAGGATAAATTCTTCGGTACTTAATATACAAGAATTAGACATCAGTGGTGCGTTATTTCTTAATCTCCGTTCCTTAAATAGGATTGTGTGAAATTAATAACTATTGCTTTGACTTATGATGGGAAGAGAATCAATGTGATTCGATACCTTGTATCTTGGGCAATATTATTAATTACATGACGATTGCTAAGATTTAATACGAAGAATCGCGTGCAAGTACGCTTGCTTGATTTGTCCCCTTGGTGGACTCAGAATCTTTATCATACCAAATCTTGCAAGTGGAAATTTATTTCCGGTATGGATAATAATGTTGAGTTGTCTTTACTCCAAGGACAAAGATATTAATTAATATAAAGTCTGTTCAGTGGCTTAATTAATTAGTGGACTAAGATAATCTTAAATGCGGGAAATAATGACCGGGAACCATATTATTGTGAAGTCGTAATTTGGGTTAAGATGGATAGTTCAATATTAATTTTATAGTGGAGTAAATTAATATTAATGGGCTTGAATAATATTTTGGCTAAATATTAAAGCTTCATAGCCCATTGGAGGTCAAATCTTAATTCTCCTAAAGGCCCCTCAAATAGCCCAAACTAAAGTCCAATTAATGAAAATGAGAAGAAAATATTTTGGCGTATTTTTCCAAAATATTTTTTTAAAATTTGGGTAGGAAAGAGAAAAAAGATTTTTTCTTGATTTTCTTGAAAAGATCTTATGGAATAAAGTATTCTTGAGATACAAGTTTATCCCATAAATTCAAGAAAGGAAAAAAAAATCTTATTTCTTCCTATTTCATGAGATATTTTCGAAAATATTGAACAAGAAAGGTGGATGAAATTTTGTTGGGAGATATTTTGGGAAATAGAATATATTGGATATATTCTAGATTGTATCTTGAGGAAGAAGCAAGAAAATTTCCCAATGCCCAATCTTGACCTAATTTTCGCCCCCTACTCTATAAATAGTGGATGAATTTTTCATTCCCAAATGCAATTCCATGTGTTGGAAAAATTAGAAATCCACAAAGGTGGTGGCCAAATATTTTATTTTCTCCTTTAGATTAAAATCGTTCGTTGATAATCCTCCCATCGGATTACATTCGTGGACGTGGGACATATTTGAGAAGGCACTTTGGGTTGATCCATCGTCTCAGTTGTTGTCTCTACGAGATGTTAGTATTTACGTAATTCCTAGATTCCGCATGCTTAGGATTTACGTGAAATACGTATACGCATGATGTTTATTTGCTTATTAATTATTATGTTGAATTGGTTTAGGATTAATTCATGTTAGTAATTAATTAATTAATTTAAATATGTATTTAAATTCACCTCGAATAGATTCGGGCACCCCTAATTTCCCAACAATACTCAAAGCAGATTGACGACGCACTTGATAACCATTCCTTCCACGCGTCTCTCGCATGTATTCTGAGAGGTAGACACTTTATAAAATGATTAACTAGGTTATTCTCCGATGCGATCTTCGCCACCTCTATATCTCCTCTCTTAACGATTTCTCATCTAATATTTCTTTCCTTCACTGTGCTTGTTTGACTCGTAGACTCTTGGTTCCCTTGAATTTGCAACTGCCCCTAGCAAATATTGCTAGGCAAATTCGGAACTCCATCCAAGTCCACTAAGATGGTCTAGAGCCAAACTGCTTCCTTCACTGCTTCACAAGCAGTTACTTACCCGACTTCCATGGTTGAGTCAGTGATGCATTTCTGCTTCACACTCATCCATTTCATGGCTACACTTTCCAAATGAAAACACACTAACTGAGGCAGATAATTTCTGGAAACTATGTCTGATTGGAAATTCGAGTCCGTGTAACCGACGGAGATTAGACTGTCTGATTGATAAACCAACATTCTATCCTGAGTTCTTTTTAGATACTTCCGGATGTTTTTAACTGCAGTCCAATGCTCTTTCCCTGGGTTACTCTGATATCTTGTTACCATGCTAACGACAAAGTAGATATTCGGTCTCGTGCACAACATTGCATACATGAGGCTTCCGACAGCCGAAGCATAAGGAATGCCCTTCATGTCATCTATCTCATTTTGTGTCTTAGGGCACATATATTTGGATAGATGGATTCCATGTCTGAAAGGTACAAAACCTTTCTTGGAATCTTTCATACTGAAATGCTTCAAAACTGTATCTATGTATGAAGCTTGTGATAAGTCTATCATCATTTTCTTGCGATCTCGAGTGATCTTGATCTCTAGGATGTGTCCGGCTTCCCCTAAGTCCTTCATATCAAGCTGTTTTGATAGCCATACCCTTACTGTTGGGAGATGAATTTTAATAAAGATTTATGATTTTGATTAGATCCCAAAACCTCTGAGTATGACATGTTCAGAATGATCTTGATAAGTTGAGTCAGGATTCAGTTTTAGAATATTTAGGATGTTATCTGCAGAATGTATAGTCAGCAGATATAGTTCAGGATAGTTACTGAAGACTCAGTAGGATACTAAGTAATCAAGACTCAATTGAGAAGACTCAAAGACATCGGTCAAGATAAACTACAAAGATTCAGAAGACCCCAAAGACTCAGAAGACCCTGAAGACTTACAAGACTCTGAAGACACAAAGACTGAAGACTGAGAAACTAAAGATCAAGAATATCAAGGCACAAAGTAATTCTTGAAGAATCAATAATGTCTTGAATGCTTTCGAGATGAACTCCGAATGTTCCGAGGCAATTGAATATATCTATCGAAGGATGCAATCTTCGGAGAAGATCGCGATTCCTTAGAAAGATAGATATCTGCCAAGACATTCAAATGCAGACAAAAGGAACTAAGTCAGAAGTGTTGTTAAGGTTATATCAAACTCAGAGTTTGTAACCAAAAAGAGCCGTTGAAGGTGTCTACCTTTAACTGGAGACAAAAGTCAAAAAGAGAAAGACAACACTGTACCATACTGACACTGACAGTGACAGGTCTCTAAAAAAGATGTCAGATGTACAAAAGTTCCAGACTGCAAAAAGTGAAGACCGGCTATATGGAAGGCTATTGCCTAGAAAGTGTTAGGGAGTTTCAAACCCTAAATATAGCCGTTTCACACACCACAAGAGGGAACTCACGAAGCTGTCTCTCCAACGGATAGTTTTCAAGAGTGACCTTGGTGTATACCTATAAATACTGGTGACCCTCTACATTGTAAGGTTACGGGAAATTTATACGCAACTTAAGAGCTCAAGCCTATTCTTGTAAAAGTTAAAAGCACTCGAAAAACTTAGAATTTCCCAAGTGCTTCAATATTGAAGAGAGCTCACTATACTAAGCCTAGCTTGATAAGAATTATCCAAAGCTTAGTCGAGATATCCTAACCCTTTGCATTGTGCTTTATTGTAAAGGATATCTCATCCTAGTTGGAAACCAACCAAGAAACCCCAAACCCTTGTGAAGGTAGTTGGAGTGTGTTTGTTGGTGAGAAGTGTTGTAAAGAGTTAGTAAAACGGCGGAGTAGTCGTAAAGAAAACTCTAGAGGAGAAGTTAGTAAGCTCTGAGGGTAGTCCGAAAGCTTGTGTGTGATTGAGTAAGTAAACTACGGAGGTAGTCAGAAAGCTCAAGGTCGGGTTGAGTAAGTAAACTACGTGGAGTTGTCGAAAACTCCGGGCCGAGTTGTGTAAGTAAACTACGAGGTAGTCAAAAAGCTCATAAGTTGATAGTGAATTTCTCTTGAAGAGTCGGAGAGAGTGGACGTAGGAGCTTGAGTCTCTGAACCACTATAATTGTTGTGTTTTTTATTGCTTTCCTTATCTGTGCTTATCTGTTGCATTGACTTGATTTTGAAAGCATACTTTTCACTGATATTCAGTTGGAATCAATCCACTGAAGTTGCATTATTGAATCACAGCCTAATCACTATTTCATAAAGGGAAGGTTTTCTGCAAAGCTTAAAACGAGTATAAACTAAGGGCCAAACCATTCAAGACAACCGGTAGTAGCTAGAACAGATAGTTACCAAACCGAGGCGTTACTCTTCCGAGGGTTGATAAGTTAGTTATCGATCCAAGCAACTCGAGGATCTCCGACACTCTGGACTCGGTTGGGATTATCGAGGTTTCGAAAGCATTTCTCGGGATCATTTGTCTCGATGAGACTTTGACTCGAGAGCGATCTGTGCTTCTCTAACCTAATCTTCGTGGATTATCTCGACCCAAGTGACCTCGAAGAAGAAAAAAGTTTTAAAAACACCGAACACGTGTATTCCCCCCATACACGTGTAAGACTTCGTTTGCACGGGACCAACAAGTGGTATCAGAGCGGTGGTTCAACTTGACCCTCTTTGTGTTGACCAAAGTTTTATTTTCAAAAATACTTGTGGTCTATCCGAACCGATCTTATTTCTTTGAAACCTTTTATTTTTCAAGAGATCGGAAAAAATGTCTTCTAAAAAACTTCCCATGTTCTCGATTGGAGAACTATGACCTATGGAGATCGAGAATGCGGGCTCATCGTATTCCAAACATGGCGTATGTGGAGAGTGGTCTCTCAAGGACCATTCCGGTTCTTGTAGTGAATCCCGGAGGAGCGAAGATGAGAGAATTGATCCTAGAGCAGAATTTCCTAAGTCGATGACCAACCCGACTCTGAGGAGAGAAAGTTAGTCAATCTAGACTACATTGCAAAAGACACACTATCTGACACAATTGATGATGGTGTGATGGGAATGATCTCTCACCGTAATCTTCGCTAAAGAGATTTGGGATACACTAGGTTTGTTATGTGCCAAGGCACATATCATATATAAAAAAAACAAACTTTCAAAGGGCAATTGGAAAGTTTGACAGTTTTTTGAAATGGATGATGGTGAATCAATATACAAAACTGGAAGTCGATTCACTAGCATCATGAATGATCTAAATGCACTTGGAAAGAAATACCCACGAGAGAAGTTGCATTGAAAATTCTTAGAGGTCTATCTAAGAAATGGGATATTCATGCGGTGGTGATTGAAAACACCAAGAATATTAACTCAATGCCTTACCAACAAGTCTTCTCTCGAAATTTGAAAGCCTATGAATTTGTAATTGATAAGAAATCCAAAAAAAAAATGAAAGAAAGATGATTCTTTATCGAGTAAGAATGTGGCCTTAAAAGCCAAAGATAAAACTCAGTAAAACTAGAGAGTCGAGAACCCCCATGCCAAAAAATCGGGGATGAGCTTGAGGAAAAGCTAGCAGACCGATGGCAAGAAGGTTTGATAGACTCAATAGTAGATTTGGAAAATACAAAAACTATTACAGAACCACAGTACGGAAGAAACCCGAGGACGAGATCAACCGAGAAGAAGAAAGACACGAAAATTTGAAGGATCTTCATCCAAAAGAAAGGACTTCAAGTCCAAAGAAGAAAATGATCGGGATGATGATGCCAACAGATGCTATAACCGCGGAAGAAAGGTCACTTCAAAGATGATTGTCCGATTTGAGTGCTAAGGAGAGAAGAGAAAGGCAAAGCTATAAGAGACCGGACTTTCTCAAGCAAAAAGGCCATGATTGCGAAGAAGAAGAACACTCGAGGAGGGATCTAGCTCTTCAGATGAGATATTCTCGAGACGGTGAAAGTGATGACATCTCGTCTCGATGGCCATTGAGGAGGTAAACTCTTCTTTCTCTGTTGTTGCTCCTACACTAGCACAAGAGTTTTCAAGTTCCACGAAAAAAATCTATTTTGACTCGATGGATTCTTTCGAGAATCGATGAAGGACTATCTTTGTTTTGCAAGGACCGCTAAATCAAACTCAAGAGCGAATAAAGGAATTGAAAGAAAAATCTAAAATGGAAAGACTCTAGCAATATCGAAGTCACTTCTCAATTAAAGGAGCTCTTGATGAACTGGATGTTTCGAAAGTACAACTCTCGAGAGAAAGAGAAGTTGATAGTGTCCCTAATCGAAAAGCTAGAGAAATCCATCAAGAGATTCAACTAATCGTAATCGAAGTTCAATGACCTCTCTCGAGAAGCATAAAACTCTCAGAATCGCTGGAGGATAGTGCGCGAAGAAGTTAACTCTATTGAATAATGCATCTAATGTAATAGATGAAATTGAGTTACCAGAGATCTGTGACTATAAAACTGGATTGGGATATATTCCAGGGGAACCTCACAAGGTCATCTAAATGTTGCGTCAAGTAGCAAGAAGACTATCTTTGTAAAACCAATTGGCACCTACACTTCAAATCAAGAAATGCCCAAGGTTGTAGACAAGGAAAATGACATATTGTCTCAAAGAAACCCAATGATCAGGTTAGAAAGCCCAAACCTCAGGTGAAGGCAAGAAAACCTGAGAAGTCAGTTGGAAAGTTTCAAGCAAGTACTTCAAAGCCTCAGGCTAAGAATGCAAACCTGAAAGGCTCCACACTGAACCATCAGAGGAATCCTCAGATGAGAAACACTCAAGCAGAGACATTCTCAATCAAGAGACCAAGTCCTCAAGATATCTTTGAAAGACCCAGATTTCAAAGATGCATAACCCGAACCTCACTTGCCTAAGGGTAAAGGTTATCTGAACCCGTGTCATCAAAGATTTAGATCGGCTGCACAAAAGCCTAAGCATCTGAACAGAAGGCCTGAACCAAAGAAGAACTCTAAGGCACATGTTCATGCTAAAGCTAGCACATATATACAGAAAACTGCTAAGGCACCCAGAGTAGTGGATGTATATGTTGATGTTTATGGAAGACAAATTAGCCACTCTAAATTGAGTAGAGTTGTCAGGCAGATTTGGATTCCGAAAGGTACAGCTAACCTCGTAGGACCCTACACAAAATGGGTACCTAAGAATTGATCTGTTTTTAAGGAGGAAAACCAGGGCACTAAGCTGATGAAAGATCACATGGCACTGATGAGCAGAGATGAAAAAGCTCCTGATGTATGGTATCTTGACAGCGGATGCTCAAGACATATGACAGGATTCAAGAAGATGCTCAGTGACTATGTTGAACAAAGAGGCCCACATATCACTTTTGGAGATAACTCCAAGGGACAGACTGAAGGATATGGAACTTTGGAAGTCGACTCAGTTCATATCCATGGTGTTTCATATGTATCTGGATTGAAGCATAACTTGCTGTCAATTAGCCAATTCTGTGATAAGGGTTTCAATGTTGAGTTCTCCAAGAACATATGCTTTGTGAAAGATGATACATCACAGAAAGTATTACTGACTGGTACAAGAAAAGGGAATGTGTATCTTGCTAATTGGAGTTCAACTCCTAAAGATACATGTTTAATTGCTAAAAGTTCCACATATACCAGTTGGTTATGGCATAAAAGAATGAATCACCTAAACTTCAAAACCCTGAACAAGCTTGCAAGATTAGCTCTTGTGAGAGGGTTGCCTAATGAAGTGTTTAGTAAGGAACACATTTGTGATGCGTGCCAGAAAGGAAAACAAGTCAAAGCATCATTTAAAAGTAAAGTAGAAGTTTCTACTGAGAGAATACTTCAGCTTTTGCATATGGATTTGTTTGGTCCTATAACACTGTGAGCACTAATAATGGTGAAATATACATTGGTAGTAGTTGATGACTACTCAAGATATACTTGGGTCATATTCTTACTCAAGAAGAAAGAGACTCGAGATAAAGTTTGCGAATTCATTGAAAAGGCTCAAGAATGAGAAAAATCGAGTGTGGTCAAAATCGGATCATTAAAAGGAACCGAGTTTATAAATCATATCATTTCGATTATTAATGCGCAAAGAAATGGAATTCTACATGAAACATCATTTTGCAAGGACCCCTCAACAAAATGGTGTTCTTTGAAAGAAGGAACAGAACTCGAAAAGAAGTTCAGCAAGGACAATGATAAAGTTTCGATATTCCTAAAAGATTTTGAAATTTGAAAAGTCATCAACACTTTGCATGCTACTCTCAGAATAGATCCATGCTGACAAAAAGTCAAGGCAAAACGCCTTATGAGCTTTGGAATGAAAGGAAGCCTCTTGTTTCTTTCTTTCGTGTGTTTGGTTGCAAGTGTTTCATACACAATAATGGTAAAGATCAGTTGAAAACATTTGATAGTAAAGCTGATGAAGGAATATTCTTAGGATATTCTGAAGTCAGTAAAGCTTTCAGAGTTTACAACTGTAGGACTCTTATTGTGGAGGAAACACCTCATGTTGTTTTTGATGAATCTGTTTGTGTTCAGAAGAAACAGGAACATGATGCAAATGAACTGACAAAGAGGATCACCAGATTAAGCCTGAAACAGAAAGATAAATCATCCACTGAATCTGAAAAGAAGAAGTCAGTCATTATCTATGATTGGAGTGACTCAGACTCATATAAAGAAGTTCAGGATGGAAATCAGGATGGTGAGACCTAGGAAAACCAACACTCCAAAGGTGACCAATCTGAACAGACACCAGTTCAGACTCAGGTACGTGATGCCAATGAAGATGTGGTCACAGCTGAGGCAATTTCTGAATCTATCAACCAAAGGGGAACAAATGTCTCGACAATGTTTCGAATAGAATTTCCCGAGGAAGATGATTCCCTTTCTCCTGCTTTTGTTGTTCCTCGAGTTTCTTCGATTTAATCGAACCTAACATTTCAAATGTTGAGGATACCATTGAAGGGGAACATCAAGAAGGAAATGGTTAGATAGCCATCCTACAAGCTTTATTGTGGGTGATATAACCGAAGGTGTTAAGATTAGAAGGTTCCATGGAGAGAGTGCACTATTCTCGCCGCTTCCTATCGGAGAAAGAACCATCGAGATTGGTGAAGCTCTACAAGATTCTCATTGGATTCTTTGCTATGCAAGATGAAATTTGAATCAATTCTCGAGGAATGAAGTATGGGAGCTAGTAGATAGACCGAGAAAGGCACAATGTCATTGGAACCAATTGGGTTTTCAAGAACAAAAGAGATGAAAACAACAACATTGTGAGAAACAAGGCAAGGCTAGTTGCACAAGGTTATTCCCAAGAAGAAGGCTTGGATTATGATGAAACCTTTGCACTGTTGTTGCAAGACTAGAAGCCATCGATTGTTTCTTGCATATCTTGCCCACATGAAGTTCACATCCATCGGATGGATGTGAAAAGTGCATTTTCGAAGCGGCGTGCTTAAAGAAGAGGTTTATATGGAACAACCTCCCGGTTTCAAGCAGAATGACCAAGTTTTCTGGCTAAGAAAAAGCTTTGTATGGTCTTAAACAAGCACCCGAGCATGGTATGATACTCTTTCTCGGTTTCTTCTTGACCATGGTTTTGTCAAAGGAACTGTTGATAGAACTCTGTTCGGGATAGAGGATGGGGAAGATATCTTACTAGTTCGGGAGGATATATGTTGATGACATCATTTTTGGATCTCCAAACCATCATTTGTGTGAAAAGTTTTCAACACCGATGAAAGGCAAGTTTGAGATGTCAATGATGGGAGAGATGAATTTCTTTCTAGGACTTCAAGTGAAACAATCAAAGGAATGAATATTCATCAACGTGCAAAAGTACACCGTAGATCCGATTGCCAAATATGGTGTACAGATTGCAATACTGATTAGAATTCCCATGAATACTAACTACAAGATGGATCGATTTCGAAGGTAAATCAAGAAGTCATATCGATTATAGAGGAATCATTGGATCATTGCTCTATCTCACGACAAGTAGGCGGATATAACATTTTTTGTTGGGATATGTGCAAGATACAAGCTAATCTAAAAGGCTAGTCACATGGATGCCGCCAAAAAGATCTTTGAAATATCTTAAGGGCACAGTGAATAGGGTTATGGTATCCGGTGATGATAACCTAGAGTTAAGTGGTTACTCGGATGTCGATTATGGAGGATCTTGAATTGACAGAAGTCCACTTTCAGAACTTGTCAATTTCTAGGAAGCAAGGCGATTTCTTGGTTTTCGAAAAAATGGACCTCAAGAGCAACAAGTACTTGAAAAGTTGAATATATGGTGCAGGAAGTCTGCTGTGGCAATGCATTCTTTGGCTCAGACAACAATTGAGGGATTATAAAGTTGAAGCCAATGAAGTACCAATATTTTGTGACAATAATAGTGCCATTGCTATTTCACAATACCCGGTATTGCACACCAGATGCAAGCATGTGGATATCAGACATCACTTGATCAGAGATCATGTCGAGAAGAAGGACATAAGGATGGAGAAAATTCATACTGATAAGCAGAGAGCTGATATCTTGACTAAACCTTTGGCGGAATCAAGATTTCAAGAACTTTCAGTTGAATTAGGGATGCTAGAACCAGGTGTATAGTATAAAATCTAAAAAAAATTGAAGGTTTTCAGATGTATGAAGTTTTCTCAGAATCCTTCTGAGAAGCTCGGGATAAAATGGAAATCTTCGAATCGAATCTCGAAAACTTCAAGAAGCATCTTGAACCAATTCAAGATTTCGAGATATTATCGACATTTTATCAAGATCAGTACTCAGTAAGACTGATAGAGGGAAATTGGTCTGAAGAAGTAATGACTCATGCGATCCATTTATTGCTCAAGTAAATTCAGTAATCATTCGCAATAAATATAAAAACACCTGAGGAATTTTTTTTTGGGCGGGATCGTTTTAAATTCGAAGAAGGTCAATAAATCATTTAATGCTCTGCTACATTAATGACCAATGAGGATGTTTTGGCGGCTTACTTTTCGGAGATCGTCGGTTCGTATACCCGATTAATCGGAGATTAATCTCAACCGTTGTTACTCACCTAACCAACACGATTCCCCACGATATCAAGGCTATATAAACCCCAATCAGCCATTCAAGCCAAAATTTTATCAAACCCTTCATTTTCAAATCCTCTGCAATTAAAAATCCCCTTTGCCCATAAATTCTCCAAACCCTAAAGCTTCCCTTCTTCAATCAAACTCTAAAATGGCTCCAACCCTGTTCGAGAGATTAGCCGAAACCAACAAGCCATGGTACGAGTTCATTGTCTCACTCGAAAGCACAACCAACTCAAAGCCGGAAAGGAGAGGCTCTGATATGATTCGATTGGCTAAACTCATTTGAACTAGTCATGAAACCCACCGGACGGGAGTTTGCGAAAGAGGTAATTGAATTCATTTGTAACTTGAAGATAGATGAAGAGGGTTGTATGCATTCTAAGTTAACTGTATCACACTTAGAGCAGTCATCCAAATACGTCGATTTTGAGAGGGATCTGTATATTGTTCCGAAAAATCTGAATGATGTTTTTGAGCTCTGTGATAGAGGAGAGGATCCTACGATGTATATGTCGGGGAAGAGAGCGAGGAGTACTTAGATAGGATTCTTTGAGAATCTGTTAAGTTTGAGGCGACCTTGCATAAAAGGCACACTGAAGCCACAATATCGTGTGTTGATGGATATTGTGAGCAAGTGCATCATGAGTCTTCTTGGGGAGTTTTGAGCAGATAATTACCCGAAACTTCAGATTGATGGGCGATAGAAGCTTCACCCACCATGATTTCAACCGGGTCAAAATTTCGATCCAGACGGTGAGTGAAAGCGGACCAAAGTTTTGAGGAAGATTGACGGGGCGATCTCAATCAAAGGCAAGATCCACCATGCCACCAAAATTGCTTACATTTTGGAGATGTGCAGAGAGGAGGAGGATATCTTCGCCAATTCGACCCCATTTCCTAAATCCAAAATTCTCCTTAAACCCATTGCTGCAAGGAAGCAGGTCATCAGGGGGAAGAGAGAAAAGAAGGTAGAATCACCTTCTGCAGTTGCTGAAAAAGAGACCCAACAAACTAGGGGGAAGATGTTGTTGGAGGCAAAGATGGAGCAGGGAGCAAAAATGATGAAACAGAAAAATCTTGCTCCAAAACGCAGAAGATTGGTGGTTCTCACCGATGAAGATGGAAGTGATTCTGAAGAGATTCAACCTGAGGGCCAAACTGCTCAGAGTTCACCATTACAAGTGTTGGCTCAGGTTATCTCCAGACACGGAGGATCGATCGAGGGAGCGGTGTCTTTTTTCGAGAGGTGCTCGAGACATCGCTCAGTACAGATAAAATTTCTCAGGAAATTTTCAAAGGAGCTCAGACCTCAGAGATGCCTACCTCAGGTGTGCAGGCTCAGACAGAAGAGCCAGCTCAGAGTCGATCTGAAGATGTGCAAGCTCAGACTGACGAGCCAACTCAGACTCAAACTGAGGATATACCAGTTCAGGCCTCAGAACCCACACAGATACAAACTGAGGACCTGACCGCACAAACTTCAGATGCTGCTGAGACTCAGGAGCAGAATAGTCTTGATGAGCTCCTGAGTGATCTACTTCTTGATCCCTTAGCAGAAACTTCAAATGAACCAGAGAGCCCGAGATGGAAGAAAGGCGAGGCTGAAGAAGGCGAGTGGAGGAGCAAGGGGGAACGGTTCATACTTGACCGATACCCTGAGCTCAGCTCATATCCTGATCTGCAAGATATTTTCTTCAGATTAAGGACAACTGTATTTATCCTCAATCAGACTCTTCCCGAGATGCTTGATATTGCTGCTTTTAGAGGGGAAGACTGGTGGAATGAGGAGACAACCTTTTTGACCGACTTCTCAGGGTTCAGAAGGACAAAGCTCAGGATGAAAAACTCCGATTTTGATGAGCTGGTTCAGAGGAAGTTGGCTGAGAGGAGAGCAACTGAAGTTGGTGCCCCAAGCAGCGGAGACAAATCTCAAGATGGAGATGGGGACCAACAGGGAGATGTTGAGAAGCGATCTCACGATTGAAAAGGAGACTTACATTGGCGATCAACTCGGATCTAGTCAACATCGTAATGTTGATAGTACTCTTCGATCGAGGCGCTAAATTTGGAGACCGGAGCTCGAATGAAAGTGGAGCTCAAGATGATCGACAACAACACAGAGGTCTGAGAAGATTCCTGAGATTGATCTCACTCCTCTAATAGAGAAACTTGAGAAGGTTGAGCCAATGATGATCAAGATTGCTCAGATGGAAGAAACGTTGGCCAATCAAGCTCAAAAGATGGACGGTCTTAGTCACTCTTCAGAACTGGTGCAAATTAAAAACACTCTAACCATCCGGATGACCTCCATGGAAGGAAAGCTAAATGAGAAGTTTGGAGGAGTCAAGGCCGAAAGTTAAGTGATGAACTGAAGCGTAAAACACCAGAAAGTTCTCGATTTCTAGAGGTGAAACCGCGTAAAAGAATGAGGTGCTAATCAAGTCTTTGTTGAGGAAATGAGCTCAATGCTCATGACCAAGATGACAGAGATGTTCGGAAGAAGCACTCGCCGTTTTGCCCACTTATCTGAAGAATTTTCTGTGGCCAAGAACCATCTAAGGAGGCTGGAAGACGAACAAGATCAGATAGCAGGAGAAGTTCGCTGTGTAAGCAAAGAGCAATATCACATGGACACAAAGACCTCCGGGCTTCTTCCAAATTATCGTGCTAAGAAGGGGGAAAAAGGAAGCTAAAGATCTCGAAAGTTCATGGCACGACTTTGGAGAAGAAGGCTCGAAAAGATCTTTGAAATGTATAATCTAGCAAAAAGCCTTTAAAGAAGTCTGAGCTACCGAGAAGTTGAAGTTCACTTTCGGTAGAAAAGCCTATCTACACTCGAAGTTTCGAAAGCAAGCTATGCTTGATGTTGCAAGAGAGAAACCGAAAGTGCTAGAGCAAAGGTTGGAACAAGCAGTTCCAGCCTTTGAATTGCCTATGAAGAGGAAAGCCTTGGGCGTTGTTCAACCCGAAAAGCAAACGTCAAAGGCTTCTAAGCCAATCCAGAGATTACGATTCTCGATGATGAAGAAAACAGAACAACCGGTGGAATCGAGTCTCAACCTCGGAAGAAAGTCTTCAACACGAGAAATGCTCAAGACACTCCAAGAAGAACAAGCTAAGAAAGCCGCCGCTTTCGGGTCTCGTGAACGTCTGTGGATCGAAAAAGAAGATAGACGAAGAGCAGAAGCGAAGGAGTGATTTCAGGAAGTTTGCGAGCAAGAGGAAAGGAACATCAAAAGCACTAAAGTGGCCCCACGTTGATAAATGGATGCCTATCAAACTCAACGATATGTGGGAAGAAGTCAAGAGAACCTTCTCGTTCAATTATGATGTTCTCGGGGAATGGAGAGGGAAAGCTCGGATCGAATGAAGCTTTCATTGAATACCTTCTTATCTTCTATCCAAAGTATCTCAGAGTGGATTAACTTTTGCGGATGAAGGAGAGGGCAGATAGTAGCCCTTGGTCCATATTCCTATCCACCTCCAAAACTTGATAATGGCTTGGTGAATGAGAAGGCCATTACTCAAGAGATTGCTCAGTATGCTGGTCAGTTGGGTTTAACAGGAAACAATCCGGACATCATCAAGGAAAGAAATGAGCTGAAGAAGAGATTTTTCGGAATGTTTGACCTGGAGGTGCCCGCTGATGAAGTTGAGAATGAAGCAAACTGAAGAGCAGAAGACTGAAGAGCCAAAATCGAAAGATCAAGATCAAGACTCAGAAGATTTTGTAATCTTTATATTTTTGTCTTTTTGATTTTGTTGATAAACTCATTGTAATATGTAACAGGATACCAATCATCAATGAAGATTTATCATTATGCTCAAAAGATAATATCTCATTATCTTATTTACATGTATTTTATTTTGATATGCCTGAATGAATGTCTCTGAACTGATTGTATGATTGATAAGGGAGAAATTGTTTAAGTATTTGGTAATGAACTAGTTAAAGAGATTCATTACTGAAGAAATTGCTGAATGATTAAACTGTTGAGAAACTCTGAAATTGTTGAGAGATTCTCTGATTTAAGAAATTGTTAGGAGACAACCAATCTTGAAATAGGATAAACTGAAACCTGAGTATAGGTTATTTGTTTGTAACAAGATAGGTTTTGGCATCATCAAAAAGGGGGAAATTGTTGGGAGATGAATTTTAATAAAGATTTATGATTTTGATTAGATCCCAAAACCTCTGAGTATGACATGTTCGTAATGATCTTGATAAGTTGAGTCGGGATTTCGGTTTTAGAATATTCAGGATGTTATCTGCAGAATGTATAGTCAGCAGATATAGTTCAGGATAATTACTGAAGACTCAGTAGGATACTGAGTAACTGAAGACTCAGCGAGAAGACTCAGCACATCAGTCAGTATAAACTACAAAGATTCAGAAGACCCCAAAGACTCAGAAGACCCTGAAGACTCTGAAGACACAAAGACTGAAGACTGAGAAACTAAAGATCAAGAATACTGAAGGCACAGTAATTACTGAAGAATCAAGGTAATGTCTTGAATGCTCGAGATGAACACGAATGTTCCGAGACACCGAATAATATATCTATCGGAAGGATGCAATCTTCGAGAAGATCGCGATTCCTTAGAAAGTTAGATATCTGCCAAGACATTCAAATGCAGACAAAAGGAACTAAGTCAGAAGTGTTGTTAAGGTTATATCAAACTCAGAGTTTGTAACCAAAATGAGCCGTTGAAGGTGTCAACCTTTAACTAGAGACAAAAGTCAAAAAGAGAAAGACAACACTCTACCATCCGATTAATCGACAAAGGTGGTCTCTGAAAAAGATGTCAGATGTACAAAAGTTCCAGACTGCAAAAAGTGAAGACCGGCTACATGGAAGGCTATTGCCTAGAAAGTGTTAGGGAGTTTCAAACCCTAAATATAGCCGTTTCACACACCACAAGAGGGAACTCACGAAGTTGTCTCTCCAACGGATAGTTTTCAAGAGTGACCTTGGTGTATACCTATAAATACTGGTGACCCTCTACATTGTAAGGTTACGGGAAATTTATACGCAACTTAAGAGCTCAAGCCTATTCTTGTAAAAGTTAAAAGCACTTCAAAAAACTTAGAATTTCCCAAGTGCTTCAATATTGAAGAGAGCTCACTATACTAAGCCTAGCTTGATAAGAATTATCCAAAGCTTAGTCGAGATATCCTAACCCTTTGCATTGTGCTTTATTGTAAAGGATATCTCATCCTAGTTGGAAACCAACCAAGAAACCCCAAACCCTTGTGAAGGTAGTTGGAGTGTGTTTGTTGGTGAGAAGTGTTGTAAAGAGTTAGTAAACTACGCGGAGTAGTCAGAAAACTCTAGAGGAGAAGTTAGTAAGCTACAGGGGTAGTCTGAAAAGCTTGTGTGTGATTGAGTAAGTAAACTACGGAGGTAGTCGAAAGCTCAAGGTCGGGTTGAGTAAGTAAACCACGTGGAGTAGTCGTAAAACTCGGGGCGAAGTTGAGTAAGTAAACCACGAGGTAGTCGTAAAGCTCATAAGTTGATAGTGAATTTTCTCGAAGAGTGGGAGAGAGAGTGGACGTAGGAGCTTGAGTCTCCGAACCACTATAATTGTTGTGTTCTTTATTGCTTTCTTTATCCGTGTTTTATATCATTTGCATTGACTTGATTTTGAAAGCATACTTTTCATCGATATTCGGTTGGAATCAATCCATTGAAGTTGCATTATTGAATCACAAAGCCTAATCACTATTTCATAAAGGGAAGGTTTTACGCAAAGCTTAAAACGAGTATAAACTAAGGGCCAAACCATTCCGCTAACCGAGTAAGCTAGAACGAGATAGTTACCAAACTGAGAACGTACTCTTACGAGGGTTGATGAAGTTAGTTATCGATCCAAGCAACTCGGGATCTCTCGACACTCCGGACTCGGTTGGGATTATCCGAGGTTTAAAGCGGCTCGGGATCACTTTGTCTCGATGAGACTTTGACTCGAGCGATCGTGCTTCTCGTAACCTAATCTTGAGGATTATCGACCCAAGTGACCTCAAGAAGAAAAAAAGTTTTAAAAACACCGAACACGTGTATTCCCCCCATACACGTGTAAGACTCGTTTTGCACGGGACCAACAAGTGGTATCAGAGCGGTGGTTCAACTTGACCACTCTTTGTGTTGACCAAAGTTTTATTTTCAAAAATACTTGTGGTCTATCTGAACTGATCTTATTTGTTGAAACCTTTTATTTTTCAAGAGATCAGAAAAATGTCTTCTAAAAACTTCCCATGTTTCTCGGTGGAGAACTATGACCTATGGAGACGAGAATGCAGGCTCATCTCGTATTCCAAACATGGCGTATGTGGAGAGTGGTCTCTCAAGGACCATTCCAGTTTACTGTAGTGAATCCCAGAGGAACAGAAGATGAGAGAATTGATCCTAGAGCAGAATTTCCTAAGTCTGATGACCAACTGACTCCTGAGGAGAGAAAGTTAGTCAATCTAGAACACGTGTATTCCCCCCCCCATACACGTGTAAGACTCGTTTGCACCGGGACCAACACTTACATTTGACAAAACCTTTACATCGTTTCCGATGAGCAGAATATCGTCTACGTATAGTACTAAGAATACCAAGACAGTTCCGTCACACTTCTTATACACCAACTTTCAAATAATTTTGATCAAGCCCATAAGATTTAATTACCTGATCAAAACATTGGTTCCAAGCACGAGATATTTGCTTCAGTCCGTAAATGAACTTCTTGAGCTTGCAAACAAGATGCTCTTCACCTTTCGCAATAAAACCTTCGGGCTGTAGCATATAGATTTCCTCATCAAGACTTCCATTCAGGAAAGCTGTCTTGACATCCATTTGCCAGATCTCAAAATCTAAATGTGCAGCTATTGTCAAGAGAATATGGATGGACTTAAGCATAGCTACTGGCTAAAAGGTTTCCTCATAATCGATACCCTCTTCTGAGTATATCCCTTTGCCACTAGCCTTGCTTTAAAGGTTTCAACCTTCCCGTCCGATCCTCTTTTCCTCTTATAGACCCACTTGCATCCAATAGGTTTTACCCCATTGGGTGGTTCAACTAGCTCCCATACTCGATTATGATCCATCGAGCCCATCTCGGCTTCTATTGCAGTTTACCAAGATTCTGCATCTTGTCTTGGACCGCCTCCTTGTAGGACCAGGGGTCTGATTCACTATCCCCGGGGACTAAATCCGAAGATTCTCCTATCCCCATGAATCTCTCAGGTTGTTGGACAACCCTCCCACTATGATGAAGTTCCAGTTGTGTCGGTGTGACGCTTGGTATATCAACTTTTACAATTGGTATTTGGAGTTGGCCCTCTTAGCTTGTCTAAGGTAATCTCACTTATGGGCTTTCTATCGTTCATATAGTCTTCTTCCAAAAATCTAAAGTGCGTACTAATTACGACTCTTTGATCTTCGGAACCATAGAACATGCACCCATTCATTCCCTCGGGATACCCTATAAACAACCTTAATTCTGAACGTGGATCCAATTTACCAGCTTCCTTGTCCAACACGTATGCCGGATACCCCCAGATTCTCATGTGTCTCAAACTGGGCTTGCGCCCAGTCCACAACTCTTTAGGGGTTTTGAGAACCGATTTGGATGACACTAAGTTTAGAATATAAGTTGATGTTTCCAAGGCGTGACCCCAAAACAATTTGGGTAGATCCGCATAACTCATCATTGATCTGACTATTTGTAAAAGAGTTCTGTTTCTTCGTTCTGCAACCCCGTTTTGTTGAGGGGTTCCAGGTGCAGTCAACTGGGATACAATCCCTTCGTCTGACAAGTAGTTCAAAAATCATTGCTGAGGTATTCGCCTCCACGATCGGATCGTAGAAACTTGATACTCTTTTCCTTATGATTCTCTGCTTGAGCCTTAAATTCGTTGAATTTATCAAAGGTCTCAGATTTATGCTTCATAAGGAAAATGTACCCATCTCTTGTGTAATCATCGATACAAGTAACAAAATACTCATAACCTCCTCTTGCTTTGATTGACATTGAACCACATACGTCAGTGTGAACGATCTCTAACACTTCTTTGGCTCTAGTCCCCTTGGATCCAAATGCCCTCTTGATTATTTTACCCTCCAAACATGATTCACAAGTTGGAAACGGTTCAACCCGGAGAGACTCCAATGATCCATATTGAACTAACTTTTGGATCCTCTTTGGATTAATATGACCTATTCTTAGATGCCATAGAAGTGTTTCATTCATGTCTACTGAACGTTTCCTTTTATTACTTGAAATAGTCGATGTGTTATAGGATGCCTTTTGCGAGTGGTGTGCACAGTTAATAATATAGAGATTGCTCAATAACGTTCCATGACAGATTAACTCATTATTTTGAGTAACAGTAACAACTTTATTAAAAGTAACTGAATGTCCATCATTAAAGAATTTAGAAACTAAAATCAAATTCTTTCTAAAACTTGGAACGTAAAGAACATCTCTCAAAACTAAAATTCTATCACTAAAAGATAGGTGCACTTCTCCCACTGCTTCATCTACTACTCACGTAGCACTGTAATAGCCGCTACTCACGTAGCATTGCAGTAACTGCTACTTACGTAGAATTACAATAACTACTACTCACGTAGCATTGCAATAATTTGTTACTTACGCATCATTGCAATAACTGCTGCTCTCTTGTAGCATTGCAATAACCGCTACTCTCGTAACATTTCCCATGGTGATGATGATCTCACTCCCCACTAAATTGCTGGATTATCTAGAATCCTTGAAACAAACATGATTAGTGGTTCTCGTATCCACTACCCACGAATAGGAGCATACACCGCTAAACAAGTTTCAACAACTAGCGTTTGAGAATTACCTTTCTTCCCTACCTTTTTAGGCTTGGGACAGGCTGACCTCCGATGTCTTCTCTGACCGCAATTGAGCATTTTTGTTTGTTGGTCTTCTTCTTGACACCTCTTAATGTTATTTTCTACGAGAACAAATTACGTATGGCTATCTGACTTGCTTCACGATTTTGGTGAGCGAAGAATTAATTAAGATCTATCATAATAGCTGCAATGGTTTCCAAGTCCTGGTGTCGGTGTTGCAACACATCTGACGTTGAAGTCAAGATGATACACTTAGCCATTTTATTGGATCTCAACCATTGCTTATGAAATTACTTATTTTCCTCACAATCGTAGTCTCAACGAGTCTAGGTTTGTCAAGGATGGACTTATGCAATTGCATGGTCAAGACAATAAATAATTTCCAATCAACATAGTTTCCTATACAATTCTATTGACTTTAAGTATATTTAACAGTGGATTAAAAGGTTGCGACATGTTGTACTGAAAATAAACATACATCTTGTGTCAATATCCAGATTAACACAAATAAATCACATAATTCGACCACATGTATCATATTAAAATCTCAAAAAAATATGAACATGTATCAACCAACATCTCAAAACAGTTTAAATAAGCCACGTGGGGTGGGTCATTATTTAAACACATTTAAGCAGGTTACAAACAAGGACAGTTACAAACCTTTAATTTCCAAATTAATAGTTGGCTCCCACTTGACCAATATAAAATTGACAGGGACTTCGGGGAAGTATATGCATATCAATTTTATACCTAAGTAATAATCATGATTAAATACAGAATTATTATTTCATTTTGAATGAGCCTCGTGGGGAGGGTCATCGTCGCCACTAATAATAATTCACAATCATCCTTTAGGAATTCATTCATGTGAAAGCTATCTTTTGGTCGTCCCGTGGGGGGAATTTCTCCAAAAGAATTCACAAATAAATAAATCATGGAGGTCAAAATTAATTCAATTTTATTATCCGGAATAAAATGGTCAATTAATTATTTAAGAATACTTAGTAATTTTTCAATTGAGATTTTTCATTGTACACAAATTGGACACATATTGGACACATATATCCAATTATCACGGTTTAATTTCTTCTTTGTCTTGAACTTGAGAAATCGTCTGTCTTCAAATTTCTCTCACTCGATCGTCTAGAAAAAAAATTCATCTCGTCAAGCCACGTCTGTCATTTGTCCACGTCGAACAACACGCAGCCAGGATGCTCGCCCGCATCCCAGCCGGCCACGTCAATTGGATATTAAAATATTATTTAAATTAAAAAAATCATAAATGATAAGATTTGAAATTTTTGAAAATATAATTATATGCAATTCCCAATTTTTTTAGATTAAATTTAAAATATAAATTAGAAATCATTTAATTAATAATTAATAAAATTTAATGTAAAACATTTTTTAAGATTTAATTAATTTTTTTTAATAATAACAAATAATAAAAAATATAATTAAATACATATATAAAGAATCTATTTAATTCCCGCGTAATACGAGGGTTATGCACTAATGACATTACATAATTGGACAACCATGGACTTAGGCAAACCCCCCTGGCAATCCAAAATTTAATTTACATTTTTTTTTGTCTTCTAGTTATCAACCGGTCGAAATCAACAACGATTGAGATAGTCTAAGGCCAACCTCCTGAGTCCTGACGAATCTTTCCAATCAAAACATTGTTCGTCAATTTTTTTCAAATTGTTTTTCTTTTTACTCACTATGTTGATGTTGTCACCGGTGTTACAATATTGGTTACAACATTAATATTCATCATTTCTTCTTAACTACTAACACTTCTGTGTTCAATGTTATCTTTGATGTTGTTGACTACAGGTTGACGATCTAGGTTGTTCTGCAAGATTCCAGAAGGTTCCACAAACTTCAAGAATCGAGTAGAAGAGACTAAATCATGCGGGTGTTTTCAGAAGATTAGAGAAGACCCACTAAGTGGCAGTTACAAAGATCATGGGTTAGTGGATGGAAGAGTTTCTAGTGTTGGAAAATAGGGTGTCCGGATCTATTCGAGGTGCAATTTAAATACAAATTTAATTATTACTAGTATGAATTAATCCTATATTAATTCAAATAACAATTAAATCACAACAACATATCATGCGTACAAAAAGCCACGTAAATCCTACACATGCGGAATTTTTAGGAGTTACGTAAGGCGTACCTTTTGGCGGATTCAAAGGAGGAAAATCGATGCACAAACCCAAATACCTTCTCTAGTATTCCTACATCCTTATTTGATATTTCGGTGGAGGAATCTCCTTCAAATAATTAACAAAAGGAAAAGAGAAAAATGTTTGCACCACCTTTTTGGATTTCTAATTTTTCAAACACATGGAATTATGTTCGGGATGAAAAATCATCCCCTATTTATAACCAAGGAGGGGGTGAAAATTTGGCAAAATTTGGATATGGGAAGATCTTTAATTCTTGTGCAAGAAGTAATCTTGAATATATCCAATATATTCTTTTTTCCATAATTAAAATTTCCACAAAAAATCTCCTCCCTGATAAATAGGAAATTTTCGAAAAATTAAGGAATGAAAAATCAAGATTTGATTTTCTTGAATTTATGAAATAATCTTGTATTCCAAGAATAAGTATCTATTTCCATAAAATCTTTTCAAGAAAAATCAAGCAAATCTTTCCTTTTCTTTTATGCCTATTTTTTCGAAAAACATGGAAAAATAAAGCAATGATATTTTTTTTTATTTTAATCACATTTTTCAGTTATTGGACTTTATATTGGGCTACTTGAGGGGCCTTTAGGAGAATTAAGATTGGACCTTCCAATGGACCTTGAATTATTAATATTGAGCCACAATATTATTCAAGCCAATAAATATTAATTAATCCCACTACATAATTAATATTACACTATCCATCTTAACCCATATTACTGTAATATGGCTCCCGGTTATTATTTTCCGTGTTTAAGATTATTTAATCCATTAATTAATTTAGCCACTGAAAAGCTTTATATTAATTAATATATTTATCCTTGGAGTAAGGACAACTCAACATTATTATCCATACCGGAAAATTAATTCCACTTGCAAGATTTGATATGATAAAGGTTCTGAGCCCACCAAGGGGACAAATCATACAAGACTTTCCAAGCACACGATTCTCTGTATTAATTTAACAATTGTTATGTAATTAATTTTATTGCCCAAGATATAAGGTATCGAAGTCGCAATGATTCTCTTCCCAGAATAAGTCAAAGCAATAATTATTAATCACACACAATCCTTATTAAGTGACAGAGATTAAGAAATCAACAACCACTGAGGTCTAACTCTTCAACCCATAAGTCAGTGCGGAAGAGTTTATCCTCTCTGTAGGTCCTCTTCAGCGCAACAAATGCACTAGTGTAATCCTCGATCAAGACAAGTCAATCTGAGCCTTACACATCAACCTTTACCAATAGATTGTTCAGATCTATCTAAGTTGTGAAACATGCACTCGTTTACAAGGGACTTTTAATGTGATCTTCTGTGATCTGGTATCACCACATTAACTACAATGTAACACGTGCTATTTTATGAACAATTTGCAGTAAATATATATAACATTCATTTATATTTAATGCAACAGTGATAAATAATTTATTTCAGTAAATAAGTGTTTAATACATAGGTTATATAAAGTAAAATCATACTTTCACGTATAACCCCAACATCTAGATCCTTCAAGGAGGCTCTAGTAAAACATACACGAAGTCTATAAATAGAAGACACCAAAGTGCTTATCAATTGCCGTGTATTATTTAGACGAAGCAACAACCGAGTATCAACTGTCGAGTGTTTAGTGCATCCAGAGTGATATGGTCGTTGTTGTGGAGTGTTTAGACACAACAAGTAATTGTAGGGTTTACAATACTTCGAGTGGTGCTGGATTTATTTTATGTAGAATGTTAGTCTCGGTGAAGATAGTTTCATACACATAGAATAGTCACCTTTGATCGTATAGAGATACACTTAGCCTTTAGATCATATGCTTGATCTTATTTCAAGAGGATTTGATCAGTGAACCTCTTTGTACTCATTATTTTGTTAAATAGTGATTTCAGCCATAAGACATTACAGTCTATTTGATATAGATTGTGCAAAGTCTTATTAAACAATTCGTGTGTTGTGTTTTTTAGTCTTCCGTTGTTATTGTCTCTGTTTTACTATTGTTACTTTGAGTGTTACAACATTCAGTATAACATCAGTTTGTTTTACTTAAACACAACCCGTTTCACACACTTTCACACTATACATTCCGATTAATAAATAATACTGAGATAATAGTATACATTTTGATGTTTGATGGATATAGTTGAAAATTGAATTATATTTTAAAAAAACAAAAAATTTAAAAAAAAGTTTAAAAATTTCACAAGCAAGCACACCCTTAACCTTCAAACTCTGAGTGATTTTTTTTTTTTTTTTATTATTATCACTGCTCCTATTAATAGGAATCTGATTTACATTTTTGTTGCAAATTGAAAGTAATAAATTGTTCTTTCTATATTGTCTTTAATTTTTTATGGAGTAATAAATAAATATTGGAAATATTAACAGTGTTTTTATTTTTTTTGCACATAAAAGAGGCTAGAAGAGAGCTGAAATATTTGCTTGCTTTATGTTAAACCTTTCTTGCAGTAATTCCACGTAAATCTCCGAGAGCGGGTTTGTAAATTTCATGCATTGAGAAACCACAAACAAAAGCTATCTTATATAATAGTTAAAAGATTTGAGTTTGTAAATTTCATGCATTTAGAAGCCAAACTATATATCGCTAGCTAAACAATTAAGAAGCGAATAATAATCACCTAATACCTTTCCATAAAACAACTAATACTTTGACTTTCTTGATAATTGGTGCATAAAAGATTTGAGTTTGTAATTTTCATGCATTTAGAAGCCAAAAAATATATCGCTAGATAAACAATTAATAAGCTAATAATGAACACCTAATACATTTTCATAAAACAACCTAATACTTGAGTTTCTTGATAAGTTGTTAAAAAAAAATTGATATTTCATGCAAATGCATAACAAATGTCACTCTGTAAAAATGAATGCATATAAGTCTTCATACAAATGCATGCATATTTTTCTGTGATGACACAACTCAACAATGATATTTAAAAAATAATAAAAATTCATCACTATATATAAAATGCATAAAAACAAAAGTTTAAACCTTTGCACGCATTTATATATAAACATTGTATTAACACATATTTTTTTTCTGTCTCGTCTTGAGGATTTATGCCTCCATATAAGAATAAATTACGTTATATATAAAATTTATATATCATTACAATTACGATGGCCTAAAATATTTACCTATGGTTAATTGTGACAATTTGAGTTCGTTTATCAACTTTGGATGCCATTTGCTTGAAATAGAAAAAGTGTACTAATTTTATGAAAAATATACATGTATTGAACAAACATTTATACACATGTGAGCAATAACTATTATTTAGTTCCTAAGCACATGCATATTAGTTGATACATGTATTTTATATACTTTGAAAGTGTATGTATTTATTTTAGTCAAATGAGTGAGTCGTTTGTGCACCAATTGCACGGTGCACCCTGGTATAAAGGTATCCATTTAATCAAACGAATCCTGTGTTCGCTACTAATAGGGAGTTGGCGAATGTTGCTACACTTGGCTTACATGGCCCAGTGGCTTAGGTTCTGTGTTAGAATTCAAATGGCAGGGGTTTAAGACCTCCTTAAATCTTTTTTACTTGTTTTTTTTGTTTTTGTTTTTTGTTTCTTTTAATTTTAAAAAAATAAACTTAACAAGGTGCATGTCACTTGTACTGAAACTTGCAATTACCTAATGTTGAACCATGCAACTAGATATTATAGAAACATGGAACTAGCTAATATAGAAACACACAATTGTATAAAACAGAAACATGCAACTAACTAATACAGAAACACACAACTATATAACACAAAAACATGCAACTAGATAGTACTTAATTGTGCAACTAGAAATCATAGAAACATGCAACTAGCCAATACATAAACACACAATTGTGTAACACATAAACATGCAACTAGCTAATACAGAAACACACAACTATATAACAAAAAAACATGCAACTAGCTAATACATAATCGTGCAACTAGAAATCATAGAAACATGCAACTAGCTAATATAGAAACATATAACTATATAAAAACATAACATGCAACTAGCTAATATTGAACCCTGCAACCAAAAAATAGAGAAACATGCAACTAGCTAATACTGAACTATGCAACTAGAAAACATAGAAACGTGCAACTGAAAAACATAAAAACATGAAGTTGCGTGGCTCAATAAATGAAGTTGTATGTTTCATTGAAAAGAGATCTCATATTTGACAAAAACCCTAATATTATCATAAGAGTTACAGTGATGGCTGAATCGAGAAATTCATTGACAAGGTTTTCTCCATCTTCAATCGATCCAACCACTAGTGTCCACTCCAAAGACGTCAAATGTTCTACATTTTTGTATTTAATGATGTGGTAGCAGCAGTTATGATGCTGATTTTTATCACTTTTTCTTTATTTCATTTTGATCTTTTTATGCCAAATGTTTCTACTGTTCTGCTTTTGGCTAGAACTTTCAATTTAAGGTTATCATATTCAAATTTCTGTGGGTTTCTCATTTTTGGAACTGTGTGTTTCTATTTAGGTTTGGTGTTGTACCTATTTAAAATGTAAGGGATTTTGGCCAATAAGGGTTCTGTGTCTCCTTTCTTTCTCTTTTTTTTTTTTATCCACTCGGCTTTAGCTTACTGTTCCTTTTACCAATTCTCAGCATTGTCCATCCATGTAAAAGAATCAACTTCTTTTTGCCAATTCAATAAGGTGCTATTGCCTGAATTTGTTGAGAATGGATAAAACATATGTATATGAATGAAGTTTGCAATTTTTTTAAGGTAATTTTTCAATGTAAAAATATTATACTAAAAAATGTGTCTTTTGAAGGTAGTTTTTGAAGACAGCTTTTATCAATCATTGACACCCTAAACATTAGGATATATTTTTCAATTTTTAATAGTGAGTGTTCTCCTTTTCAATTCTTTAATTTTTGAATGTTAATTTTTCAATGGTATTGTTGGATTCGTAGGATATAACAAGTTGTGGATTTTCTTTTATCAGCACCCAAATGCGGCTGCCCCATCTTTGTTTATTCTAGTATGTGTTTGCTTATGTAGATTTCAATGCTTTCATCCAATGAAGTTACTGATTTATAGGGTATGATTTTATATCATTTGTTGGGAACCTTTGCAGATTAGATTTTGGGAGCAGGGGTAGTACATGATTTTTAAAAGGATTCGCCGCGTACCGATTCAGCACTAACAAGATGTCTGGCACAAAAATTGCATCTATAATAGAAGATATTCCATGTTTGGACGAGGTAAAATATCACTCTTGCTTTAATTAGTTGGTTAATTATTAAGTAGTTGTTGAGATTGTGACTTAAGTTTGCGCAGATGTTATATAACTAAATGTAGGGCTGTTTGTCTTTTGGGAATGGGGTAGACAATGGGCTCATATTGTCGAAATAACTTATAGGAGCAGAGTGAAACAATGTGGGAAACAAGTTTAAATTGCCATCTTTTCTGTTTAAAAAGAGAGTAGAAATTGTGATATAAAATTAGAATAGCAGTCTTGCTTATCAATTGGTCGTTCTGTTTTCGTAGTTCTGGTTTTCATTCTTCCAATTATGTATTGGTTGCAGATTTTCCGCTGAAAAGTATCAAATGAAAGAATTAAATCTCATCATGAATATTTTTCTACATAGGATTTGCAAACTCATCAATATTTTTAGCCATTTAAAATGATTGTAAAGATGCGAAGGGTAGGAAAGTGTGCTTATGTTCACACAACTATACATGAAAATACACAACTATGCGTGCAAAGTGTGTGCTTATGTTCACAAGCTATTAGAAGTCAATCATGGTATCTTTGAATCTTCCACACATAGTAATACAAAATTTTCTTTCCCACTAGAGCATATGACGTTAAACTTAATTCAATTATGTTAGGTATTGTACCAATTCAAGCTAGCATATGAATAGAGAAAAAAGTAGCACTTTTAAAGCAAAGATGCCGAATTGAACAAGTAGCACTTCTAAACGTATGAAGTTAAACTTACTCTTTTTCTTGCCCTGACATTGTCGCTTATTGAAATTTCTTGAATTTTCATTTCTGCCTTGGAAACGCAAACAAGCTAGTGGAAATAGCGATGCCGAGAGCGTGGGCAGCAATCAAGAAGTATGTATTCTCAACTTTGCCTTTAGTCGATTTAAATTATGAACTGCAAGTTGGTGACCTTAAAAGATTTTAGGTATTTTCTAAAGGAAAGAATTGGCGTCTAACACACACACACATATATATATATATATATATATATATATATATATATATATATCAATCAATGTATTTTCAATCGTATAATAATCAATGACTTTTATAAACCTTTCCGGGAAAAAAAAGCAAACTAAAACATAAGATGAGTTGTGGAGAATCCACGAGAGTGAGTATCCCACATAGTTTCAATTATGTATTTAATTCTCTATGGTAGTCGTTTGATGTTCATGACATTCCTAACATTCTTTATTTTTAAAAAAAATTGGTAGCTTGTGGGTCATCATTCAAGCAGATCAGCTATAAGCTGGAGTTTATGTGCTACGTATCAGAATATACGGCACAAAACAGATCTCAATCCTACTGATAGAGTCAGTAAAACACTTTGGATACATTTGCAAAACAAAGTCAATAAAAGTTGCCAGCCAAAAGTCTTGTTATTTCAACTCTTAGGCTGCATTTGTTTTGGGACTTACACGGATGGACTTAGGACTTTGCGCTCCCCGTCTCATACGAGTTTGGGATTTAGAGTCTAGTTTTCAAATCCCACATTCCATTCACCTACAAATACCTATAAAATCTATTATTACTCTTCCCAATACATCACACTTTATACACTTTATTACTCTTTTCAATATAATATAATAATATAATATCAATTATTATTAAACATTGATTTGACATAAAGTTAAATCTCACCCTACTCAAATCCCAAAACAAACACATACATTTACTATTCATCAAGAATTTTAAATCCCTGGATTTTAAAATCTCGACTTGTTCCGCACACTTAAATCTCAAAACAAACGCAGCCTTAGGGATTGCTAAGAAGGTGGCTAACCTTCATGAGCCGGAGGAGTGGCAAAATTTAGGGGAAATTACTTTCCATGGTTTAGAAGTTCGAATTACCAGATATATGACATTGGGCCTATGGTTGTACCTGAGTATTCGCAGTGGGAAGATATCCTCCCACCCAGTGACAATTCTCAATCAGCCCAGTTGACAGTTGTTGGAAAATCAGGCGGGTGCTAGTGGTTCAAAGAGGAAAGCTTGTAAGAATGATTCAAAGAGGAAAGCTTGTGATGACAATCCAACTTTAGAATCATTTGAAAATCTGCCCACTGCCACTAAAATAGGTCTTGTGGGTAGGTTCGATCCACTGGCCAGCTTGTCTGGTTTGCAAATGCGTCGCCCTCCGATCAAGTTGAATATATGAGACATGTAACTCCTCTTTGGTCTAAGGATGCGTATGAAGAATGGGAGGATGCACATGCCCCTAAACCTGGTAAATGATCTCAAATTAATGATCTCAATTCTGGTCTCGCGTCGTATCGCACAATTTAAATTTTTAACGTAACTATGTTACTTTTGTGGGATTGCGGGGAGTGAAAGTAGGAGGCCATGAAGATTGACAGGATTGCTGGATGCCCAAGTTGAGGGTACAAGAGTGGTGTTGTAGGATTGAATATTTGTATTTTATACATTTGAAAGAATTGTAATTTAACATTTAAGTTTGAATTATTTTTCTGTTTATGGATGATGACGTGATTGAAATATATACAAATTTAATATACATATATAATATATGATATATTTGTATAAATTTATAAAAATAAATCAAAAAAAATAATTGAAATAATACATTTATAAATAAATAAATAATTACAAATTAATTAATTATATCATTTGATAAATGCAAGACATTACATCTAAAATTAATATTATAGATATGTATACCATCTGCTTAGACAATTCACAAATATTAGGTTTAGAAGTCCAAAAATAAAATTACTAACAAAAGCCCATTACATTTTTATTTTCTTTTACCTTAAAGGGCCCAGGTTATATGCACCCACCTAGCATTGTTAATCCGGGCCGGGCTAAACGGGCCGGCCCATTTAAACCTATTATATTGAAGGCAGCAATCGGAGGCCCGTTTAATGAGGGCCTTTTTGGCACACCGATTAGCCCTCGGGCTAAAGATTGTTAACCGGGCCAACCCCGTTTAGCCGTTTATATTTATATATACTCAATTTTTATTTTTATTTTTATTTTTATTTTCTAATTTTTTTTAATTTTTTTCGAAAGTTTTTTCATCAAATTTAAATCAAAAAATCAATTATGGCCAATCAATTATAAATTAAATATTTTATTTGATTTTTCAATTAATAATTAGGCAATTCAATATTTTTTTAGTTTTGAATTTTATTGAATTGAATAAATAAAATTTAATCAATATAAAATAATAATATAATATTTTTATAATTTATTATTAAATTTGTTCATAATATGAAACCGATATCATTATAAGTATAAATTAATATTATGGTATTAATTTATAAATGTGATGATACAAATTTTATATTATTAATTAATTTCATGGGAACTTTGCTCAATTATGTTATTAAAAATGATGGGAACTAATTTTATATTTTGAACATTTATTATTAAAGATGATGGGACAGTCTGGATCGAAATTTTTGTCATTATGTAATGTTAATGTTTGAACATTTTTTTTTAATTTTTTTTTGAGCCCGTTAGGTGACCCGTTTAAATCTAGGGTTAGGGTTAGGTCTCAACTATTACCCGTTTAAAATGAACCTTAAAGACCGTTTGACCCAGTAAAACTAATGGGTTGTTTAACAATACTACACCCACCATTGAAGGCAGTACACACAATGTATGAGGAGTAATCCACAACAGATTGTTCTAATATGTGGCAATGTTTTTAAATTCGACCGGTCATCATCAAACTGTACAAGGACTAATTTTTATATTTTCCCGTAAGTAGGCATGTGACAAATAGTTTCGAGTATTTATGAATGAATATTTATCATATAAATTGTAATATAATTTAATTAAAGTGCGCATTTACATGACTGGATTTGATCATATCCTAAAAGTACAAAAATATCATGAACATAGTCTGCCACATATCTGGCCCCACCATAATCATTTAATTAATTTATTTAATTAATTCAATCTTATTAATTATAAACCCTAAACTATGAACCCTAAACCATGAACCATTCGGCGGGTGAACCATGAACGGGTGAACCATGAACCACTCGGGCGAGTTCGGGTTTCGGGTTGGGTTAGCGGTCCTAAACCCTAAATCGTGAACCTAAACCATGAACCACTCGGCCGGGTTTGGGTTGGTCGAAAGTGAGTCATCGGGAGTGGTTCATGGTTCACCCTGCCCGAATAGTTCATGGTTTAGGGTTCATAGTTTAGGGTTTAGGTTTATATAATTAATTTTTTTTTATGCGACCCAGACCCAACTTGACCCGAACCCGGCCCGAATGGTTCATGGTTTAGGGTTTATAGTTTAGAGTTCAGGTTTATATAATTAATGAGAAGATTAAATTAATTAAATAAATTAATTAAATGATGGTGAGACCTTTGCACATGTGGCGCGCCACATAAGCGGTTGACATATAAGTTTGTGCCCACATGCGGACATATGATCAAATCCGTTTACATGACAAGTTGTTGCAAGTAGGCATATTTTTTAGAGTTGCAAGTTGTACGAGTAATTAGTTATTTTGTCCCATTTTGGGACTTTGTTTAAGAATTTGATTCATGCAAGAATTAATTCTAGGTGTAGCTACTTACACCCACAAAATTACTAAGTACACCCACCTCTAACTTAATCTATTATATATTTTAATTCACTTTTTAATTTTTTTTAGTACAATCCCTAAATTTTATAATTATAATCTTAATACAATATCTAGACCTATTCTACTACATAAACACACCCATCAAATTAATTTTTAATTTAGGATTAAAAAATAAAACACAAATATTAACAACCCTTTTACATCTCAATCCGGCAATATTGTTAAATTGAAAATTAATTTGATGGGTATATTTACGTAGTAGAGTAGGTCTAAATATTGTATTAATATTATAATTGTAAAATTTATTGGTTGTACTAAAAAATATTAAAAAATAATTAAAATATATGATAAATTAATTTAAAAGTGGGTGTACTTAGTAATTTTGTGGGTGTGAGTCGTGCCCTTAATTCTATCAAGTTATGCAAGTATTCTTACTTTAGATTATCTAGGCAAAAGGTTCACACTGTTTAATGTATTTGCAATTTTGACTCAGAAAATTATGAATTCTTTTATTTGTTCACGCGTGCTTTCATTTGTATTTACTTGTTTTTTCTATCTCCAAATTTATAATAGATTTACAGGAATGAAATGAAGAGGATCCATGTACTTGATTTTCTTCTCTGCTTATATGTTGTCAGGTTACTTGCCTATATAGCTGGCAAGGTCTGTTTTTTGTTTCAGGTGCAGGAAAACGAATGCTGTTATGCACTCGTCGATTGGTTATTTTGAGTTTTGACTTACCTCTTTAAGTAGTGGTTCATCATGTTTCTCACTAACCAATATTTATTAATTCTTAGAGCAATATTAATATTATTATTGTACGAGCAATAGTAATAGTACAAAAACTTCTGCAATTTCTTCAACTATCACTATTATGCATATCTACTATCATTGTTATACAATACGTCTATTACTATTTAAAAATCAAATATTTTTTCAACTGTAATAGTGGATACCTGGATATGCATAACACTGATAATAAGAATCAAACTCCCAACGACATGTTTTTCAATCTATTCAAACTCCCAAGATAAGTTTTAGGTTATCATGTTTTACCTATAATATTCACTACTACACATTTGAGCTTGCACAGCTGCACTTGGACAACCATTTTTTCAAACAGCTATCCAAGCTATAGCTTGGAGAGCGGTTCTAATAAAAAAAAGAAAAAAGAATAGACAGCGGTTTTCAACCGCTGTCCAAGTTTCTTTATTTAGACAGCGGTTGACAACCGCTATGCAAGGGGTTAGACAGCGGTTTGGAACCGCTATCCAAGGTAATAGTTTGGACAGCGGTTCCAAACCGCTGTCCAAGTGTTCTGCAAATTTTATTTCAAGCCAAATCGCGAACTAGAGTACTTCAATTTTTCCCCAAATTAAATCAAGCTAGAGTCTCCTTCCTCTACCCTAATCGAACTCCGTTGCTCGTCCTCCCATTCCGCCGCCGCCGTCGTCTTCCCATTACCTCCTTCCCATTCCCCAAATCACGAACCATGCCCTAGCCTCCTCCTCCCTCTTCCCCAAATCGAACCAGAAGCCCTAGCCGTCGTCTTCCCGCCGTCGTCTTTCTCCTTCTCCCGCTGCATCATCAGGTAAGAGCCCTAATTTATTTTATAACTTGGTGTTTGATAGTATTAACGTAGAAGTTGAGGTTGAGGTTGGTGTTTGATACAAACTACTAGCATAGTATATATTAACGTATAACATAACTTGGTGTTTGATAGCATAACTTTCCTGATGACGTATAGCATAACTTTCACAGTGTACTTGTAATTAATTCGAAATAATATGCTTGATAAATGAACAATTAATTGTAAATGAACAATTGATGCACTCAAGGTGTTTGATAATATGCTTGTGTGAGGATTTAAGCATAAATTAGGATTAATACATTAGGATATATTTTTGTTATATTAATTTGATGATTTGGTGAATGGATAGTAGTGTGTTGCTTTAGATGATTAATGATGGTACATTAGGTTATATACATTGTTTTGAGATGCAACAAATCCTTAGATACATATGCAATATACAAACCTTAGGTACTACCACATTCTATATGCAAGTTTTATACATTAGGATTGTAATACTTTTAGGTTTAATACTTTTAGGTTTAATACATTAGGATACATTATCTCGAGAAACACTTCATATTGTCTTTTCTATAGGCATCTCTAGTTCTATATGGATCGAAAGTGGGTTCGAGCAGATCGATTATCAGATGAGTATAGTAATGGGGTGAAAGAATTTTGTAATCATGCAATTAGACACTGCACCGACCCTCGATACATTCCATGTCCGTGTTGGAAATGTATGAATGGAAAAACCGTTAGTGGTCGAGAAAGTCTGTTTGACCACTTGATGATTCACGGTATTGATAAAACATATACCGTTTGGACATATCATGGTGAGAGAGGAGATGGATGTGGCTCAAGCAACCTAGAAACTGACTTTAGGTTTGAAGATACAGTGGATGCGGATATTTTCGATGATGTACCGACTGTTGATACATCAAGTGGGGATGACGATGATCTGCGAGATCACCCTTATATGTCAGAGAAGTTAAGGGATTCTGCTGGATTACCACTTTGTGGCGGGTGTAAGAAGGCAACAAAACTGTCAGCTGTGTTGATATTGTTCAACCTAAAAGCAGCTCACCAGTTGTCCGATGAGTGCTTCACAAGTATGCTGGAAACATTTAGTGGTCTATTGCCTGATGGAAATGTACTGCCTAAGAGAGCATATGATGCTAAACAAATGCTCAAGTCCATCGGGTTAACACATCAGAAAATTCATGCTTGTCCGGGTGATTGTATCTTATTTCGAAAGGAGTATGCAGACCTCGAGGAATGTCCCAAGTGTGGACTAAAGCGATATAAGAAAAATAAATCTCCGTGAAGGTGATGTGGTACTTTCCAATAATACCAAGATTCAGGAGAATGTATAGCAAAGACTTATGGATGCTAGAAATTTAAGATGGCATCATGATGATAGGATCAAAGATGGAATGCTAAGACACCTGGCCGATTCACCCCAAGTGGAAGACATTCGATGTCGGGCATCCGAATTTGGCATAGAAACCCACGACACTTGCGTCTTGCACTCTCAACCCGGCGGAATGAATCCGTTCGGTATCCAAAGTACCAACCACAAGACATGGCGGTGATTACATTAGTTTATAATCTTTCACAAGAGTTGTGCATGAAGCGCACTTACATGATGTTGTCTATGTTGATATCAGGACCCAAACAACCTGGTAACGACATATATGTATATCTGGCTCCTTTGATAGAGGACTTGAAGCTCATGTGGGATGAGGGTGTCGATGTGTATGATGCTTGTAGAAAGGAGAATTTCAAGTTGAAGGCCATGCTGTTTGGAACTATCAATGACTTTCCCGCTTACGGGAATCTATCTGGATATAGTGTGAAAGGGGCCGATGCATGTCCTTATTGTACCAAGAAGACACATCACATTCGCTTGAGACATTGTAGGAAGACCGTTTATATGGGACATAGGAGGTGGTTGGACCCAACCCATAAGTACAGAACAATGGACGATGCATTCGATGGCACAATTGAGACAGGTGAAGCACCATGTATATTGTCAGGTTCGGATGTATTGAATGAGATGAAGAATATCGACACACAGTACGGAAAGATCTTTGCAAAGAGTGTCCCCACTAGCGGTTGGAAGAAGGAATCAATTTTCTTTCAATTGCCCTATTGGAAAGAGTTGTATGTTAGACACTTCATTGATCTAATGCACGTTGAGAAGAACGTTTGTGCCAGCTTGCTCAACACTCTCCTAGATGATAAGAAGTCCAAGGATGGTTACAATGCAAGAATGGATATGATTGATATGGGAATAAGAGCAGAATTAAAACCTATGCCTAGAGAAAGGGGTCAACCGTTCTTACCTCCTGCTGCACACACCTTGTCCAAGAATGAGAGAAAATAGTTACTTCAGCTGCTAAAGGATGTGAAAGTACCAGAGGGTTATTCCTCCAACATACAGAGACTTGTATCAGATGATGGCGTGAGACTGATGAATCTGAAATCGCATGACTATCATGTCATGATGGAGACTTTCTTGCCCATTGCAATACATTCTATCTTGCCTGAAAATGTGCGCATAACCATAACAAAGTTATGTTGGTTCTTCAAGGCAATGAGAAGCAAGGTCATAGATCCTAGAAAATTGCTTGGTTTTCAGAGGCAGATTGTGGGGACTCTCTGTGAGCTTGAGATGTATTTCCCTCCATCATTTTTTTTGATATAATGGTTCACCTAACAAGTTCATTTGGTACGAGGCAGGGATGTGTGGTGTGGTCCCGTCACGATGGATGTATGGTGTAGAGAGATATATGAAAGTGCTCAAAGGATATGTGATGAATATGTCCAGGGCGGAGGGATGCATTGCAGAACGCTATTTAGTAGAAGAAGCAGTCGAGTACTGGGGTCGAATTTATTCCGAATGTCGATGCAATTGGACTTCAGTTACCCGGTACACCAATAGGATGGATGGTGAAGGCATTACCGGTGGTCAATCTATAAGTGTTAGCATGGAGGAACTAACACGGATGCACTTTTGTGCGTACTTCAACAACACGGTCGGCGTGCTTCCTTTTATTGACTTTTGCACATGCGATCACTTGCTGAGAGAAATCCCACCAGAGATAGATCATGGATTGAAGTTGAGCACAATCGCACGTTTGTTGACTGGTTCAATGGTTATGTAGCAAATATGTTGTCACGGGAAGCAGAATCAGTGAATGAAAGAGTTAAGTGGTTATCCAGAATGCCTGATAGACATGTGTATTCATACAAGTGTTATCTTAGCAACGGATACACATTTTATTCCAGAGATCATGATGCCACAAGTACTATGCAGAATAGTGGAGTGTCCATTACTGCAACTGCAGTGGATCAATCAAATACTACTTACTTTGGACAGATTGTCAACATTTGGGAACTCGACTATGTTGTTCACCGTCAACCAATCTTCGAGTGTAGTTGGGTGAGGATCTCTAACGGGGTCCAAGTTGAAAGTTCTGGGTTCGTATTGATTTGAAGAATGTGGGATACCGAGATGACCCTTACATAATGGCCAGTCAAGCTCAACAAGTTTTCTATGTCCCCGGCCCAGTTAATAAGAAATGGTCCATTGTGGTTCTGTCAAACAAATTTAACAATAGTTTCCAGAGTAGCGACCATGTCGATGAAGATGTTGACATAATTGATGATCCTTTTCAAAACTTCACTCATTCTGTACCATCTTTCGATGATCCTGCAAATCCACGCCCATACCAGAGAATAATTAGAGATGATGATGAATATGACAATCCGGATCTTGTTAACATTTATGGTCATGAATGAGAAAGGTCAACCAAAAAACGAAAAAGAAAAACAAATGCTAAAAAGAAATGTAAGACTTTATTGGATGTTGTTTCTTCTGCTATATTAAATGTTGTTTCTTTTGATTTATTAAATAAAGTGAATTGTTAATCAACAGGTTCCGAGGCAACGAGATAACGAGATATTGAAGACATAATCCACGCTTCTCTAACGAACATTCCTCTCAATGTAAGTCAATTTATCGATTTATTTAAATTATTATTAATTGAATAAAAATTCATACTATATTGATTGATTCGTTGTTTGCAGTTTGTTATGAACGTGAGCTCAATTCTTACTCTAACAAAAGACTGGAGAAATGGAAAAACGATTGGACGCGCGGGGTACCTTTACAATCAATTCTTATATTCATACGATATTAACTGAACGTTGTTTGAAATTTTGGTAGCATGTAATTTCTTTTATATATTTGTGATGATATATATTTCATGTTTTTGGTGTATTGGACGTATATATGTTTATGATTGTATGTTTATTTATTTCATGATGTGTATGTTTATTAATCAATTTGATGTTTTGGTATATATATGTGGTATAAGTTTTGGTTTATGGTTTTATTATATGATTTTTGGTTTATGGTTTATGGTATTGGACGTATATATAAGTTTTGGTTTATAGTTTTATTATAGGAATTTTAAAATATAAATTAATAATTAAAAATATATATATATATTACACAGCGGTTTTCAACCGCTGTCTATGTAAAATAATAAACGAATTTAATTTTTTTTTTGACTTAGACAGCGGTCGATAACCGCTATCCAAGACAAAGGCTTGGACAACGGTTATCAACCGCTGTCCAAGATAAAACTTGCAAAGCGGTTATAAACCGCTGTCCAAGTGCTTCTCTTGGACAGCGGTTTTTTATCAGCTGTCCAAGCTTGGACAACTGATGCTTGGAGAGCGGTTTTAACCGCTCTCCAAGGTCATTTTTCACAGCTGTCCAAGCCCAAATGTGTATTAGTGATTGTTGTGTTTATTCAGTTTCAGGTTAGCATGCTTTACTTAAAATATTATTGTGTTTATTTTTATATTTGATTATTTATTGTTTTTCCTGACATGCATCACATGCATACTCCCGAGGCAGATGATGAAATTTATGACGTGTAGGGCATGCAGATTCCATGTTAGGATTTAAAGCAGCAATTATGGAGAAAATAATAGAAATAAGAATTAAGGAACATAAATTTAGTTACCCAGTTCGTCAGGAATGACTACGTTTGGGGGCACTACCAAGCCAGAAGATTTACTATGTTCGAGTGATATTTTGGTGATCTACAAATACAATGAGTCAAAAGTGTTTAAATATGTGACTGGGCCAAAACCATAAATCCGCGTACATGCCTTCGGAACCGCTCGACCACGGGCCTTGGTCAAGCAGTTCCGCTCGAGCTCATCACTGGTCGAGCGCCTAGAGGGCGCTGCATTGGGGGTGCTCGACCACGAGCATAGGTCGAGCGCCTCCCGCGCACTGCATCCCCATTTCACTTAGGCTCCAACAATCCCAACAATCTCCCACCTGGAGACTGACTCCAACTGTAACTTGTCTCCTACGTTTCAACGGTCTCTCTCACTGGTAGTAATGCCAGGCCTTCATCTCAGTTTCCAAGGCCAGTTGAAGTCATGCATAACTTCAATTTCTCTAAGGTCACAACCTTAGTCAACATGTCAGCAGGATTCTCATTTCCTCGGATCTTCATTAGCTGAAAGATCTTGTTCTCAATGAGGTAACGAATGTAATGATACCTCAACTCAATGTGCTTCGTCCTCGAGTGAAAGGCCGGATTCTTTGCCAAGTGAATAACACCCTGACTGTCACTATACATAATACTATCCTTTTGCTCCTTCCCCAACTCACACGAAAGATTCTGCAACCAAACCATCTCCTTGCTAGCCTCAGTAACTGCAACATACTCTGCTTCTGCAGTGGACTGAGCTACGATCTTCTGCAACTTAGAAGCCCAAGAAATTGTTGTACCACCAAAAGTAAACACATACCCGGTTGTACTCCTCCTTTTGTCGAGATCACTGGATGCCAAGTCTGCATCAACATATCCTGCCAACTCAACGTTTTTGCCCTCAAAGCACAAAGCCTGTTCAGTAGTACCTCTCAAGTACTTAAGGATCCACTTCACTGCCTCCCAATGCTGCTTACCCGGATTACCCATAAACCGGCTAACAACTCCCACTGCATGTGCAATATCTGGTCTTGTACACACCATGACATACATCAAACTGCCAATTGCTGAAGCATATGGAGTGTTTTGCATGTAGGTCCGCTCCTCTTCGCTACTAGGTGAGTCCTTGTTGGATAACTTGAATTGACTTCCCAACGGGACACGAACTGGCTTTGCATCTTCCATACTAAATCTCTTCAAGACCTTCTTTATGTATTCAGCCTATGAAAGATACAGTTTTCCTGCCACCTTATCATGATCGATTTGCATACCTAAGATTTGCTTGGCCTCTCCAAGGTCCTTCATAGCAAACCTATCAGACAACTTCTTCTTCAACTTGCTCACTTCCCGAGCACTAGAGCCTACTATCAACATGTCATCAACATATAATAGCAAAATGATATAACCACCATCATACCTCTTGAAGTAACATCAATGGTCAGCTTCACACCTATTGATCTCAATCTCGTGCATGAATCCATCAAACTTCTTGTACCACTGTAATGGAGCTTGTTTCAAACCATACAAGCTCTTCTTCAATTTGCAAACAAGCTCACTATTCCCCTTTGACAAGTATCCTTCCAGTTGCTTCATGTAGATGTCCTCATCTAAGTCACCATGAAGAAAGACTGTTTTCACATCCATCTGTTCTAACACCAAGTTCTCTGCAGCCACCAAACTCAGAACTAACCGAATGGTAGTTAGCTTCACAACTGGAGTAAAAACATTAGTATAATCAATACCATGTTTCTGCTGAAACCCCTTCACAACCAGTCTTTCCTTGTAACGTTTGCTTCCATCAGTCTCCTCTTTGATTCTGTAAACCCACTTATTATGCAATGCCTTCTTGCCCTTAGGGAGCTCAACTAGTTCTCAGGTTCCGTTGGTCATCAACGAATTCATCTCATCATCCATCGCAAGTTTCCACTTGCTCACCTGCTCACTACATGTTGTCTCTGCATAACATTCAGGTTCACCACCATCAGTCAACAATAAATAATGAAGAGAAAGTGAATACCTATCAGGAGATCTCCGTTCTCTGGTGGATCTCCGCAGCGGAATTGTTGGTGGTGGTGTACTTGGTTCTCCCTCAATAATCTCCTGATCATTTAGAACCTCCTTGCTCCCACCTGAGTTTAAAATGTCTAACTCCACAATCTGAGTCTCAGAACAACCTTCTTTGGATATCCCCGACCTGTCTTTGTACAACACCTGCTCATTAAATACGACATCTCGACTACGAATTATCTTTCGATTTTCCTCATCCCAAAATCGATAGCCAAATTCATCACTGCCATATCCAATAACAGTACACTTAACAGATTTAACATCCAATTTACTTCTACTAGTAGCATCAACATGAACATATGAAACACACTCAAATACTCGAAGAAAGGACAAATTTACCTCCTTACCCGACCAGGCCTCCTCTGGTATGCCATTTTCCAAGGGAGTTGAGGGTCATTTGTTTATCAAGTAAGTTGCAGTGTTAAGCGCCTCGCCTAAAATTTCTTTGGCAGCCCACACTTCAATCTCATGCTTCTAGCACGTTCACATAAGGTTATGTTCATACGTTCTGCCACACCGTTCTGCTGGGGGGTTCCTCTCACGCTTTTTTCCATTTGAATTCCATTCGCCTCACAAAATTCTTTGAACTCACGGAGTTCGTACTCTCCACCATTATCTGATCTCAAACACTTCACTTTGAGACCCATCTCAGTTTCTACAAGGGCCTTCCACTTCCTGAAAGCATTAAAGGCATCAGACTTATTTTTCATAAAATAAACCCATACCTTCCTCGTAGTGTCGTCAATGAAAGTCATGTAATATGATGCTCCAACAAGGGATGTCACTGGTGCTGGACCCCACAAGTCGTTGTGGACTAACTCCAGCTTCTGCAGCTTCAAAGTTCTGCCTCCCTTCGAAAAACTCACCCTTTTCTGTTTTCTGAATACACAGTCCTCACATAACCAGATGTCAACTGTCTTGAGGTCTGGCAATTTGCCCTTTGAACACATAACTTTCATCCCTTTCTCACTCATGTGGCCAAGACGACAATGTCACAAATCTTCATTCCCTTTTTCACCTGCAAGAGCAATGTTGTCCCGGGTGTTGCCTGTCATGTACAACGTTCCCTCCTTATTGCCTCGAGCCACTACCATGACATTTTTGGATATCTTCCACATGTTGCAACCAAAGATCACCTTGTAATCCTCATCATCAAGCTGCCCTACTGAAATTAAATTCCTCTTCAATCCAGGAATATGTCTCACATCTTTCAACTACAAAACAGTTACATTTGGTGTCTTGATCTGAACATTCCCCTCCCCTTTGATTTCCAGAGGCTCATCATCAGCTAGATAAACCTTCCCAAAGTTCCCGGAAGTGTACTTCTCCATCACGTCAGCATTGCTGCACGAATGAAACGATGCTCCAGAATCTAACACCCATGATTCTAATGGACTGCTTACGCTCAAGATTAATGCATCTGAGTCCTCATTAGTGGCGGTGTTTGCTGAGTTGTCATTCTTCTTTGGTGCATTCCCTTGTACCTTTGCTGGTGCCTTGCACTCCCTTTTGTGGTGACCAAGTTCATGACAATTGTAGCACTCAACTTGACTCTTGTCTTTCTTGAGCTTATCTTTGCCCTTGACTTTGATCTACCCCGATTTGGCTTCCTCTTTGATTCAGATCTGCCTCTGTTTCCCGCACTCAAGGCTGATCCTGTGGCCACACCCAATTCTTTCCTGCGAATTTCTTCGCTCATGATCAGATCTCTAACCTCATCAAATTTAAGTTTCACTTTACCTGCTGAAGCACTAACAGCCGTTACCGTCCCACTTCAACTTTCTGGTAAAGAAGACAACAAAATTAGGGCTTGAACCTCATCATCAAAATCAATCTTAACCGAGCTCAATTGGGCTATAATCATATTGAACTCGTTTAGATGATTGACTACCACAATATCCTCTGCCATCCTCAGGTTGAATAACCTCCGCATCAGATGAACCTTGTACACTGCAGACAGTTTTTCATACATCTCAGTCAAAATCTCCAGCATCTCCTTTGTGGTTTTTGTTGGGGAATTAATTGCCCGGATCTATTCGGGATGAATATTTAAATACAAATTTAATTCTAACAATTATTACTAGCATGAATTAATCCTATATTAATTCAAATAATAATTCAACAACAAATCATGCATATAAACAGTTCACATAAATCCTACGCATGCGGAATTACTACGAGTTTACGTGAACTAACCTCTTGGAATGACAATGGTCTCGTTGATTAAACACACCAAAAAGCCTTCCCAAGTATTCCCTAGTCCTTGCTCGTCAATCCGGTGGAAGGAAACTCGCGAACAATTAACAAAAGGGAAAATACAATTTGTTGTTCCACCTTTGTGGATTTACTAATTTTTCCAGCACATGGAATTGTACTTGGGAATGAAACATTCATCCCCTATTTATAGAGGGTGGTGGCCGATTTTTTCATATGGAATAGTGGGGAATTTTTTTTTTTTGATCTCCAAGAAATCTTGAATATATCTCATATATTCTTTTCTCCATAATTAAAATATTCCATAAAAATCCCACTCTCTCTTGTTATGGTGTATTTCGAAAAAAATAGGAAAAAGAAACCAAGATTTGGATCTTCTTGAATTTATGAGATATACTTGTATTCCAAGAAATACATATCTTCCGTAATATCTTTTCAAGAAAATTAAGAAAATCTTTCTTTTCCCTTTTATTTCAAAATTTTCGAAATTTACATAGTAAATAACCAAGTGGGAGATTTTTTTAATTTAATGAGATAATCTTGTATTCCAAGAATACTTATCTTCATTCCATAACAAAATTCAAAGAAAATTTTTCTCCTTCTTTTATTTACTAATTTCGAAAAATTAGGAAAAATAAGCAACAAATATTTAATTTATTTTTAAACACCTTTTCCAGTTATTGGACTTTATGTTGGGCTACTTGAGGGGCCTTTAGGAGAATTAAGATTGGACCTTCCAATGGATCTTGAATTATCAATATTGAGCCACAATATTATTCAAGCCCATAAATATTAATTAATCCCACTACATAATTAATATTGCACTATCCATCTTAACCCATATTACAGTTAATATGGCTCCCGGTTATTATTTCCTGTGTTTAAGATTATCTAGCCCATTAATTAATTCAAGCCACTGAAATAGCTTTCCATTAATTAATATCTTTTATCCTTGGTAAAGGAACGGTTCAACATTATTATCCATACCGGAAACTAGTTCCACTTGCAAGATTTGGTATGATAAAACTTATGAACCTCCTAAGGGGGCAAATCGAACAAGCGTACTTGCACACGATTCTCCGTATTAAATCTTAGCAATCGCATGTGACCAATAATATTGTCCAAGATATAAAGTATTGAATCTCGTTGATTCTCTACCCGTAACAAGTCAAAGCAATAGTTACTAACCACACGCGATCCTATTTAAGGGACGAAGATTAAGAAATAACGAACCACTGAGGTCTAATTCTTCCTAGTTCAGTTCTGAAGAATTTGTCCTCCTGTAGGTCCTATTCAGTGCATCAGTCATGCACTAGTGTAATCTCTTGGTCAAGACAAACCAATCTGAGCCTTACACTTCAACCTTTCACGATGGATTGTTCATTTCCATCTAGGTCGTGAATGGTGTACTTTTGGTTACAAGGGACTGTTAATTTAATCTTCTGTGATCTGGTCTCACTAAATTAACTACAATGTAACACGTACTATTTATTGAATAGTTATGCATTAAATATATGTAACATTCGATGATATTTAAAGCATCAGTGATAAACAATTTATTTCAGTAAATAAGTCCAAAATTCAGTCTGATTATACAAAGTAAAAGCATACTTTCCAGTATAATCCCAACAGTTTTTGCTTTCATTGTATGGAGGGCTACGTTCCTGGATAACGACAGACGAACTACACTCATCGCCTTCCTGTCCAGCAACTTCCACTCGTCATCCTTCATATCTTTAGGCTTTGAACCCAAAGGTTGATACAGATCTTTACCGTACAGGTAATCCTCGATCTGCAATTTCCAGAATCCAAAATCCGTTCCTTCAAACTTTTCAACAGGCGATTTCCCTTCAGCCATCATAATTGCTCCCACCAGATCCATTGAACCAGATGCTTTGATACCAGTTGTTAGGATTTAAAGCAGCAATTATGGAGAAAATAATAGAAACAAGAATTAAGGAACACAAATTTGGTTACCCAGTTCGTCAGGAATGACTACGTCTGGGGGCACTACCAAGCCAGGAGATGTACTATGTTCGAGTGATATTTTGGTGATCTACAAATACAATGAGTCAAAAGTGTTTAAATATGAGACTGGGCCAAAACCCTAAATCCGCGTACAGGCCTTCGGAACCGCTCGACCACGGGCCTTGGTCGAGCAGTTTCGCTTGAGCTCATCACCGGTCGAGCGCTTAGCGGGCACTGCATTGGGGGGTGCTCGACCGAGCATAAGTGCTCAACCACGAGCACAGGTCGAGCGCCTCCCGCGCACTGCATCCCCGTTTCACTCAGGCTCCAACCAGGGGCGGAGCCAGGATCTAGGGGGAGGGGGGGGCCAGGGCCAACATTTAACATCAATAAAAGTTCGATAATAAAACTAAGATAATTTAAAAATACATAAATATGTCATTTTTATTAAAATTTAGAACTTCTCTTTTGCATATCATGAAAATCATCTATAATTGAATCTATACAATTTTTTTTTTTTTTTGCAATTTGCTTCTCAATTTACACTAACAGACAATTTGTAATAAAATCATCTTTCATTTTGTTTCAAAGTGCAGTCTTGACTAAGTTCATAGCAGAAAACAATCGTTCCGTAGTAGCCGTAGAAATTGAAAGTGTGAGAACAAGAGTTACCAAAGATGAGTTTGATAACTAACTTTTCAACTTTTTAATTATTTTTCTAAACATTTTTTAAATTTTATTATCAACTTTTTAATTAATTTTCTAAACACTTTTTAAATTTTATTAAATTTTAAAATTAAAAGCTGGATTGACAAACCATTGGGCTTACTAAACACATTTGGGCCGATAGTCCACACCTCAATAGTCAATTACAACACAAGTCCTTACTCCAACTTTTATAAATATGATATAATATAATATATATACACAATATATATAGTAAAAAAAAAAGTTGGGGGGGGGTGCATGGCCCCCTAACCTTACAAGTGGCTCCACCCCTGGCTCCAACAATCCCAACATTCCATTGAATGATGATGTCACAAAGCATGTTGGAATGACTGGGGATGAAGGCCCATAAAATGCTCCTGAAGAACAATCGGATGATGAGTATGTCTTTTTTTTGAATTCTATGTTGTGGAGATTAAGAGAAACTCCTATTTTATATACGAGGAAAAAAAGAAAGCAGTAAGTTTTAAGTCTTTAGAACCCTCAGTCACCATTTATTAGAGTAGAATGACTAATTAATTTTCATATGACTCACCTTGTTAGGGAATTAAATAATTGAATTGTTTCCACATCTCACTATAAGTTTGAACTCTTAGATGAGATGAAATTCTTTCATGGTATCAGAGCCAAAAGACTCACGTCCAGATCCAAAGATCATGAGTTCGATTCCCGTTGAGAGCAACTCCACCCATATTAAATTGTCCACTCATTGAGTCTCCTCTCCAAAAATGGAAAGTTGAGAATCCAGCCAATGAGTGAGGGGAAGTTTTAGAGACTTTTAGATGAGATGAAATTCTTTCTTGAAAAGATCAGAGAATTGATATGCCATTCAACGTTAATTAGATGATTGAGAAAAGACTTTATATTATGGACATGTTTTGAAACACAACTAGAATAGTGAGAAACACTTATTTTTTAAGTTGGTTCTTGCAACAATAAGATCTGGATTATAGGGAAACAAATCAAAGATAATATACAACAAGATACAAAAGAACACTTATTTGTCCAATTTTTGTAATTGTGGTTTCCATTTCCATTTGTACACTCTAGGAAGATGAAAGAGGAAGGTGGAGAGAGGGGTGCGTATGTGAGAAGTAAAGACGGTAAATGAGAAGACTGAAAAAACTTTAATTAAACCCTCTGTCCATCCGACTTCCCGAATTTAAACTGATTTTTTTAACTTCCCATTTTTCGATTTCCCATAACGTCTAAAATGTAAAAACGATGCATCCGTTATTCTTTTGTTTTCCATAGCTTAAATGAGCGATTCTTTTGTTTATGGTGAAATTGGTTTTCAATAATTTTTAGTAAAACAACTCATATCATTTAGAAAAACAACTTAGGGGTGGGAATAAGCCAAACTACTCGTCAGGGACCTATCGCTAGGCCTACTAAGCCCAACTCGGCTCTTTTAATAAATGAGCCAGACTCGACTTTTTTAAAAGCACATTTATTTAAATAGACCAAACTTAAACTTTTTTTAAGTCTTTTAAATTCAACAGATCGGTCTATTTAACTATATTAATAAATATATATATACATAAACATACAATACATATAAAATAAATAAATAAATATATATATATATATATTATATTAGAATAATTTTAAATATAGATTAAAATAAGTGCATAGAAGTATTGAATTTAAGAAGTAAAAGAATACAAACCACAGACAAATATGTTGATTCCCAGAAACAAATTTATATTGTAACCATCAAAACTACAATTCTCTACAAAGTTTAAATAATACATTGATTCCCAGAAACAAATCAATTCAATACAAACTTTCCTGCATACCGAACAAACTAATGAACCATACAATCTAAGCAGCTGGCTTGTATAATTTCTCCACCATTTTCCTATACTCTGCAATTGAGAAAAGATGGTAGAGTTTATTAGTTAGCTTAAATATCATGTTTTTGGTAATTTAAGGATTATTTGACAAAAATTGTCAGTTAAAACCAATTTGAGCATACCTTGTTGATTGCTCCAAAGTGTGGCAGCTTGTGTATTGAGTGGTGAACTTATATTTGGCTCTGAACAACACTTTGCAAACACATTATTATCCTTTCCCAAATCAGAAATCAAATAAAGAACAGTTGCAAAAATTACCTCCAAGCAAACTCTGGATTGATAGCAAGATCGTCCTAACATCGTAGGCAGATGACCACTTATCCTGTAATATATCCAAGCATATGTTCCCATACACATCGATGTTGGGATGGAAGCAACACGTCTCGAATTTAACCTTGGGAGATTTAAAAGGATAGTCGTTGGGAAACGACAAGGATAACTTGTATTCCGTTCCTTCGAATACCGTATCTTTACTGCCACAGATTGTTCCTTTCCACAAGAATATGTTGTCCTCTTCTGGAAATGCTGATATTCCAGGATCACCCCCCATCTGACATATTTGCACATAATAATGTTAGTTAATCTTTGATTAATTCGACGGATTTAACTAACAAAATTCACAGTTTGCTTACCATTAGGGCCATTAGCTCAGATTGCAACCTGTTTTAACAACAAAAATTAAACAAACAGACCATCATCAGGAACAAGATACATATAAACTGAAATTTGCTAAATATTATTTATGAACAAAATATAGCAAACTGTGATTCACCAGATTAAATTTGGTACAAAATACCCTTTACCTTTATATTTGTTCTGTTTTTAAGCCCACATTGTAAACTTGGTAAAAATGATAATGTAGCTTCATCTAGTAGCTTTTTTTAGTACACAAGCAATTTTATAACTTTTTGCAGTAATTTTATAGCTTTATTGATAACTTTTAACAGTAATTTACAATAGATTTTGTATTAGCTTTGAAGATGATAAAATTGTTGAAGAATTCACAGCAATGAATTTCCTAAAAGCTCTGTCACTCATGAATGAAAGCCACCCCATATTCTCCTATCTGATCAATCAATTTTCCCCACAAACACACGTTTAAGCTATTTCTTTTTCAGATTTAGAAATACAATCAAATTCTTAAAGACAGCAGATGAAACATGTGAATCAATTTAAAGAAATCAGATCTCCAAAATAGAGATCAACAAAAAAAGGAAAGTGATCAAGAATCAATTTAATGAAATTAGATCTCACCAAAGCGAAATCAACTAAAACAGGAAAGGAATCAAGAAAGCATTGGTTTTTTTTGTATCGCACACCAATTAACCTTAATTTATATACTTCCCAGAATTATAAATTCAATCAAATCGATGAAACAAGTGAATCAATTAAATGAAATTAGATCTTACAGAACTGAAATCAACTAAAACAGGAAAGTAATCAAGAAAACATTGGTTTTTTGTATCGCACACCAATTAGCCCTAATTTATTTACTTCTCAGAATTAGAAATTAAATCAAATCGATGAAAATATGTGAATCAATTTAATGAAATCAGGTATACAGAACTGAAATCAACTAAAACAGGAAAGTAATCAAAGAAAACATTAAGAAGCAAACCTTTTCGATACGGATTGGGTATCGACGGATTTTGCACTGGGAGCCGCCCTCTTTTCCGGAGCCACCGCCGGTGCCGCCGCCGACGCGGTGTTGGGGTTGCTATCTTGGTTGTGAGAATTATTGACTGAGGCCATCGTTTCCTCTTTTTTCGCACTTTTTCCTCTCTGATTAATTCAACTTACTGATTTCACCAGAACGATAAAATCGCAGATCTGGATTTCAAGATTTATTGGGTAATTGAAGAAGAAGATTATTGGTCTTCTTCTTTAGATCAACTGCGACGCAGAGTGTAGAGAGAGAGAGAGAGAGGAGTGTGCAATGAGGGGTAATTAGCAGATTGAATTATAAAAGGGGGGTTTCTGTATTTTAATTCAATTTTCAAAATCGTTTTTGAACGTTACATCCAACACGCAAGGCGGTGCTACAAATTCTAACGGCTACCTTTTTTTTTTTTGAAAAGTCTAACGGCTACTTTTTTTATTTTACAAAGATTCATTAATTTTGTTTTGCGTAACCTTTTATTTTTTGATTTTTTTTCGACAAATTGAAAAAATATATTTTATCCTTGTCATTAATTGCATTTTTTTAATTTAACTTTCAACTTTAGCTTATAGCGGTTAAAGAATCGGGCTGAAGTCCTTCTTCTACAACAATTTAAAAATTTGTTAATTACCCTACAAAAAGTCGGCCTAGGCGGTCGCCGGCCACTCAATTTTGTGAAAACCGGTAGTTCTAGATGTTTTTGGCATTGGACGCTGCCTAGGTGGTAGAGTCGGGGACTAGGCTGCCAAGTCAAGAGCTAGACAGACTGCTTAATTATTATTTTTTTCGTTGAGAGAGGCATGCTCACTGTTGTCGCCACCATTTGGTTGATGTCAACCCATCTAGACGCCCAACACTAAGATATGATTTTTTTTAATAGGAGACTTTGTTATTGGAATGAATTGATGGTAAGATAAAAATTGATAATTTTCGCCACACTAAAATTCCAAAGTACGAATTTATTTAGTTTTTTTATGTTAAATTGACGAATATAAGAAAATGTGCTTGAATTGTTATCTTGATTTAGGCGGTTGTATAAAAAATTCGTTAATTATTTTGAATTATATTTTTGTTATAAGATATCGAAAGTAGCAGAAAAAATTCATTTAGATGTAAAAAAAAAAAAAAAACCAGATCGACTAGTCCCCGCCAGGCGGCCTAGATGTTAGACTTCCGAATCCGCTCGACTATCGATTTTCAATTTCTGCATTCATTCTTTTTTTTTTTTTTTCAAAATTGTCATTTCCTTTTTCATTAGGTTGGGTGAGGACTTGAAAGTTGACACTGTCCCAATAACCCACACTTAGGATTTGTTTAGATGTGTTATATTTTCTCAACCGATATGTCATTATTTTTCTTTATGAGAAAATGCGTCATTGTTTTTCATTTCTCAAATATTTAGGGCTAGTCAACAATCTCAAACAAAAGGAATCAATTGCACACAATGTAAAAATTAAATCACATGCAATTTGCGAACTAAGTACATAAAAATGGGTAAATTAAGTCATACTATGAGGACTAACATTACCGTTACGATTTCGAACCATAGTCCATATTTCAAAAAATGTAGAACAGTATTGTTAAAAGAGTTGGTCTTCCATGAACAAGTTTCGTACTATGAACTTAAATTATTTGACTCATCTCACTTATTCCAACATATTTTCTAACCCACTTAACTTGACCGTGTCATACCCTAGATAGGTTCAAATGTCAATAAATTAAAAATAAATTTCATACAAACTTGTCCACCCTAAACTTTGCCTTATTAAAAAGAGAAAGAAATCAGCAAAATGATTATAGAAATCGCGATTGGTTTTAATAAAATCAAATATTTATTATATAATATCTTGTCATCCTTTAATGATAGATTATGGAAAATTAAAGGTTGTCTTCCTTCAATTCTGGACACACTGTTAATAATAGGCCACAAGCCACCACCCCCCCCCCCCCACCCCCCGAGTTGTATACTTAAGTCCAAGAACATGCCCTAACTTATGCAACCCTAATGTTTGCAAAACAAATGCAAAGGAAACAACCCCATTTACCCACTTCTCGTCTTCGTCGAAGTGAAATACATAGAATGGAACGAATTTACCCTCTTTAAAGGATATGCTGAAGTGAGAGCCAGTGGCGGATCCAAGATTTAAACTTTGGGGGGGCGAGAGTACACTAAACTCGTGTTTTAAGTCTAACTAATATGTATCAACACTTAAATATTGATGTAACTATACTTATGTATACATATAAATTCAAACAAGAAAGAAAAATACACATATTAATATAACTATATACATCTGGACATATATATATATACACACATAGTACTAAAAAATCTAGGGGGGCAGTAACCCCCACTTGCGCCCCCCCCACCCCCCAGATCCGCCGCTGGTGAGAGCCCTTGAATGCAGAGTGATGGTGTGAGATGGAACTAAATAGTGCTATGATAGCCTACTGATTGTATCTCAAATTAACCTGTAAGCACAAGAGAAAGAACAACAATAGAAAGCAAATCGAAGACAACCAGAAAAAAAAAAAGATAAATAAGATTAAAACAATGGGTTGTCTCCCAATCAACGCCTTTTCTTAACGTCGGCTCGACGATCACCTTCTATTTCACATGATAGGAGTAGAATAATCCTTTCTATTCGGTGGCGTTTTTCATTGAGAAACAATCTTCTCTCCCGTAAAAATCTTTTCGTTCCAAGATAGCCATTGTTTGTCCATGTAAAGCTCATCCAATAGTTTGGCATATCATGGGATTTTCTTTTTTGACTCAACTAGTGGTATGTTGATCTCTATCCTTCGAAAGATATCAGGTATCTGTTGCTCCTTGACATCTCTCAATCTTTTTTTAGCCTGGAGGGAAAAGGAACTGCATTAGTAATAACGAGAATTGAGTCACGAGATTTTACCTTGTATTTATGTCTACGTGCACTGACACTGAGGGGATCAGTGCCTGCCTCCACATCCATATCTTTTTGTACTACTTTTTCAATCTCAACCAACTCCCTCCGTGCCTCAATTTGGTTACTAGACACCTCAGAATACTTAACCTCATTTATTTCAATCTTCCTCTCAATTTTTCAATCTCGGTTAGGTTTTACAATATTGTTCACTTGATTTTCGCTCATTTGTGCTTGCAATTGGCTCACAACGATCTTCATTTGGCTCAATTGAACCTTCAACTTCTATCGTTCATCCTCCAAATTCTTTAGACTAAGCTGGGTTGTTTGCTTAAAATTTATCACGGATGATGCCATAGTTTTCACAAAATCTTCCGATAAGGGTTTAGAATTTTGCTCAGAGTTGATCAATCCACCACCATCATAACTCCTCTCATAATTTTTGAATAATTGAGGCCTTTGATCATGGTATAATTGCCAATGATTGTCATTGGAGTAAGTGCTCTATTTGACCCCATAGTTAAAATTGAGTCTCTCATTTTCAACAGATTGTACAAGATAAGTTAAAAATTTCTCAAAGACATTTAGAAACCTATCATGGGAAGACAATGGAGGATCATACATAGCTAAAAGCACTAGAGAGATAAACCTGGAGTATATCAAATTTCCTGGAACCTGAACTAAACACTGATGGGGCCAATGTTGGTGTAATCTGCAGAAAAAAAAAACAACTAAGAAACTGAACAGGCGTGAAAATCTAATTTTTCTTTTAGATTTTTTTTATAGAAATTTAAGACATGAAAAAATCAAAGAAATTTCAACTATTCTCCGATAACGATACCAAAATTTGGTGTGCTGTCACTAGCACCCAAAAATAAATATAAATACCTTGACTAGTCTACTAGAATGTAGTAGGATAAGTAAGGTTCGATCCCACAAGGTATAGTGAAATCCAATTAAATTGTATAAAAGCCATTAAAAGAGGGGAGGGGGGATTGATTTGGTTTATTCTAAAACTACTAATAGGCATGCAAAATAAAAATAAATCAACAAATCGAAGAGCGATCTAAATATATAATTAGGATCTTCCACTCAATTAAGAAATCAACAATATAAATACCACTGAATTGTTTCTTAAGTTTAATTAATTAGAAAGTATGATCCATCTTTTCCAATGAAAAGCCCTAAAATATGTATTGAAGGTTTAATTTATTGAACACATTAACGAACCAAAATAATAGAGCAAACTATATATACTATAAAAGCAAAATGCTCGAATCATGCAATCTAGACTTCGTTATCTCTAGAGACTTACAAAACTAATAAACATCTCATGCACAACATAAACCAAATAACGAAGAAATCGAGATACAATTAGAAAATCATTACTAAATAAAAGAGTAACAAATCATTCAGGATTCTGTGTTAACTAGAATAAGAAATTAGCCAAGCATGACTATGTAATTAATAAAGCAAAAGTATAGTAATCCTCTTTAAACTCCAAAGCTGCCGTGCGTCCTTTTTTATAGGTGTACCGTGCACTCATAGTGCATTTTAGAACCGTGCAATTGTTTTATTGAAAGGTGCAACTTATTTACATTGAATCGTACAACTATTAATATGGAAAAATCGTTGCACAATTCATTATAAGCAAGTTGCATATTTCAGTAAAACAAGTTGCTCGATTCTAGAATACATTATAAGTGTTCGGTGCACCTAGATGCACATGAGACCCACCCATGACACCTTATATAGTAGTAGGTTATTTCTTGCAAAATAAGTCATGGGCCTAAGGTAATTAAAGCCCATTTCCCTTTCTTTCTCACGTGACTAATTACTTAGTCAAATAGACAATTCATGGGCTGCATGCTGTATAGCTTTTACTGCAAGTAACACTAAGGCTCACACAATATTTGAACCTTTTCTTTTCTTCAGCCCGAACAATTTTCATTCAATATATTTTCACACTTGACTCGTCTCAAATTTCATCAAAATGTTTCAAGTAGATTTGAAATTTTATATAAACATGACATCATAGCTCATAAATACCACAAGTAATCGGTCCGAAAATTACGAGCAAGATAGAAAATTGTTGTTATAAAACAACTAATATTTAAAGCACATAAATTACACAATAATTTTGACATATCAAAGGTCAGGTCGCTTTAATAGTCGAGGTCGCCTCATTTAATATCAAATTTTGTTGCTTATTTACTTAGCCAACCTTCATTTATGATGTTGGTCGCATAGTTATACTTGAACAAATTCACGTGTCGTTATTGTGCATATGTGGTACAACAATTGCCCCCAAGTAGCTGGTTAGAGGTAATTTTGAACTGCATGCAAGCTGATATAAGATGGAATTGGTCGCGTGTGCGTTATTTCATACGATATGCTGCTTCGAATTCCGCATTCAGCGAAGGTTGGTAATGATGGCGCGTGCTATGGACGTGCAATTTTTGAAATGCCGCGACTGACGCAACGTGCTTGCGTGTAACACAATCGTCGACAAAGTTTGGATTAATTTGGTTATGATCCCCACCTTGAGTTTCCAAAATTTTAAATTTGCCTCCCGATCGATCGAGCCTTTCCTATAAAATCTCGTGTCCCTCCTGTTATATATTTGTGTGGGTAATGGAGTTAATAATAGGTTAAACACACCAAAAAATGATGCTACCTTTAAAGCTATTAATTCCTCCCACATAGGTGTAAATGGTTCACAAGGAATTAACCTTCCAAGATACAAAACCTATTCCACGGAAATTCGATAGTTACACTCTAACGAATTTCAGAAGCAGAAATCACAAATGTGTATATAAAACTCAAAATAGAAGACTCGATATATTGAGAGACTCGACTTTTCAATGTTTAGAGAAACTTTATTTCTCCTTGCCACAAGAAAATCTAATTCCCGATATTCTCAACTTTCCACACTTCCTGGGTATTTATAAATACTCAAGGGTTGCACCGAAATGTTACAACTTACCGGAAAGTCATGTTAACCAAAAGGTTGCGACTTTCACTCAAGAAAAAGGTGCAACTTCACCGAATAGTCACGTTGAACCTGAAGGGTTGCAACTTTACTGAAATTGTGCTCTTTCGTGAAGAACTCTCTCGACTCTATTATATTATTTAAATACATATATATACAACACCTCCTTCATTTAACATTTTCTCCGTGCCCAAATTTTCTTGCCTTACCATTTGAATCTTCTTCTCCGACAATTCTTCTACTCCAAGTTTTCCGAAGATTTTTTAGGTAAAGTTTATAATTTATCTTCTTGTTCTTCTTCTATCTTTCTCCTTTTCATCAATGGCGGATAAATGGTTGTTCGCGTCTTCTCTACCATCGGGTGGATTCTCCCTTATCGACGAATCCCATTCTAACTCGGAGGAGCAACACCCCCCGTGGGTGGTGGTTTTGGTGTCCGGACCAGTGGGGCAACAAGGGTGGAAATGATGTGGGAGACAATGGTTTTGCCGGTTCTATCGAAGCTATCGAGAAATTGAATCAACCAAGTTCCGATAAGAGGGCAGATCAACCACCCGAGGGAATGATTGTTATAAACTATGGTGTTCTATCGGCGTGGGATCTCTCCATAACCCAGATTACTCCAAATGGGTGGAGTATGATCCTGGGGTTTATGGTCGCCTTGGGCCGATAAGCCTCTTCGAATTCAACTCATGTCTCCTTAGCCTCGTGGCTATTGGCGGGGGACATCACTGCATTAGAGCTCGGACAAACCCGAACAAGATTCAGGATTGATATATTAAATGATGGTTCGCTGCCGGGGCATAGTAGAATGGCGAGCCGAGCACAACCCAAGCCATTCTTGTCCTCATACACTACAGAGTTTGTCTACCTCGTAAGTCGATATGTCATAAAAATGACCATTTTTCGCACATTGGTACCCAAGTGTTTTGGTCTCATTCTCTTCGGGACCAAAAGTGCAATTTATCTCTAAAGCAGCTTATCTCATTAATAGAAGTCATAACAACTCTAAAATTTAAAGCACCAGAAGAAATATGATCTGGTCATCTAGTTGACAACAAGATGCTTAGAGTGGTGGGTTGTTTGTCTTATGCTCATAGTGTTTGGAAACAAGAAGTAAAAAAATGCATTATAATCAGGGATATTATTTTTTATGAAAGGAAATTTCCTTTTAAAGAGTCAGAACCATTTACTAGTACTTAGAATATTGGTACACACATTGAGGTTTGGACGGCTGGTATGGTATGTTTTACTCTGTGTACTGCTCTTGAGTAGAGTCCTATTAACCAAGAAAATAGAGATGCTATAAGTTGTAAAGAAAGTGATAAGTGGCTGATAGCCACGAAATAAGAGTAATTTTTAAATAGAGTATGTCTAGTGTGGAAATTTTCATGTATGAAAATTTATAAAATTGCCCTAAATCAACCATCTACACCCTAAACACTAAATAATGACCCTTAAATTATAATCTATTCGGGCCGGGTGAACCATGAACCATTTGGACCGAGTGAACCATGAACCACTCAATTTTTTCTTACCTTCACCAATTACAGAATTTGATTGTAAATTAAAGTTTTTTCATGTATGAAATTTTCATACTAGACTTTGTCTTTTAAATAAGAATAGGACTTCAATCATTGTCAGCAAGCTTAAATCTTAGAAGCTAGTGAGTAGAAAGTGGATCTAAAAGAAAAAAGCTGAAGCTATGAAAGGAGAGTTGATCGAGTTATAGATACAAGACCAGACTTGTAGCTAGCGGTTTTACTTAGAGAAAGTAATAGATCTTAATAGGATATTTTCTCCAGTAATTAAGCATTGCTCTATCATAATTTTATTTGCTTTAGTGGCTCAGTTTGTTCTTGACCTTCATCTGATGAATGATACTATAACTTTAATTTTCTGCATGGTAAGTTGAATGAGAAGATATTCATGAAAACTCCATATCAGAGAAGCTACAACTGATCTAAATTCTATGGACTAAAAACAAAGTCCAAGGCAGTAGCACTTAAGGTTTGATGATTACATGTTATCAAATAATTTGATATGACAGTTGTGTTTATTTTATGAGAGGATCTACATCTTTTACTTCTCTTACTATATGTTGATGATATGCTGATTGCTAATAAGTTCATAGTTGGATTTGAAGTTGTGAAAGAACTTCTAATTAAAGTTAGAGTTTGACATGAAGGACCTAGATGATGAAAAGATGATCCCTGATATGGATATTATTACATATAGAAGACTAAATACTGTCAGTTTGTGTCAAGCTTTTTATTTGAAGAAAGTTCTTAATAGGGTTTAATACGAACTTGTCCAAAGTTGTATCTACCCTTTGAGGCAAAATGTCAAGTTATCTTTACACTAGTCCTAAATCTAATATATACTGGGCGGTATCTGATGTATAAATTTACCCAAATCATTATCAATTAAAACTGAAGGAAGAATAAGAATTATCATATCATATTACAATTTGAACCCTTAAATCAGGTTAGTCCTTTTTAAATTGGATTATTCTGCTACTTCATTCTTATGTGTTCAACAAGCTCTATAAAAAGATCAAATTATGAGAGTAATGATTAATTTTTTGAATGTCATAATTATCCCATACATAATATGATGAAAGAGAATATCGTCCTTTCTTCTCATTAAAAACAATATCTCCATGTTCATTCTCATTAGCATTCCTATTGAGAAATTTTGAACCAAGCGTCCTCTTATGTTTACTATAATATATATGACATTTAACCAAACTAATTTTTGGAACCACAAAAGAAATAATGTTGATTGCTAAACCGCTATATACTACAAATATAATGTCATTTATAATATATCTCTAACATGGTTATGCAGCCTATCCACTGCTTCACTTCCCAATTTCTCAGCGGTCAAACTATTTTTGAGTTTTATAGGGTTACGTTCCAATTTCGGATATAAATACTCCTCTAATTCATTATTTTGTCATCACAGAAAATTTCAGTAAAATATTATAATTTGCTAATGCCCCCAAACGACTTAAAATATTAAATGACAAATGATTAAAATATAGAGAGGAGAAACATTAACCAATATTCTAAAATAAATAATTATGTAATGGAAAAATGAAATAAAAAAACCACAACAATTAGACTGCATGCAGTTTTCCAATTTATCATTGATTTGTTTCTGAATACAACTGATGATGACGCTCCATTCCGTTCAATTATTTGAATATTAAAAAAAAGAAAGGAAACAAGACCTAATAACACTCATATCATAATCAAACAAAATAATCATATATATGCAAAAGAAGATTAATAAACTTTGATTACAATTTGCAAAACCTATAAAAAGAATCAAGATGTCTCAGAATTTGTTGGCGGCGGCTTATTGAAATTGATCGCGAGACGGAGATTTCCCACCTCTCGGTAACCCCAAATTTGAACCCAATCTCCTGGCTTAGCATTGTTTTGTTCCACCAGTTTATACCACTCGGATTTGATGACCAACATCTTCATGCTTCGCCATATTTTGAGACTCAATTTATACGTCGTCGTCATCTTTTTGTTTTCAGCTCGCTTTCTCTTTCTCTCCGGAGGGCAAGATCGCAGAGGCAAACCAGCACCACCGTTAATTCTCGAGACGACATTAGACGGCGTCTCAGATGTAGAAATAGGAATGGGAATATCTACTCCGAACAGCCTAATGTGTTTAGCCGGCGGCATGGATTGTGATTGTGAAGAAACGGGAATATTTACTCCAAATAACCTAATGTAATTACCCATGAATTAATATGGACTACACTTGCCAAGAATTAAACCAAGAGATGAGTATTTCTATTTCTATTTCTATTATATGATCGACTTCGCAGGGGTCATATATATATATATAGGCTAAGTCTTGTATGCACTCGGGTGCACCGTGCACTTTAGAAGCATGCAACTTGTTATGTTGAAAAATGAGATTTATTTACACAGAAAAGTGCAACCATTAATATGGGAACATAGTTGCATGCTTCTGTTTGGAATAGTTGCACGTTTTTATTTTGTATAGTTGCATGCTTCTAAAATGCACTATGAATGCACGGTACACCCGGTTGCACATGAGACCAACTCATATATATATATATAGGTTTTTTACTCCTTTTTAGAAGTGGAATTCCTAAAAGGAAACTAATTAATATCTATTTTGTGATTTTTTGTTTGAAACCCATATCTATTTTGTGATATATTATCTTTTTCAATCTTGACTTCCCATAATCACTTCTATCCAGCTAGATATATATATATATATATCCGTTGGGCTTTAATTAAGAATTCCTTTGCAAGTAATATTCTTACCTTAATTAAATCACGATTTATTTCCTAAAACAACCACTTTGCAAGTATTTTTTTCCTACGCGGTCAAATATATATATATATATATATAGTAATGATATAGAACCAACTATCTGGTTTTTTATGGAACTAGATTAATGACGTGTCATGTCAACTATTCCCTAAACCATGAACCATAAACCCTAAATCATGAACCATTCGGATTGGGTGAACCATGAACCACTCGGGCCGGGTTTGAGTCCGGGCCGGGTAAAAAGAAAAATTGAATTGAACGAAAAAAAATAAAATCGAGCAAAAAAAAAAAAAATTACATTTTTTTACCGCCGGACAACTCGGCGAGGCCCGAACTCGCCCGAGTGGTTCATGGTTCACCCGACCCGAATGGTTCATGATTTAGGGTTTATGGTTCATGGTTTAGGGAATAGTTGGCATGACACGTCATTAATCTGGTTCCATAAAAAATCAGATAGTTGGTTCTATATCATTACTATATATATATATATATATTTTGTTTTTTGAAGATGTACGCGGTCAAATATTGGAGTATAAAATAATATTATGATAGATATGATGTCAAGTAGTATTAAATCTTCTTATGTCAAATTTAACATAAATTACTGATAACTAACTAGATACTATATAAAGAATTTATATTGAACTCATGTTAAAATCAATATAATCGACTATATAAAATAATCTATCTAAACAAAATTATAACAAATAATTTGGACATTTTTATCCTCGTAAAACGATATTTATGATATTTAAATAAGATTTTTAATTTGTATATTTAATTATATTTATTATAAAATTAATTATAATTTTATATTAAAATATTAAATTTATTTATTTTAAAAATATTACCAAAATAAGTCATATTTTAACTCTATGTATATTCCTATACTTATTTTATGCCACTATACATCTAAAATTATGCCAGTACCATAACTCCTGGGTAACTATAATATACATATAAAATTATGTCAATTTTGAGCGATCTCCGGCGTTTGTGACTAAATTAGATCAAATTGAATACATGTGTGATTAAATTGAAAAATTTGATAATTATGAGACCATTTCAATAAAGGTGCAAAGTTATAGGATGATTTTGGTTTAATCCTCCTATATTCACAAGTCCGTAAATTTATAAATGTAGGACAATCATGCAATTCACATGACATTTCAGCCCGATTTTGACTTATTCGGGCTTGTCCTACATTTATAAATTTTAAAACATATTGTTCTATTTTTATAAATTTTAAAACATATTATCCTATTTTTATAGATTTTAAAATATATTACTACATATCCAAGCCCGTAAACTTTAAAATACAACCTCTACAAAATTATTGATATTAGTTTAATAAGATGTCACACCTTACGTAGTAAACCTAACATCATTTTCTTATTCTATTCTCATTCCTCACTTATAAAGTCCCCAACCAAGCAGCCTCTAATTGTTACAAGAGTAGGTCCCTTGTAAATCTGGGTTCACGTGAACTTTTTTTCTAGTGTTACTGTTTTCACTATTATGCATATGAAATGTTACAATAAAGTAGCACTGTCATTGTTAATTACTACCTCATTCCCAAATCAGTTTTCACAATTGACTTTTACATTCATTTTAGCGAGCCCAATTACAAGCCAAATTACCTTAATTAGTAACTTTAAAAAGTAACCCGAATAGCCCGAATAACCTTAATTTGAGCCCGAAAATGGGTGATTCGGTGTTATTTGGCCTGAAATTGCTACTCTTTAAAGTTACGGTCATAATTTTGTCAACCCAAAAAGTTACGATCCTTGTATTGCAACCACCCAAAGTTATGATCCTTAAAAAAATATTCTCACATTACACACATAAATGTGAAGAAATAAAGTGATAATTTATTTATTTTAGCTAAAAGACTATTGTACAAAGGACCACATTATTAAAAGATATTAAATCTTTTTACGAATACTTTTCCGTTTTCATCATTTAAGAAATACACTATTTCTCCTACGCTCTTTTGGTATTAATATTGTAATGATTTTTTGTTTTATATTTTCACATTTTGGTTTGTGCCTTGAATATATATATATATATATATATATATATATATATGATAATAATTTTTGATTTTTTTATTTGATTTTCTATATAATAGAATCTAAGATAAATATTTTACTTATTTCTTGTAATTATTAATAATTTTCTCAAATTATTTTCAAATTTTAGATTTTTAAATAACCTCACTTTTTTTTAGATAATTTTCACATTAATTAAATATTTTAGATCATTTCTCAAGTTCCTTTAAGATAATATTCATAGAAGGATGATTTATCTTAAAAATTATATTTTCAATTTTTACAAGGTTCACATTTTATGTGTATTCTTTGATTAATTAATAATTAGAAATTTGCTGATTTTTTTAAATATAACTTTGGGGGTAGCAAAACAAGGACCACAACTTTTCGGGCTGCCAAAAAATAAGGACCGTAACTTTAAAGAGTAGTGATTTCAGGACAAATTATCCCGGATGACCCTAATTTGGTCTGAAATTGTTACATTTTAAAGTTACGGTCCTTGTTATGCCAGCCCGAAAAGTTACAGTCCTTATTTTGCCACACCCCCAAAGTCACGGTCCTTAAAAAAAATATTCCCCTCATGTCGCCCATTAATTAAAACATGAAACTTGCAATATATTGAAAGCTTTTTTGTTTATATAATTATTACATTTATAGAGAACTCAAGTAAATGATGTTAAGCTATTCTTGATTTGACATGGATTTTGACATATCTATAATAATGTTGGAGATTTCAATTAACTTAACTGAATACATAATGATATTGATCCTCTAATATAACTGAAACTTCTATTCATGTATCTCTTTGTCAAGCTTTTGGAATAAATAACGACTTAATTATCATCTAATGAAAATGGGGTGCACGGGAATTGGACATTATCAAATCAACACCGAAATGTAAAAGAACAAAACTTAAAATATTCGTTGACTTTTTATTTTTTTCCGAACCGAATTGAACGCAATTTTTTTTTTTTTTGCAATGAATCTAGCTATTTTTCAATGAGAATAGGTATATATTTTATTAAATTTGCACCATGAAAATAATTTATATAATAAAATATTGCATCATGAAAATCTATACATATATAAAAACAGCAAAATTCTGAAATAACTGTTCCCGCTTATTATCTCCTCCACTCTCTCTTCTCTTTTTTCTTAATCGGTGTCTCACTGGAGCAGATCCTCTCCAGTAATTAATCTCTCCATTCCCTCAATTTACAGATATCTCGACTGATACTTATAATCAAAGGACAAGAATGTGGCACATCATCTTAAATATTAAAAAATTCTGTAAAATTTAACACAAATATCTCATCCTCCGAGCCTCCTCCGTGCATCAAACCCATGTATTCCTCTCTCAGCCCAACTTCCAGTTTTAATGCTCCATTCCTTATAAAATAAATTGCCATTAAAATAAAATAAAAACCCAGCAAGATTGAATAATTTTTTCTAGCCAAAGAAAGCGAATGGCATAGCAGTACGAGAAGGATAAAAAAAAAAAAATTATTTTAGGGCAAATTGAGTTGGGGCATAGATTTTTTATTAAAAGAAATAATTGAGGAATATTTTAGTTCAATAATTGAATGGTGAGGAAACTGGTGGGCTGCGCAGAAAAGGTTCCACAGACATACGTTGTAAATTCACGAACATCTTCATATTCTACTTTTTCGATTAAACATTTTCAGACGCTAACTCAAGTGCGAATCTCTCCGTTGTTTCCTGCTTCGTCAGTACTGTTTCTGGACTTTTTGTGGTGATCTACCGCAAAGTATAGAGTGAATAAGTTTTACGGTGAAACTAGTTTAGAAGTGTGACTTATATAACTAAAGAGTGTGACTAATATAACTGAAGAGTGTGACTTTTTACTATAAAAAATATTACTCATAAAAATGAAGGGTGTGATAAATATTTTCAACAAAGACTGTGTGGTCGTGATAACTAAAGAGTGTAATCGTGATAACTGAAGTGTAAAAACAAATCAGTTTTACGGTGAACAAATTTCACAGCATACCAACTCCTTTTTTTAATCAACTTAATACCTTTAAAATCGCGTATCTTTTTTGATTTTATTGGTTAGTTTATAATAAATATTCTCATAACATAGTATTATAATATTATTTGATTAACGTGATGAGTATTTTGCTATTTATTTTATTAAATAATTGGTTTTTAGATGAATTTTTTTGAAGTAAATTTAAGATAAATATTTATTATAATCAAGCTTCACATTTCTTTTCTTCTTCAAATATTCAATTTAATAATTATATTATAAAACGTCTTATTACAATCTAGCAACACTATTGATATTGATAAATATTATATATAATTTTCAAAAAATATAATATGATTACATTTTTAACACACTAAACCTTATTTCATATCTAATGAACTGTCAATCTAATATTAATGTTAATAAATTTTTAAAAAAAAATTATGTATAATATTATTATATTAAAAAAGAAATTTGTGTGAAACCATTACCATTTCATGCGTGAGACAAATCTTCACTTCATATTTGGGTCATATTTCTAAAATTAGGTTGGAGCTCTACAAAATCATAATTTATACATAATATAGTAAATGTGACCTGTCGAGCATCGCTCAGGTGAAATTATATAACAATAAAATAGATCCTGTAAAAATTGTTCCCATCATACTCTCTCTTACTCTCTCTCCCTCCTTTTTGTCTATTTCCCTCACTCTCTCTTATTTAATTGCTATGTATAAAATTAAATAAATAAATTTTACTTTTACAAAATTAATATGATAAACCATTAATTAGAGAAAAATATCAATATAAAATTTTCCTAATCAACCTAATAACTTTAAAATAATACATCATTTTTACTATTAATATTGACAAACATTACATATAATTTTTTTAAAATGAAATATAGTTTTAAAGCAGTATACCATATGTTATATATAATGAATATATAAATTGACAATCTAATATTAATTTACATAAATAAGAAAAATAAATTATGTATAGAATTATAATATTAAAAGAGAATTTTGTGGGAGACTATCTCATACTGAGACGAAAATTCATTTGATATTTGGGTCATAGTTCTCAAATTAGATTGGAGCGCTATAAATTCTTAATTTATTACATAATATAGTAAATAAGACATGTCGAACATCGTTTGGGTGAAATACTAGTATTTTTTAAAATGAACTCAGTTGAGTACAAATCCTTTGGGAACAAGTACTCGGAACAAACTTTAAGACTCAATTAAATCTCAAATGCTTGTAGAGTGAAAGTGGCCAGATATGTTTAACACAGATAGTAGTTCTAAAAATTATAAGGAAAGAGTCAAATTAATTATCTTCCTCTTGTAAATATCCCTTAATCATAGGATTAGTTTCAACTCTTACCATAGTTAGCCAATGTCGCTCTCCTCGCGAAACAGGGCTGGCGACTTCTCACGAACCCGGGTTCACTACTTGCACGTGTCTTGAAGGCGAAATACTTCCCGTACACCTCGTTCTTCCACGCGCATATGGGCTCGAGACCGTCACTCACCTGGAGAGGTATCTTGGAAGGTAGATCTCTTCTCATGTCTGGATGTAGCAGGGTGATTTATTCAGGCAACTCTACTAAAATCTTTGGTGATGATTGGGTCCCGAATATTTCAGCGGACATGATGCAGCTCGCGCACCCCTCTCTGCCGATTGACGCCTTGGTCTCTTCGTTGATTGATCGACCGAACAGCCGATGGAACTCTGAGTTAATCATTGCCACCTTCCCGACGGACATAGCAGCCGCCATCATGGCCATTCCTTTGAGGAACTCTCTTGCGGCGGACAGGTGGGCCTGGTCGCATCATCCGTCTGGAAAATTCAGTGTGAAAACGGCGTACCACGCCCTGCGTGAACTCCGTCAAACAGGGCCTCCTATTCAGGCTGACAAACTTTGGAAATTGCTATGGAAGCTCAAGCTCCTCCGAAGATCTTGCATTTTCTTTGGAGATGCTGTAACCGCAGCCTTCTGTTCGCCGATACTCTAAGCCGTAGAGGTGTAGTGGTCGATGATTCTTGCGGCTTCTGTGAAACAGGGAACAACAATGCTCTCCACTTATTCTTTGATTGCGACTTCGCCGTTTCAATTTGGCAACACACTGGGCTTGCACAAGATATCTACAGGTTGACACAGACGCTTGCAGAGTCGTGGTTTCGTGATATTATATCGGAGCGAAAGTTCGAGGTAGAATTATTTGGTGCTCTCTGCTATCATCTTTGGTTCTTCCGAAACAAGGCGCTGTTCGAAGGCACATCCATCGATACGTTCTCCCTCATAGCGATGGCAACTCATGCACTCTCTGATTATAGAGCCTCGAACAAATGGCCGGAACGCTGCAGATCGACCTTGATATCCAAATCATGGCAGCCCCCGCCGGATCACTGCTTCAAGCTCTTTTTCGACGGCTCCATCTCTGCCTCAAACTCGTGTGCGGGTTGTGGTATCTACATCGAAGATGGAGGGGGAGGTTTTGTCAGGTGTCACAGCAGGAATTTTCCGGGCATTCAGGACCCACATATCTCGGCAATGCTTGCGTTAAAAGAAGCTTTGCTCACTATTCTGCTTTTGGATTTGCGTCCTGTGGCAAACGTTGGAGATGCTCAGCAAGTCATCTCACAGGCTATTGGTGAAGATGACGGACCAGTTACGTGCACCGCTGTTCTTGATGAAGTTCGGGATCTTCTGAAAAGTGTTCCATGCTTGGGTATTTTTTGGAAAAGGAGGGTGTATAATCTGAAGGCCCATGAATTAGCTTTCCACGCTAAGATCAATCCCTCTTGTAATCTATCGTGGTCGTCCCCTCCGGACTTCCTTCTCTCAATCAGTGCTGGCTGATTCCAGCACTTGTAGTTCTTTTTTCCTTCGAAAAAAAAAAATTATTCACTGTACCGTGTAATATTTTAATCGTTCAATCAATAATACAAATTCTATATGGTATCACGAGAAAGTTCGATCTAAACTAACCCTAATTATCGTGCGCTACTTTTCTTCTTCTTCTTCTTTGTCATGTCGACTACCACAAACAATACCGAGGCAACATCGAATGCCCCACCAACTGTTGTGCCGATCACGACACACCATCTTCCCTATTAAATTGATGCATACGAACTACACCTCTTGGAGGACACATCTAATTGCCCTCCTGCGCGGCCACAAGTTGTTGGGGTTATACTGGAAAGTATGCTTTTACTTTGTATAACCAAACCGAATTTCTTATTTATTTACTTAAATAAATTATTTATCACTGTTGCACTAAATATGAATGAATGTTATATATATTTATTGCAAACCCGTTCGATAAGAAAGTACGTATTACGTTGAAGTTAATTTGGTGATACCAGATCACAGAAGATCAAATTAACAGTCCTCATGATTAAGTACAAATTCACAACCCAGATGGAAATGAACAATCCATCATGAAAGGTTGAGGTGTAAGGCTCAGATTGGCTTGTCTTGACAAAGAGAATTACACTAGTGCATGACGATGCGCTGAATAGGACCTACAGGAGGATAAATTCTTCGGTACTGAATATACAAGAATTAGACCTCAGTGGTGCATTATTTCTTAATCTATGTTCCTTAAATATGATTGTGTGAAATTAATAACTGTTGGGAAATGAATTTAATAAAGAAGATTTTGATTAGATCCCAAAACCCCTGAGTATGACATGTTCAGGATAATCTTGATAGATGGGTCAGGATTCAGTTTTAGAGTGTTCAGGATAATATCTGCACCGTGTATAGTCGGCAGATATAGAACAGGTTAGATTCTGAAGACTCAGTAAGTTTCTGAAGAAACTGAAGTTTCTGAAGACTCAGTATGAAACTGAGAATCTGAAGACTCAGTATGAAACTGAGAATCTGAAGACTCCGTATGAGACTGAGAAACTGAAGACTCAGTATGTCTCTGAAGACACTGAGACTCAGAGAATCCTGAAGGCACAGTAATTACTGAAAACTCAGTAATTACTGAATACTCAGTATAAACCTGAATGTTCCGAAGTGAAGAAACTGAGGAATATAGCCGTTGGAATCCAGGTGACGTGGACCAATGAGAGGAAGACAACCAGCCTGAAAAAGCTGCAAAACTTACAAAGAAAAGTATGGATTTGAATGTGATTCTCTCCAACGGTAACATTCAAATCCACACTATAAATACAAGTTCTTCCATCAAATTACGTGTGGATGCGTGGAGAATATAGCACATGATGCTACAGAGCTAAGAGGACATATACTCAAAGCATTCCCACCCTAGAACACAAGTCTGTAGATATACAAATATATTCAAAGAGTGTTCTAGAACCCAACCTAAGCAACCCACGATGTATCATAAGCTTAGAGAGATTTTCCCAACCTTAGCATTGAGGCTAAACAAATGTAAGGGAAAATCTCACCATAGTTGGAGACAACACCAAACCCAAACCCCATTCTCGTAAGAGATAACTAGTGGTGAAGTGAGGTAGTTGTTAGGCAATCCCGAATGAGGGTGATAAGTCCCGAAGGAGTGTGAACTCGTTAAACATCTAAGAGGAGAGCCCGAGAGGGTGATAAGTCCAGTTTGAGTTAGTAAACTACAGAGGTAGTCAGAAAGCAAAAAAGTAGAAAGGTTAGTAAACCATGAGGTAGTCGTAAAGCCTTAGGAAGTGTTTGAAGGAATTTCCCTAGGAACAGGGAGAGTGGATGTAGGAGCTTAAGTCTCCGAACCACTATACGTTGTTGTATTCTTTACTGCTTTACGTTCTTATCTTGTCATACGCATTCGATCATAAGCAAAACAAAACACATGAGCTTAAAAGAGAAAAATCTGGAATCACCATTCCTTCACCCTGTTTTATATGCATCGCTCGACATGTTTTACTTCCGCACGCGCAAAATGGGTTTTCCCACCGGGACCAACAAGTGGTATCAGAGCAGGTGCTCAAAAGATTACTTTTTCAATGTGATTGCCTGAGCAGATCTATTTTTAAAACCTGTCTCTGATCTGATACCAACAAGTGGTATCAGAGCGGGTGTTCAAAAGATTACTTTTTCAATGTGATCGCCTGAGCAGATCTATTTTTAAAACCTGTCTCTGATCTGATACCAACAAGTGGTATCAGAGCGGGAGTTCTAAAGTTCACTAATTTCAAAGTGAACACCTGAACTGATCTTTTTAAAGAAAAATCCATTTCTTTAAAAATGCATATATTCTGATGTTTTGGTGACATTATCAATTGAGAAATTGTTGGGATATTTTTTGTTTTATGCCAAAACATTATCAACTTGTGTTATTCAAGATAATTTAAAGATAACAAGTTGAGGGGGAACGAAAGAACAAATTGAGGGGGAACTCACGAGAATCAAAAGTAGATGATCGAGATCAGACGAGGCTGCAGATGAGAATGATCAAGATCAGATGAGTTAGATGAGTTTGGAGTTAAAACTGATGAGCTGTGCAAAATCAGAAGTGAAGAAAAGCTAAAGCCAACAAATCAGAAGAGAAGGTTGCAGATCCGAAGATGAGCAAAAGAGACCGATCGAGATCAGACGTGATCAAGATTAGATATGAAAAACCTGATATGCTAACCTGATATGATGACCTGATGCTATCCTGATATGTTGATCTGAAGATGTGTTGATCTAATTAGTCAAGCTGATCAGATCAGGCAAAGAAGAAATCAGATAGCCTGAGTAAAACTGATCTGAGGCTCAGTAAGTAAAGTGAAACTGAGACTCAGTATAGGTCAAGAGACCTGAGGGACAGGATATCTGAAGTCAGAAGAAACTAAACTCAGTCAGCATGAGTGTCAGTATGCATGATCAGACAAAGTCCGTAGAAGAAGAGGAATGAGGAGCCGAGCTGAAGATCAAAGAAGACTGAAGACTCTTGTAATTCTTTATGTTTTTGTCTTTATTTTTCTGATAAGTTCATTGTAATCTGTAACTGCTATCATACATCAATGAAATTGTTGGGAAATTCTTTATGCTCAAAGATAATACCTCATTATCTTTTTACATGTCTTTATATTTGATATGCCTGATTATTGTTGTTTGGTGACGAAATTGTTGGGAAATTCATTACTGAAATAATTGTTGGGAGATATACCATTCTTGTAATAGGAAAAACTGAAACCTGAGTATAGGTTAAGAGTGTTGTAACAAGATGTTTTTGGCATCATCAAAAAGAGGGAAATTGTTGGGAAATGAATTTAATAAAGAAGATGTTGATTAGATCCCAAAACCCCTGAGTATGACATGTTCAGGATAATCTTGATAGATGGGTCAGGATTCAGTTTTAGAGTGTTCAGGATAATATCTGCACCGTGTATAGTCGGCAGATATAGAACAGGTTAGATTCTGAAGACTCAGTAAGTTTCTGAAGAAACTGAAGTTTCTGAAGACTCAGTATGAAACTGAGAATCTGAAGACTCAGTATGAAACTGAGAATCTGAAGACTCAGTATGAGACTGAGAAACTGAAGACTCAGTATGTCTCTGAAGACACTGAGACTCAGAGAATCCTGAAGGCACAGTAATTACTGAAAACTCAGTAATTACTGAATACTCAGTATAAACCTGAATGTTCCGAAGTGAAGAAACTGAGGAATATAGCCGTTGGAATCCAGGTGACGTGGACCAATGAGAAGAAGACAACCAGCCTGAAAAAGCTGCAGAACTTACAAAGAATAGTATGGATTTGAATGTGATTCTCTCCAACGGTAACATTCAAATCCACACTATAAATACAAGTTCTTCCATCAAATTACGTGTGGATGCGTGGAGAATATAGCACATGATGCTACAGAGCTAAGAGGACATATACTCAAAGCATTCCCACCCTAGAACACAAGTCTGTAGATATACAAATATATTCAAAGAGTGTTCTAGAACCCAACCTAAGCAACCCACGATGTATCATAAGCTTAGAGAGATTTTCCCAACCTTAGCATTGAGGCTAAACAAATGTAAGGGAAAATCTCACCATAGTTGGAGACAACACCAAACCCAAACCCCATTCTCGTAAGAGATAACTAGTGGTGAAGTGAGGTAGTTGTTAGGCAATCCCGAATGAGGGTGATAAGTCCCGAAGGAGTGTGAACTCGTTAAACATCTAAGAGGCGAGCCCGAGAGGGTGATAAGTCCAGTTTGAGTTAGTAAACTACAGAGGTAGTCAGAAAGCCTTAGGAAGTGTTTGAAGGAATTTCCCTAGGAACAGGGAGAGTGGATGTAGGAGCTTAAGTCTCCGAACCACTATACGTTGTTGTATTCTTTACTGCTTTACGTTCTTATCTTGTCATACGCATTCGATCATAAGCAAAACAAAACACATGAGCTTAAAAGAGAAAAATCTGGAATCACCATTCCTTCACCCCTGTTTTATATGCATCGCTCGACATGTTTTGCTTCCGCACGCGCAAAATGGGTTTTCCCACCGGGACCAACAATAACTATTGCTTTGACTTATGATGGGAAGAGAATCATTGCGATTCGATACCTTATATCTTTGGCAATATTATTAGTTACAAGACGATCGCTAAGATTTAATACGAAGAATTGTGTGCAAGAACGTCTTGCTTGATTTGTCCCCTTGGTGGGCCCAGAATCTTTATCATACCAAATCTTGCAAGTGGAAATTTATTTCCGGTATGGATAATAATGTTGAACTGTCTTTACTCCAAGGACAAATATATTAATTAATATAAAGCTTGTTCAGTGGCTTAATTAATTAGTGGACTAGGATAATCTTAAACACGGGATATAATGACCGGGACTCATATTATTGTGAAGTCGTAATGTGAGGTTTATTTATTTAAATGCATCTCGAATAGATTCGGGCACCCCGTTTATTTCCCAACAACTGGTATCAGAGCCTCAGTTTCGAGCTCTGCTTTTAAATTGTTATTTAAATTATGTTAGCCATTAAATTTTATTGAAAATTGGATAGTAGAATTGCTAGATCTGTTTTGCAGGTATCCAATTGTCATGGTATTTAATGTGTTTATTTATTTCATGCGTATGATTGGTTTTAATTCGACTTGTTTTTCTCGTATGATAGGCTATTTGATTTGTTCAATGTAATAGACTAGTTTAGATTTAGGTTTATTTATTTTTGTAAAATAAATTGTAACCTGATTGAAGACGAAGACGGAGGCGAGAAATTAAAACGGATCCGATCCGGGCTGCAAAATGCAGCGTGTGTCGCGCTTAAACGTGCCAAGGAGGCACACACGCCGATGCGGACGGGGCGAAGGCCAAGACGGGCACGACGGCGAAGCGCCAAGCGGATCAGCCGACGGCGCAGGAAAAGGGCGCGCCACTGGCACCGGTGCGAGGGGCGGGCGCATGGCATTGGCCGGGTGGTCGGGCGGTGATGAGCGCTTAGGCGTTGATCGCTATAGGGCGATGACCAATATGGCCGGGTCAAGGCAGGCACCCCGACCGCTAAGCCGGGTCGGGTGCACGAGACATGACTTTTCAAGATGTTCGAGTGGGAGAAATTCAAGACGGCGTTTCTTCAAAATCAAGCCAAGAAAAAATCAAACCATGACAGTTGGATATTTTGTGCCCAATATGTTTATTTTTTTGCTATGCATGATTTATTGTTGTATTTTCTTATGCTTTATTTAATTTGTTTAAATGTGTTTGCATGAGAACTGCTCAATGAAAAATCTCAAAATTAAAAAATTACTAAGTATTTTAAACAATTAATTTGGTTTTGAATTGAATTAATTATTGACCTCCATGATTTATTTATTTGTGAAATCTTTTGGAGAAATTCCCCTAAGGGACGACTAAAAGAAAGCTTTCACAAGAATAAATTCCCAAAAGGATGATTGTGAATTATTATTAGTGGCGATGATGACCCTCCCAAGAGGCTCGATCAAAACGAAGTAGTAATTCTGTATTTAATCATGGTTATTACTTAGGTACAAAATTGATATGCATATACTTCGCCGAAGTCCCTGTCAATTTTGTATTGGTCAAGTGGGAGCCAACTATTAATTAATTAAAGGTTCGTAACTGATCTTGTTTGGAACCTACTTGAATATGATTTAAATGATGATCCTCCCAAGAGGATCATTTAAAACTGTTTTGAGATGTTGACTGATGCATGTTCATATTTTTTTGAGATTTCAATATGAACCATGTGATTGAATTATGTGATATTTTTGTGTTGATCCGAATATTGACACAGATACATGTTTATTTTCATTTTCATCATGTCGCATCCTTTTAATCCATTGAAATATATGCTCAAAGAAAACCAACTTACTGGTGAAAACTATGAAGTTTGGAAAAGAAATATGAAATTTGTCCTCACTGCACAACCACAACATTGGGTTCTTGGCGGATCCAAACCTGAAAAACTTACTGAAGGGTCATCAAATGCGGAGAGATCTATGTATGAAATCGGGAGCAGGCCAACAAATTTATGAAGTGTATAATCTTGACTTCATTGTCTGATGATTTAAAACACATTCATGAAGATGTTGAAACAGCTGCGGAAATTATGCAGAGTCTCGAGGAAATGTTTTTGGGAGAAAACCGCATGACTTAACAGTTTCATCATAATGGCGTGGCCAAGCTAAAGATGACAGAGGGAACACCTGTGAGGGATCATATTCTCAAAGTCAGACACCATTTTGAGAAACATGCCTACCTCGGTGCTAAGTATGATGATGGGGCTCAAATCGAATTCTTGTTCCTAACTCTTCCGAGATGCTTTAATGAGTTTTACTGTAGTTTTGTGATGAACGATCACATGTTTACTATGGATACTCTACAAGAGGTCTTGGAGACGATAGAGAAATATTTGGGACAAGAAGACGAAGCTTTGGTGACTAAGAAACTTCTTTCAAGATCTAGGCCAGTGGAAGGCAAGATCAAAGTGACGATGAACAGTCAGATGCAAAGCAAAGCTCCTACTAAGAAAGGTAAAGGTAAGGCAGTCAGTAGGTTAGGGATCCAGAAGAAACCAAAAGGGAAGTGTTTTAAGTGCGTGAAAAGGGACATTGGAGGTCAGCCTGTTCCAAACCTAAAAGGAATGGAAAGAAAGGTAATTCTCACGCACTAGTTGTTGAAACTTGTTTAGCGGCGTATGCTACCCATTCGTGGGTAATGGATACGGGGTCCACTGATCATATCTGTTTCACATTACAGGGGTTCAAGCGGACCCGACAACTTAGTGGGAGAGAGATCCTCATCACGGAGCTTCTGAAGTGATTTGAAGCGATGGGAGGCTAACTGTCTTTTGAAGAAAAGAGCTTAATTTTAAGAGATGTTCTTTATGTTCCTATTTTTCGGAAAAACCTTATTTCTGTTTCAAAACTATTTGCTGATGGATATTCTGTTCGTTTTAATAAAAATGTTACTATTTTTCGTAACGATATGGTTATCTGTCATGGAACTTTAAAGAACAATCTCTACATTATTAACTGTGCACATCACTCACAAAATACATCCTGTAACACATCTACTTTTTAAGTAAAAGAAAACATTCGATTAACGTGAACGAGACACTTCTGTGGCATCTAAGATTAGGTCATATTAACCCGAAGAGGATACAAAGGTTGGTCCAAGATGGTTCATTGAAGTCCCTCCTGATTGAACCATTTCCAACTTGCGAATCATGCTTGGAGGGTAAGATGACCAAGAGGGCATTTGGAGCCAAGGGGCTTAGAGCTAAAGAAGTGTTGTAAATCGTTCACACCGATGTGTGTGGTCTAATGCAAATAAAAGCTAGAGATGGCTACAAGTATTTCGTTACGTTTATCGATGATTACTCACGCTATGGGCACATTTTCCTAATGAAGCATAAATCGAGACTTTTGATAAATTCAAAGAATTTAAAGCTCAAGCAAGAGAATCATAAGGAAAAAGTATCAAATCGATCACGGAGGCGAATACGATGAATTTTTGAACTACCTATCGGATGAAGGGATAAGATCGATTGATCGCACCCGGTACCCCTCAACAAAATGGGGTTGCAGAACGAAGAAACAAAACACTTCTAGAAATGGTGAGATCAATGATGAGTTACGCGGATTTACCAAAATCTTTTTGGGGTTATGCCTTGCAAATAGCAGCTTATATTATAAACTTAGTGCCATCCAAATCGGTTGCCAAAACCCCTAGAGAATTATGGATAGATGGGTTTTAGGACACATGAGGATCGGGGGTGTCCAATCGTGTTGGACAAGAAAGTCGATAAATTGGAAAGAAAAGGTTGTTTGTAGGATATCCCGAAGGAACAAAGGGATGCATGTTCTATGGTCACGAAGATCAAAAGGTGTGTCGAACTTTAGATTTTTGGAAGAAGAATATATGAACGATAAAAAGCCTAGAAGAGATATTACCTTAGAAGAACTTAGGGGGCCAACTCCGTTGCCAACTGTACAAGATGACATACCATGCGTCACACCTACACAACCAGAACCTCGTCGTAGTGGGAGGGTTGTTAGGCAACCCGATCGATTCTTGGGGATAGGAGAGTCCTCGGACTTGATCAAGATCCATGGTCTTCAGGCGATCCAAGTCAAGGATGCGAGAATCTTGGCAAATCGCAATGGAAGTCGAGATGGGTTAAATGGATCACAATAAGGTGTGGGAGCTAGTCGAACCACTTAATGGGGTAAGACCCATTGGATGCAAGTGGGTATACAAGAGAAAAAGGGACTGACGGAAAAGGTTGAAACTTTTAAAGCAAAAACTCGTGGGCAAAAGGGTACACTTTCGAAAGAAGGGATCGACTATGAGGAAACCTTTTTCATGAGAGCCATGCTCAAGTCCATCGTATTCTCTTGTCGATTCTTTTGCACACCTAGATTTTGAGATCGGCAAATGGATGTCAATCTGACTTTCCTCAGCGGAAGTCTTGACGAGGAAATTTATATGCAACAAAGGGCTTCATTGAAAAAAGGTCAAGAGTATGGTTTTGCAAGCTAAAGAAGTCCATTTATTGCTTGGAATCGGTGTTTTGATCAAGTTATAAAATCCTACGGTTTGATCAAAACAATTTCGAAAAGTTAATGTTTACAAAAGGCGTGATTAGTATTTCTAGTACTATCGTGAGCGACATTACGCTCATTGGGAATGATGTAAAGATGTTTTAAGGGCATGGTTGTCAAAAGCAGGTTTGATATGAAGGACTTAGGAGAAGGGGTCACATCCTAGGGATCAAGATCACTCGAGATCGCAAGAAAAGGATGATCGGGCTTTCGAAAGCTTCATATATAGACACCGCTTTGAAGCGATTCATCATGCAAGATTCCAAGAAAGATTTTGTACCTTTCAGACACGGAATCCATCTATCCAAAGAAATGTGTCCCAAGACACAAAAAGAGATGGATGACGTGAAGGGCATTTCTTTATGCTTCTTTGTAGGAAGGAAGCCTCATGTATGCAACGAGGAGGAGGATATCTTGGCCAGTAGGCATGGTGGCAATATATCAAAGCAACCTCGGGAAAGAGCATTGGACTGCAGTTAAAAACATTATGAAGTATCTGAAGAGGACACGGGACAGAATGTTAGTCTATCGGTCGGGACATCGATGGTCCGATTGGGAAACCCAGATTGAAGCAAACATTTCGATTCATTGCATATAAAAACAGGGGAGAAGGAATGGTGATTCTAGATTTTTGCATTTTAAGCTCATGTGTTGTGTTTTGCTTATAATCGAATGCATATGACAATATAAGAACATAAAACAATAAAGAACACAACAAAGTATAGTGGTTCGGAGACTCAAGCTCCTACATCCACTCTTGTTCTGGGAAATTCCTTCCTTGGACTTATCACCCTCTCGGGTTCGCCTCGAGAACTTATCACCCTCCACTGGGATTGCCTACAGATGTTTACAGAGTTCACACTCCAAGCGGGACTTATCACCCTCACTCGGGATTGCCTACCCTCCCTTTCGGGATTGCTAGATGTTCTGGGAGTTCACACTCACCTACAAACTTAAGATGATTTGGGTAAGGTTTGTTTGGTTTCAACTAGGTTGAGATTTTCCCTTACATTTGTTTAGCCTCAATGCTAAGGTTGGGAAAATCTCTAAGCTAGGATACATCGTGGGTTGCTTAGATTGGGTTCTAGAACACTCTTGAACATATTTGTATATCTCTGGACTTGTGTTCTAGGGTGGGAATGCTTTGGGTATAAAAGAAGAGTGCTATAATCTCCACGCATCCACACATTAGAATGATGAAAGACCGTGTATTTATAGTGTGGATTTGAATGTTACCGTTGGAGAGAATCACATTCAAATCCATACTATTCTTGTAAGAAAATGGTTGTCTTCCTCTCATTGGTCCACGTCATTTGATTCTAACGGCTATATTCCTCAGATTCCTCGCCTTGGAATCATTCAGATTCTCTGAGTCTCGGTGTCTTGAGACATACCGAGTCTTGATTCTATCCGAGTCTTGAGTTTATCCGAACTTGATTCATGAACTTCTCTTAATAAATTCAATTGAATCGAAAGACCTTTCAAATATGATTTCTTCTTTTAAGCGATCGAGAAGAGAATCGGGATAAAGGAAAAGGTTTAGATATCAAGTTTCAATACGATCTTGATCTCATCTTCAATCGATTAGATCAATCAAATGAATTTTTGAACTACCATACTTTTCTTTTGATTAAGGATCTTGATGATCTCCGAAGATTGATCATCGTACCACTCATCGATCTCAACAAAATGGGGGTCGGAGTTCCCCTCAAATTGTTCTCTCGTTCCCCCCTCAACTTGTTATCCAGCTTCAATAACACAAGTTGATAATGTTTTCGCATAATTTATCAAAACTAAAATATCCCAACAATTTCCCCTTTTTGATAAAGACACCAAAACATTAAAATATATGCATTTTTAAAGAAACGGGTTTTCTTTTAAAAGATCGATTCATGTGGTTACTTTGAAATCGGTGAACCGTTTGAACACACTTTCTCGATACCAATTGATGGTCGTTGGGAAACCCATTTTTTGGCGAAGGAAGCAAACATTTCGATTAAAGTGCATATAAAAAGCGGGGAGAAGGAATGGTGATTCTAGATTTTTTGCATTTTAAGCTCATGTGTTGTGTTTTGCTTATAATCGAATGCATATGACAATATAAGAACATAAAGCAATAAAGAACACAACAAAGTATTGTGGTTGGAGACTCAAGCTCCTACATCCACTCTCCCCGCATTACAGGGAAATTCCTTCCAATGGACTTATCACCCTCTCGGGTTCGCCTCGGGACTTATCACCTCCACGGGATTGCCTATGATGTTTCTCGAGTTCACACTCCAGCGGGACTTATCACCCTCTCCTCGGGATTTGCCTACCCTCCCTTTCGGGATTGCTAGATGTTTAGAATTCACACTCACCTACAAACTTAACCGATCGATTTGGGTAAGGTTTGTTTGGTTTTCAACTAAATTTGAGATTTTCCTTACATTTGTTTTTAGCCTCAATGCTAAGGTTGGGGGAAAATCTCTCTAAGCTTAGGATACATCGTGGGTTGCTTAGATTGGGTTCTAGAACACTCTTGAACATATTTGTATATCTCTGAGACTTGTGTTCTAGGGTGGGAATGCTTTGGGTATAACTCTCTTTGGCTCAGAAGCATCTCGTGCTATAATCTCCACGCATCCACACATTAGAATGATGAAAGACCGTGTATTTATAGTGTGGATTTGAATATTCTAATTTGAGAGAATCACATTCAAATCCATACTATTCTTGTCAAACAACAACTTCTTCTTGGTTGTCTTCCTCTCATTGGTCCACGCCACCGATTCTAACTATTATATTCCTCGATTCTCGCCTTGGAATCATTCAGATTCTCTAAGTCTCGGTGTCTTCAGAGACATAGAGTCTTCGATTCTATGTCTTGAGGTTTATCCGAGTCTATGCAAACTTTTTTGGGAAAACCGACACTCAGCCGATTGAGTTTCAATTCGGATCATCGAAACTTTGACTCAAAGCTATCGATTTTTCTTTTATTCGAAGCTTTGATCGATCAGATCAACACAGAATCAACATCTCAAATAGCATCAGTCAAGATACATTAGGTTTAGCACCATCGATCTCAAAACATCCGATCTTGATCATCCGCTCATCTTCATATCCGAGAAGAGTTACGGTCATCGATCTTTTGGCTTAGCTTTTTCTTCTCTTCCGAAAGAACTTCGGAACTCATCATTCATCGATGGATCGATCTCGATCATCTACGCCCCGATTTCGTGAGTTCCCTTCGTAAATTAGCTTCAATAACACAAGTTGATAATGTTTTGGGCATAATTTATCAAAACTAAAATATCCCAACAATTTTGGTGTTGAGTGTGGTATAGTCGAGGATTGGTTTTAGAATATTCAGGGATGTTATCTGCAGAATGTATAAGATATAGTTCGGGATATCTCGGTAGGATCTCGAGTAATTATGAAGACTCAAAGACATCGGTCAAAATATAAACTACAAAGATTGAAGACCACAAGACTCGAAGACCTCAAGACTCGTAAGACACAAAGATCAAGATCGAGAAATCAAGATCAAGAATCTTTGATAATTCTTCAAGAATCAAGAATGTCTTGAATGCTCGAGATGAACACGAAAGCCTTTGAATATATCTATCTGAAGGATGCAATCTTGAGAAGATCGTGATTTCTTAGAAAGATAGATATCTCGCCAAGACATTCAGATGCGCATAAAAAGGAACTAAGTCGAGAAGTGTTGGTTAAGGTTATATCAAACTCGGAGTTTGTAACCAAAAAGAGTAGATTGAAGGTGTCTACCTTTAAAGGGTAGTGATGCGGTATATCCTCGGTGTTGTAAAGAGTTAGTAAACAACGCGAGTAGTCCAGAAAAACTCTAGAGGAGAAGTTAGTAAGCTACTGGGGTAAGAAAGCTTTGTGTGATACAAACCGAGACTCAAACCGAGGATATTTCCAGCCTCGAACCCACACAGATAAACCGAGAACCCGACCAAGAAACTTCGATGACTTGAGACTCGGGGAGCGAGAATAGTCTTGATGAGCTCGAGTGATCTACTTCTTGATCCTTAAAAACTTCAAATGAACCGTAAAGCCCGAGATGGAAGGAAAGCTAAATGAGAAGCTGGAGGAGTCAAGGCCGAAGTTAAGTGATGAATCAAGGTAAAACACCAGAAAGTTTCGATTTCTGTGGCGTAAAAGAATGAGGTGCTAATCAAGTCTTTGTTGAGGAAATGAGCTCAATGCTCATGACAAGATGACAGAGATGTTCAAAGAAACATCTATTCAAGAATTTTCGTGGCCAAGAACCATCTAAGGAGGCTGGAAGACTTAATAAGATCGATAGTCAAGAGAAGTTAGATTTAAGCAAAGAGCAATATGATGGACACAACAGGGTGCCAAGAAGGAAAAAATAAAGATCTCAGAAATGGCACATTTTGGAGAAGAAGGCTCAAAAGATGTTGAAATGTATAATCTAGCAAAAGCCTTTAAAGAAGCTCTGAGACCGAGAAGTTGAAGTTCGCCGTAGAAAAAGTCTATCTACACTCGAAGTTTCGAGCAAGCTATGCTTGATGTTGCAAGAGAGAAACTAAGTTTGCAGAGCAAAGGTTGGAACAAGCCAGCCGGGGCCAATCGCTTATGAAGAGGAAAGCCTTGGGCGTTGTTCAACCTGAAAGCAAACGTGCAAAGGCTTTAAGCCAATCAAGAAAAATCGTCGGATGATTGAAATCGAGTCTCAACCTCGTAAGAAAGTCTTCAACACGAGAAATGCTCAAGACACTTTAAGAAAAAGCTGCTTTTCGGGTCTCGGGAACATCTGTGTCGGAAAGAAGATGGGCGAAGAGCGTTTGATTTCTGAAGTTTGCGAGCAAGAGGAAAGGAACATCAAAAGCACTAAAGTGGCCCCACGTTGATAAATGGATGCCTATCAAACTCAACGATATGTGGGAAGAAGTCAAGAAGACCTTCTAGTTCAATTATGATGTTCTCAAGGAATGGAGAGGGGAAAGCTCAGATCAGAATGAAGCTTTCATTGAATACCTTCTTATCTTCTATCCAAAGTATCTCAGAGTTGGATTAACTTTGTGGATGAAGGAGAGGTGAGATAGTAGCCCCTGGGTCCATATTCCTATCCACCTCCAAAACTTGAAAATGGCTTGGTGAATGAGAAGGCCATTACTCAAGAGATTGCTCAAGATATCTTTGGTCGAGTTGGGTTTAACGAAAGCAAAGGACATCATCAAGGAAAGAAATGAACTGAAGAAGAGATTTTTCGGAATGTTTGACCTAGAGGTGCCCGTTGATGAAGTTGAGAATGAAACAAATCAAGAGAAAGAAGATCAAGAGCCAAAATCGAAGATCAAGACTCGTAAGATTTTGTAATCTTTATATTTTGTCTTTTTGATTTTGTTGATAAACTCATTGTAATATGTAAGCAGGATACCAATCATCAATGAAGATTTATCATTATGCTCAAAAGATAATATCTCATTATCTTATTTACATGTATTTTATTTTGATGAATGAATGTCTCGAACGGATTGTATGATTGATAAGGGAGAAATTGTTTAAGTATTTGGTAATGAACTAGTTAAAGAGATTCATTCTTGAAGAAATTCTTGAATGATTAAACTATTGAGAAACTCGAAATTGTTGAGAGATTCTCTGTCTTAATTGGAGACAAAAGTCAAAAAGAGGAAGACAACATTGTCGAGGATCGATAGTGATGTGTCTCGAAAAAAGGATGTCGGATGTACAAAAGTTCCAGATCAAAAAAGTGAAGACCGGCTACATGGAAGGCTATTGCCTAGAAAGTGTTGGGGAGTTTCAAACCCCCAAACACACCAAAAGAGATGGATGTCTCTCCAACGGATAGTTTTCAAGAGTAACCTTGGTGTATGCCTATAAATCTTGATGACCCTCTACATTGTAAGGTTCCATAACTTAAGAGCTCAAGCATATTCTTGTAAAAGTTAAAAGCACTCGAAAAAACTTAGAATTTTCCAAGTGCTTCAATATTGAAGAGAGCTCACTATACTAAGCCTAGCTTGATAAGAATTATCAAAGCTTAGTCGAGATATCCTAACCCTTTGCATTGTGCTTCATTGTAAAGGATATCTCATCTAGTTGAAACCAACCAAGAAACCCCAAACCCTTGTGAAGGTAGTTGGAGTGTGTTTGTTGGTGAGAAGTGTTGTAAAGAGTTAGTAAACCACGCGGAGTAAGAAAACTCTAGAGGAGAAGTTAGTAAGCTCACTGGGGTAGTCGAAAGCTTTGTGTGTGATTGAAAAGTAAACTACGGAGGTATAAAAGCTCAAGGTCCGGTTGAGTAAGTAAACCACGTGGAGTAGTCAAAAAAATAGGCCTAGTTGAGTAAGGAGGTAGTCGTAAAGCTCATTGTTGATAGTGAATTTCTCTCAAGAAGAGTCGGGAGAGTGGACGTAGGAGCTTGAGTCTCGAACCACTATAATTCTTTGTGTTCTTTATTGCTTTCCTTATCGTACTTAAATTTGCATTGACTTGATTTTGAAAGCATACTTTTCAATCGATATTGATTGGAATCAAATTGAAATTGCATAAGTGACCTAATCACTATTTCATAAAGGGAAGGTTTTTATAGTATAAACTTTGAGTAGCTAGAACAGATAGTTACCATGAACGCATTCTTCTCTCGAGGGTTCAAGAAGTTAGTTATCTCGATCCAAGCAACTCAGATCTCTTAACAATTCGTGACTTAGTTGGGCGAGGTTTTCGAAAGTAGCTCAAGATCACTTTGTCTCAGAGACTTTGATCGAGAGAAGTCTTCTCGAACCTAATGATTATCCGTAAATATTCCTCAGAAAACCCGAACACGATGTATTCCCCATACACGTAAGATTCGGTTTGCCTAATCCAGGTTAACTTTGGGATTTCCAAGTGGAAAGGTCAAACATGGGGAGAGGAGCCATGACGATATTGTAAATGCATCACGGGGTCACGATAAAAAATGAAGAAACGGTTTGGCTCAGAACTTCCTAGTGGACTTGGACATTGTTTGGATTTGCCCAAAGACGATCACGACTTCGGCCATCGTGATAACGGGAGAGCGATTGCAAATTCTAGGGAACTGAGAGCCCACAAGGCCAACAAACACATAGAAAGAAAATACCATCTTATACGAGAAATCGTTAAGAGAGGAGACATAGAGGTGGCAAACATTGCGTCCGAAGACAACCTAGCAGATCCATCCACAAAGGGTCTTTCTCAGAGTACATTCGAGAGACATGTGGAAGGAATGGGTGTGAAGACCATTGCCAATCTGCTTTGAGTATAAGTGGGAGAAATATTATTAGGTTCGTGTAGGGTGGCATTAGATGTCACATAGAACACAAGACGCGTTGTAGTATACTTAAAAGCAGACTTTGAGTATAAGTGGGAGATTGTTGGGGTTATAGTGGAATGTATGCTTTTACTTTGTATAACCAAACCAAATTTCTTATTTATTTACTGAAATAAATTATTTATCACTGTTGCACTAAATATGAATGAATGTTATATATATTTATTGCAAACTCGTTCGATAAGAAAGTACGTATTACGTTGAAGTTAATTTGGTGATACTAGATCACAGAAGATCAAATTAACAGTCCTCGTGATTAAGTAAATATTCACAACCCAGATGGAAATGAACAATCCATCGTGAAAGGTTGAGGTGTAAGGCTCAGATTGGCTTGTCTTGACCAAGAGAATTACACTAGTGCATGACGATGCACTGAATAGGATAAATTCTTCGGTACTGAATATAAAAGAATTAGACCTCAGTGGTGCGTTATTTCTTAATCTCCGTTCCTTAAATAGGATCGTGTGAAATTAATAACTATTGCTTTGACTTATGATGGGAAGAGAATAATTGCGATTCGATACCTTATATCTTGGGTAATATTATTAGTTACACGACGATCGCTAAGATTTAATACGGAGAATCGTGTGCAAGCACGTCTTGCTTGATTTGTCCCCTTGGTGGGCCCAGAATCTTTATCATACCAAATCTTGCAAGTGGAAATTTATTTCCAGTATGGATAATAATGTTGAGTTGTCTTTACTTCAAAGACAAAGATATTAATTAATATAAAGCTTGTTCAGTGGCTTAATTAATTAGTGGACTAGGATAATCTTAAATATGGGAAATAATGACCGGGAGCCATATTATTGTGAAGTCATAATGTGGGTTAAGATGGATAGTTCAATATTAATTTTATAGTAGAGTAAATTAATATTAATGGGCTTGAATAATATTTTGGCTAAATATTATAGTTTCATAGTCCATTGGAGGTCTAATCTTAATTCTCCTAAAGGCCCCTCAAATAGCCCAAATTAAAGTCTAATTAATGAAAAGGAGAAGAAAATATTATTGCCTATTTTTCCATAAATTTCAAAAATAATTAAAGGAAGAAAGGGAAAAGATTTTCTTGATTTTTTTGGAAAGATTTTATGGAATATGTATTCTTGGAATACAAGGTTATCCCATAAATTCAAGAAAAGTCAAAGATCCTATTTCTTCCCTATTTAGTTGAAAATTTTCGAAAACCCCTTTATATAAAGAGGTGGGATTTTTGTGGAATGTTTTAATTATGGAGAAAAGAATATATTGGATATATTCAAGATTTCTTGGAGATCAAGAAAAAGATTTTCCCATCTTATTCCTAAGCCAAAAATTTTGACCACCCCTAGTATTATAAATAGGGGATGAATTTTTCATCCCCAATAGCAATTCCATGTGTTGGAAAAATTAGAAATCCACAAAGGTGGTGGCAAAATATTTTTATTTTCTCCTTTAAATTAAAATCGTTCGTTGAGAATCCTTCCACCGGATTACGTTCGTCGACGTGGGACATATTTGGGAAGACACTTTGGGTTGATCCACCATCTCAACGGTTGTCTCTACGAGAGGTTAGTAATTACGTAACTCCTAGATTCCGCATGCTTAGGATTTACGTGGATTACTTGTACGCATGTTTCTTATTTGCTTGTTTAATTATTATGTTGAATTGGTTTAGGATTAATTCATGTTAGTAATTAATTGAGTAATTTAAATATGTATTTAAATTCATCTCGAATAGATCCGGACACCCCTTATTTCCCAACACAAGTTAATTCGCTTCATCGAAGCAAATGCCAAAACTCCCCCTGCTCGCGGACGGATCTAACGCCGCTTTTGTTGAGTATTGGCACCAGCAGGATCAACTGCTCTTGGCAGCGATCTTCGGATCATTCACCCCTGCTGTTCTGTCCCTTGTCTCTACTGCCAAAAATTTGGCCGTCGCGTGGGCAAGTCTCACCGGTCTTTACGCGAGTCGCTCCAGGGCATGCGTAAATCTACTCAAAAGCGAGTTACGTAGGATCACTATTGGTTCAAAATCCAGCATGTTAAGTCGAAGGTAGACGAGCTTGCCTTAATTAACCAACCGATTTTGCCTGATAATCTCACCCTCTTTGTGATCAATGGCCCCTTCGTACTCGAGAGACCCCTCTTCGCTTCGAGGAGTTACACGATCTCCTCTTTGAGCACGTGCTCTCTATCAAGAATCAGGAGGTCGTGCAACACAATCTCCTTGCCACTGCCAATGCAGCCTCCTCCGATAATAACTCCAATCGTGGCAATCGAAACCACAATTCGGGGGTTCATGGAGGTCAGTTTACAAATAGCAGTGGTAACCGTGGTGGACACGGTAACCGTGGTGGCCAATCCGGCTATGGAAAGTCTGGCCGTGGTGGCAACTACTCTCCTGGGGGATCCTTTTCCAATCGCCCCCTATTGTGTGTCAAATATGCAACATCCCGGGTCATGGCGCTCTCACTGTTGGGATTATACTGGAAAGTATGCTTTTTACTTTGTATAATCAAAACTGAATTTTGGACTTATTTACTGAAATAAATTGTTTATCACTGATGCTTTAAATATCATTGAATGTTACATATATTTACTGCATAACTGTTCAATAAATCGTACGTGTTACATTGTAGTTAATTTAGTGATACCAAATCACAGAAGATTAAATTAACAGTCCCTTGTAACTAAAAGTACACCATTCACGACCTAGATGGAAATGAACAACCATCGTGAAAGGTTGAAGTGTAAGGCTCGGATTGACTTGTCTTGATCAAGAGATTACACTAGTGCATGACTGATGCACTGAATAGGACCTACAGGAGGACAAATTCTTCAGAACTGAACAAGGAAGAATTAGACCTCAGTGGTTCGTTATTTCTTAATCTTCATTCCTTAAATAGGATAACGTGTGGTTGTTAACTATTGCTTTGACTTATCATGGGTGGAGAATCAACGAGATTCAATACATTTTATCTTGGGCAATATTATTGATCACACGTGATTTTTAAGATTTAATACGGAGAATCGTGTGCAAGTACGCTTGTTCGATTTGCCCCCTTGGGAGGTTCATAAGATTTATCATACCAAATCTTGCAAGTGGAATTAGTTTCCGGTATGGATAATAATGTTGAACCGTTCCTTGACCAAGGACAAAAGATATTAATTAACGGAAAGCTATTTTAGTGGCTTGAATTAATTAATGGGCTAGATAATCTTAAACACAGGAAATAATAATCGGGAGCCATATTGACTGTAATATGGGTTAAGATGGATAGTGCAATATTAATTATGTAGTGGGATTAATTAATATTTATGGGCTTGAATAATATTGTGGCTCAATATTGATAATTCAAGATCCATTGGAAGGTCCAATCTTAATTCTCCTAAAGGCCCCCTAAGTAGCCCAACATATAGTCCAATAACTGAAAAAGGAGTTTAAAATAAAATAAATATTGTTGCTTATTTTTCCTCATTAATTTCGAAATTTATGGATAAAAGGGGATAAATATTTTCTTTGAATTTTGTTATGGAATGAAGATATGTATTCTTGGAATACAAGATTATCTCATTAAATTTAAGAAATCTTCCATTTGGTTATCCATAGGGAAATTTTAAAAAATCTTGAAATATAGAGGGCAAGAAAGATTTTCTTGATTTTCTTGAAAATATATTATGGAAGATATGTATTTCTTGAAATACAAGAATATCTCATAAATTCAAGAGGATCCAAATCTTGGAATCTTGTTACTCCTATTTTTCGAAATATACTCCATAACAAAGAGTAAGTGGGATTTTGTGGAATATTATAATTATGGGAAAAAGAATATAAGAGATATATTCAAGATTTCTTGGAGATCAAGAAAAGATTTTCCCACATTATTTTTGCCCAATTTTTTTGACCACTTATGCTCTATAAGTAGGGGATGACTCTTTCATTCCCAAGTACAATTCCATGTGCTGAAAAAATTAGTAAATCCACAAAGGTGGTGCAACATAATTTATTTTCATTTTGTTAATTGTTCGCAAGTGTCCTACCACCGGATAGTCGAGTAAGGATTAAGGGAATACTTGGGAAGTTCTTTTGGTGAGTCTAATCAGCCAGACCATTGCCGTCCCAAGAGGTACGTTCAAGTAAACTCGTAGAATTCCGCATGCGTAGGATATAAGTGAATTAATTATATGCATGATATGTTGTTGGATTATTATTTAAATTAATATAGGATTAATTCATGCTAGTAATAATTATAAGAATTAAATTTGTATTTAAATATTCATTTAGAATAGATCGTGCAACTTATTCCCCAACAATCGTATCGATCCACGGTTTAAGCTCAATTTTTTAAATTGTAATTTAATTCTCTGACATTAAATTTGAAATTGGATAGTAGAATTGCTAGATCTGTTTTGCAGGTATCCAATTGTCATGGAATTTAATGTGTTTATTTATGCATGAATATAAATTGTTTTTTTTTTTTAATTCGATTCGTTCGGATTCGTTTTGCCTCGTGAGAAAATCCACGAGTAGATTAGGATTCATTTGATTTGATCAATGTAATAGACTAGTCTAGATCTAGGTTTATTTATTTTTTGTAAATAAAATTAACTTAGGATCGGAAACGAAGACGAGAAGAAGAATTAAAGGATAAAATCTAAGAAGGCGAGTAAGGGCGTCGTCGCGCAAAAACGTGCCAAGGGAGGCACGCACACGACGCGGATGCCCGCATGCACACATGGGCGTGGGGCGAGGCTGAGGGCCGAGCTGGCAGAGATCGGGCCACTCGCGACGGGCGCAGGCTCAAGCCACACGTGGCACCGCGGCGTGGAGCGGGCCGCCGACGGAGGCGGGCCGGATGCGGAAGTCTTGACGCAGCGGGACGCCGAAGTTCGGCGCGGTGGATGGATCTGCGGTACGGCGTCGCCGCCAAGGGATCGCCGAACCTCGGCCGAGGCGTCTTAGGCACAAGTGGGCGGAAGCTCGCCAAGATGTGCCGAGGTCGCCGAGAATGACTTGGCTGAAGTGGTTTACGGATCTTGGCGTGCATCATTTGCAAGCTACTTGGCGTGGCGTTCGAGACGGAGTTCTTTTTCGAGACGATCAAGTGGGAGAAATTCAAGACGGCTTTTCTTCAAGATCAAGCCAAGAAAAAAAAACCATGACAATTGGATAATTTGTGTCCAATATGTTTATTTTTTCGCTTTGTTTGATTTATTATTGTGTTATCTTATGCTTTATTTAATTTGTTTAAATGTGTTTGCATGAGAGTTGCCCAATGAAAAATCTCACAATAAAAAAATTACTAAGTATGTTTAAATAATTAATTGACAATTTTATTCAGGATAATAAAATTGAATTAATTTTGACCTCCATGATTTTTTTATTTGTGAATTCTTTTGGAGAAATTCCCCCCACGGGACGGTGAAAAGTTAGCTTTCACATGAATGAATTCCAAATGGATGATTGTAGATTATTACTAGTGGCGACGATGACCCTCCCCACGAGGCTCGTTCAATACGAAATAATAATCCTGTATTTAATCATGGTTATTACTTAGGTATAAAATTGATATGCATATACTTCCCCGAAGTCCCTGTCAATTTTATATTGGTCAAGTGGGAGCCAACTATTAATCTGGATATTAAAGGTTTGTAACTGTTCTTGTTTGTAACCTGCTTGAATGTGTTTAAATAATGACCCACCCCACGTGGCTTATTTAAACTGTTTTGAGATGTTGGCTTATGCACGTTCATATTTTTTTTGAGATTTTAATATGATGCATGTGATCGAACCTTGTGATATTTTTGTGCTTATGCATATTATTGTTTATTTCAGTTCATCATGTCGCAACCTTTTAATCCACTATTCAATATACTTAAAGACAATTTGCTTACTGGTGAAAACTTTGTTGATTGGAGTCGTAAACTTACTATTGTCCTTACTACACAAAGCCATAACTGGGTTCTCACCACACCTAAACCGGAAAAGCCAAAAGATGAGTCCACTAAAACGGTTAAGAAAGAGTATGCTGACTGGGAGCGTTCCAACGAAATGGCAAAGTGTACCATCTTGGCTTCTATGTCAGATGTGTTGCAACACCATAACCAGAACTTTGAGACCGTTGCAGACATCATGACTAGTCTTAAAGCGATGTTTCAACATCAGAACCGTGTGGCTCGTCAGATCACCATGAGGGACTTGCTCTCTATGAAAATGGTGGAGGGAACGCCCGTAAGGGAGCACGTTCTCCAGATGATGGCTCACCTTAACAAACATGAGGTACTTTGCGCTGAATACGATATCGAGACCCAAATCAATTTCGTGCTCCACTCTCTGCCAAAAAGTTTTGAACAGTTCAGACTGAACTACTAGATGAATAATCAGAAGTTCTCGATGCCTGATCTGTTGCAAGCTTTAGTCTCGGCAGAGGCGATATTGGGGCAAAAGAGCCAAGCCTTGGTGGCAAATGGACCTTCTTCTTCTTCTAGGCCAAGGGGTGGTAAGAATAAGAAAAGGGACAAAAGCCACAAGCAAGTGAACTCAAGTGTTGCCAATGGCAAAGAAAGGGTGAAGAAGGGTGGTGGAGTGAACAAGCCAGCTAAGGGGAAGTGCTTTAACTGCGGTGAAAAAGGACATTAGAGGTCTGCCCGTTCCAGACCCAAAAGGAATGAAAAGAAAGGTAATTCTCACGCACTAGTTGTTGAAACTTGTTTAGCGGCGTATGCCTCCCATTTATGGGTGGTGGATACGGGATCCACTGATCATGTTTGTTTCACATTACAGGGGTTCAAGCGGACCCGACAACTTAGTGGGAGTGAAATCCTCATCACACTGGGCGATGCTACGAGAGTGGCAGCTGAAGCAGTGGGAGAAGTGCACCTGTCTTTTGAAGACAGAGTTTTAATTTTAAGAGATGTTCTTTACGTTCTAAATTTTAGAAAGAATTTGATTTCAGTTTCTAAACTTTTTCTTGATGGATATTCGGTTACTTTTAATAAAATTGTTATCATTTCTCTTTTTGATAAATTTATCTGTCATGGAACATTGTCGAATAATCTCTATACAATTAACTGTGCACACCACTCACGATATGCATCCTATAACACATCAACTGTTTCCGAGAAAAGAAAACGTTCAGACGTGAACGAGACACTTCTATGGCATCTAAGATTAGGTCATATAAATCCAAAGAGTATCCAAAGGTTGGTGAAAGAGGGTTCACTGGAGTTTCTCCAAGTTGAACCAATTCCAACCTGCAAATCATGTTTGGAGGGTAAAATGACCAAGAGGGCATTTGGAGCCAAGGGGAATAGAGCCAAAGAAGTGTTAGAAATCGTTCACACAGATGTATGTGGTCCAATGTCAACCAAGGCAAGAGGAGGTTATGAGTATTTTGTCACTTTTATTGATGATTACTCAAGGTAAGGTTATATTTTCCTTATGAAGCATAAATCTGAGACCTTTGAGAAATTCAAAGAATTTAAGGCTCAAGCAGAGAATCATAGGGAAAAACGTATCAAGTCTCTACGATCCGATCGTGGAGGCGAATACCTCAGCGATGAGTTTTTGAACTACTTATCTGATGAAGGGATTGCATCCCAGCTCACTGCACCAGGAACCCCTCAACAAAACGGGGTTACAGAGCGAAGAAACAAAACTCTTTTGGAAATGGTTAGATCTATGATGAGTTATGCGGATCTTCCCATGTCGTTCTGGGGTCATGCCTTGGAAACAGCAGCCTACATTTTGAACTTGGTGCCATCCAAATCGGTTCCCAAAACTCCCAAAGAATTGTGGACCGGGCGCAAGCCTAGTATGAGACACATGAGGATTTGGGGGTGTCCGGCCTACGTGTTGGACAAGGAAGCTGGAAAATTGGATCCTCGATCAGAATTAAGGTTATTTGTGGGATACCCCGAGGGAACGAAAGGGTGTATGTTCTATGGTCCTGAAGATCAAAAGGTGGTAATAAGCACCCACTTTAGATTTTTGAAAGAAGACTATATGAACGAAAGAAGACCCAGAAGTGAGATTACCTTAAATGAGCTAAGGGGGCTAGCCTCAATGCCAACTGTACAAGATGATATACCAAACGACACACTTACACAACCGGAACCTCGTCGTAGTGGGAGGGTTGTGAAACAGCCCGAGAGATTCATGGGAATAGGAGAGTCCTCGGACTTGATTCCCGGACAAGATGAATCAGACCCATGGACATATGACGAGGCAATCCAAGACAAGGATGCAGATTCTTGGCAAACAACAATTAAAGCTGAAATGGGTTCTATGTTTCATAATAGGGTGTGGGAGCTAGTCGAACAACTTAATGGGGTCAAACCCATTGGTTGTAAGTGGGTGTATAAGAGAAAAAGAGGACCGGACGGGAAGGTGGAAACCTCCAAGGCAAGACTCGTGGCGAAAGGTTATACTCAGAAAGAAGGGATTGATTATGAGGAAATTTTTTCGCCCGTAGCCATGCTTAAGTCCATCCGAATTCTCTTATCGATTGCTGCGCATCTCGACTTTGAAATCTGGCAAATGGATGTCAAGACAGCTTTCCTTAACGGAAGTCTTGATGAAGAGATCTATATGCAACAACCCCAAGGCTTCATTGAAAAAGGCCAAGAACACCTAGTTTGTAAGCTCGTGAAGTCCATTTACGGACTCAAACAGGCATCCAGATCTTGGAACCAATGTTTTGATCATGTTATAAAGTCTTATGGGTTCGATCAAATCGAGTTCGAAAGTTGTGTGTACAAAAAGTGTGTCGTAACTGCATTGGTATTCTTAGTACTATACGTAGATGACATTTTGATCATCGGGAATGATGTAAAGGTGTTATCAGACGTAAGGGCATGGCCTTCAAAACAGTTTGATATGAAGGACTTAGGGGAAGACGCACACATCCTTGGGATCAAGATCACTCGAGATCGCAAGAAAATGACGATAGGCTTATCGCAAGCTTCATACATAGACACTGTCTTGAAACGATTCAGCATACAAGATTCCAAGAAAGGCTTCGTACCTTTCAGACATGGAATCCATCTATCCAAGAAAATGTGCCCTAAGAAGCAAAAGAAGATAGATGACATGAGAGGCATTCCTTATGCTTCGGCTGTCGGAAGCCTTATGTATGCAATGCTGTGTACGAGACCGTATATCTGCTTTGCCGTTGGCATGGTGGCAAGATATCAAAGTAACCCGGGGAAAGAACATTCTGAAGTATCTGAAAAGAACTCGGGATAGAATGTTAGTTTATCAGTCAGATAGTCCAATCCCCATCGGCTACACGGACTCGGATTTCCAATCAGACATAGACTCCAGAAAATCTACCTCCGGTAGTGTGTTTTGCATGAGGGGAGGAGCCGTGACATGGAGAAGCGTCAAGCAGAAATGCATCTCAGATTCTACCATGGAAGCCAAATATGTAGCTGCTTGCGAGGCAGCGAAAGAAGCGGTTTGGCTCAAGAACTTCCTAGTGGACATGAATGTGGTTCCGAATTTACCCAGCAGAATCACTGTTTATTGTGACAATGCCGAAGCAGTTGCAAATTCAAGGGAACCAAGAGCCCACAAAGCCAGCAAACACATTAAACGGAAATACCGTGTTATACGAGACATCGTTAAGAGAGGAGATATAGATGTGGCAAAGATAACGTCAGAAGACAACCTAGTAGATCCATTCACAAAGGGTCTGCCTCTGAATACATTCGAGAGACATGTGGAAGGAATGGGTGTCAAGACCGTTGCCAATCTGCTTTGAGTATAAGTGGGAGAAATTATTAGGTTCGTGTAGGTGACATTAGATGTCACAAATTAGGAACTACACGAGACATGTTTGTAGTATACTTAAAAGCAGACTTTGAGTATAAGTGGGAGATTGTTGGGATTATACTGGAAAGTATGCTTTTTACTTTGTATAATCAAAACTGAATTTCGGACTTATTTACTGAAATAAATTGTTTATCACTGATGCTTTAAATATCATTGAATGTTACATATATTTACTGCATAACTCTTCAATAAATCTTACGTGTTACATTGTAGTTAATTTAGTGATACCAGATCACATAAGATTAAATTAACAGACCCTTGTAACTAAAAGTACACCATTCACGACCTAGATGGAAATGAACAACCCATCGTGAAAGGTTGAAGTGTAAGGCTCGGATTGGCTTGTCTTGACCAAGAGATTACACTAGTGCATGATGATGTAATTGAATAGGACCCTCTGAGGAGGACAAATTCTTGATCTTGAACAAGGAAGAATTAGACCTCAGTGGTTCGTTATTTCTTAATCTTCGTTCCTTAAATAGGATCACGTGTGGTTGGTAACTATTGCTTTGACTTATCATGGGTAGAGAATCAACGAGATTCAATACTTTTTATCTTGGGCAATATTATTGGTCACATGTGATTTCTAAGATTTAATACGGAGAATCGTGTGCAAGTACGCTTGTTCGATTTGCCCCCTTGGGAGGTTCATAAGCTTTATCATACAAAATCTTGCAAGTGGAATTAGTTTCCGGTATGGATAATAATGTTGAACCGTTCCTTGACCAAGGACAAAAGATATTAATTAACGGAAAGCTATTTCAGTGGCTTGAATTAATTAATGGGCTAGATAATCTTAAACACGGGAAATAATAACAAGGAGCCATATTGATCGTGTAATATGGGTTAAGATGGATAGTGCAATATTAATTATGTAGTGGGATTAATTAATATTTATGGGCTTGAATAATATTGTGGCTCAATATTGATAATTCAAGATTCATTGGAAGATCCAATCTTAATTCTCCTAAAGGCCCCTAAGTAGCCCAACATATAGTCCATATACTGAAAAAAGTGTTTAAAATAAAATAAATATTGTTGCTTATTTTTCCTCATTAATTTCAAAATTTATGGATAAAAGGGGATAAAGATTTTCTTTGAATTTTGTTATTGAATGAAGATATGTATTCTTGGAATACAAGATTATCTCATTAAATTCAAGAAATCTCCCACTTGGTTATCCATAGGAAAATTTTCGAAAATCTTGAAATATAGAGGACAAGAAAGATTTTCTTGATTTTCTTGAAAAAATATTATGGAAGATATGTATTTCTTGAAATACAAGAATATCTCATAAATTCAAGAGGATCCAAATCTTGGAATTTTGTTACTCCTATTTTTCAAAATATACTCCATAACAAAGAGTAGGTGAGATTTTGTGGAATATTATAATTATGGGAAAAAGAATATAAGAGATATATTCAAGATTTCTTGGAGATCAAGAAAAGATTTTCCCACATTATTTTTGCCCAAAATTTTCGACCACTTATGCTCTATAAATAAGGGATGACTCTTTCATTCCCAAGTACAATTCCATGTGCTGGAAAAATTAGTAAATCCACAAAGGTGGTGCAACATAATTTATTTTCCTTGTGTTAATTGTTCGCAAGTGTCCTACCACCGGATAGTCGAGCAAGGTTAAGGGAATACTTGGAAAGTTCTTTTGGTGAGTCTAATTAGCCAGACCATTGCCGTCCCAAGAGGTACGTTCACGTAAACTCATAGAATTCCGCATGCGTAGGATTTACGTGAATTAATTATATGCATGATATGTTGTTGGATTATTATTTGAATTAATATAGGATTAATTCATGCTAGTAATAATTGTAAGAATTAAATTTGTATTTAAATATTCACCCCGAATAGATCTGTGCAACTTATTCCCCAACACTCACCTGTCGCCATTTTCCCTACACCGCCAATGCAACCACATCCCCTACAGCTCCGCCCAACAACCAGTGGCTCCTTGACTCTGAAGCCTCTCACAGTCTTACTAATGATCTCAGTAATCTCTCAATTCACTCTAAATACGATGGCACTGATGAAGTGAAAAAAAACATAGTAAATAAAAAGATTATAATCACTACAAAATACATGCAACTTAAAGAGGGTGTTAACGAGGATTTTAACGAAGGAATAGGGTTTAGGGAGGGTTTTAACGAGGGATAAAATCCCTCTTTAAAATGCTTGTCGGGAACCATTTAACGAGAGATAAAAAAATCCTCGGCAAAACGTGAGGGTTTTACCGAGGGACTGAAACATGTTAGTTTCCTGAGAACTGCAGGCCCTCGCCCACATCATATTTAACAAGGGCCAGCTGGCCCTCGCCTTCTATCGCTGCGAGTTCCCGAGGGGGAATAGCTCAAGCCCAGCTGGCAAGCACTTTGCCAAGAGAATAAAGCCCTCACGAAGTTTAATTGGTCAGAAAAAATGAAATCGCCCAGATTCAAACACGCGTCGGTCACGTTCAAGCGCACCCGTGGAGCCACTGGGACACTCGCCCCTGTACTGTTTCAACTATATTTGGACAAATTTTAGGCCCCATGAAGAATCGAACACGCGACCTCCTTGTATGAGGAGGGCTTGCGTGTTTCGCCAAACCGTTTAGACATGACAAATTATTGGTTATCAAAGCCTATCTAATTGTATGTGTATAATATATTATGTGTTATTTCTTATATCATTTATAATACAAATGTTTGTTATATATATATATATATATATATTGGTCCCGGTGCAACGAGTCTTACACGTGTATTGGGGGGGATACACGTGTTCAGTAATTTTTAAAAACTTTTTTTTTACTGAGATCAGAAGGGTCAGGATGTCCTGAGAATTTTTCCCTAAGAAGCACAAATTGCCCTGAGTCAAAAGTCTCATCGAGACAAGTGATCTGGCAAACTTTTAGAAGCTTCAAATTAGCCCAATTGATCCTGAGTTTTATCAGATATCCTGAGAAGCTTAGATCAGATAATTATCTTACTGAATACTCAGATAGAGTTGATTTAGTTTGGTAACTATGTGTTCAAGCTAATCAAGAGTGCGGAATGGGTTGGCCCTAAGTTTATACTCATTTTATCTTGCTGAAAATCTCTTCCTTAGTAAAACAGTGGTTAAGGCTGTGATCAAGTTTGATGGAAGTTTAGTGGATTGTTTCCAACTGAATATTAAGAAAACAGTATGCTTTCAGTGAAAATATGCAACAGATAAAATGCAAAACAGAAAGCAAACAACACAGCAAATTATAGTGGTTCAGAGACAAAGCTCCTACGTCCACTCTCTCTGGTCTTCAGAGATATTCCTTAACACACTATCACCTAAAGTTTTCAGGCTGAACACAACAACTTACTAACTTTTCTACCTTGAGTTTTTCCTGCTGACTACTGCAACTTACTAACTCAACACACACAAGCTTTCTGACTGTCTAAAACAACTTACTCACTTCTTCTCTAGAGCTTTTTGGGTCGACTCAACCTAGCCTTTTTACTTACTCTTTACAACTCTTTCTCACCAACAATCACACACACTCAAACTACCTAATAAAAGGGTTTGGGTTGGGTTGATTTTCAACTAGGGTGAGATATCCTTTGATAATAAGTACAAATGCAAAGGCTAAGATATCTCTACTAAGCTTTGGATATATAACAATTATATGCTTAGTGAATGAGCTCTCTTCAATGTGAAACACTTGGGAAATCTTAAGGTTTTCGAGTGCTTCAATTTGCTAGAATACAAATGAGCTCTGGAGTTGCTTTGATTTCCCGTAACCTTGCAATGGTGAAGGTCACTGGTATTTATAGGCAACTTCTCCAAGGTCACTCTTTGAAAAACTATCCGTTGGAAGAGATAGTATCAAGAGTTTCCTCTTCTGGTTATTGATGAACGACTATTTTTAAGTTTGAACGCACCCTTGCATGTTTTAGGAAATATGCAGTCATGTAGCCAATCATCAACTTCTGTGAACTGGAAGATATAAAACCTGACATTTCTTCAGTGAGATGTCGCTTTCAGTGTTAGTAAAGTACGTTTCAGTGTCAGTAAAGTACGTTGCTGTTGCCTCCTAATTAGTTGAAGTCTTCCTTTGAGCAGAGACAAACAAACGACTTTATTTAGGTTGATCTTTCTGAGCTGATATGTTCCTTAATGTCCACAAATGTCTAACATTCTGTTTGTTTGTACTAGGAATGAACATAATCACTATTTCATTTAAGATAGTGGTTCAGGGTCCTTTTTTTGTTCAGTACACAAACAGTCTTCAGGATCTTCAGTCTTCAGGATTTCTTCGCTCTTCAGGTTTCTTCTGAGTCTTCAGAGTCTTCAGGATTCTTCTGAGTCTTCAAAGTCTTCAGGATTCTTCTGATTCTTTTACTATGATGAGAAACATATTTCTCCCTGATCTATATATGCTGACTATACATGATGCAGATAATCCTGAGTCCTAATTTCTATTGAAACCTGATCCTGATCCTATACTACCAAGATATCCTGAACATGTCATACTCAGGGGTTTTGGGATCTAATCAAAATCTTTATTCAAATTCATCTCCCAACAATATATATATATATATATATATATATATATATATATATAAATATTAGTTTAATTAAAATGTTTATAATAAAATTATGAAATAAATAATTTATATTCTTTTATATACTTATTAACATGAGTACATTTATATATATCCCAAATATATTACTCCCTCCATCCCATTTCATTTTACACCCTTTGACTTGCACACATATTAAGAAAAATTACTTTTTGTGTGTTTTGTTGACTTCTCAAAGGGGATGGAGGGTGGAGATTGTGAGGGTGAAGATTGTGAGATTCTTTTCCATATTTTGGGTGTGCAAAATGAATTGGGATGGACCGAAATGAAAAGTGTGCAAAATGAATTGGGACGGAGGGAGTAATTATTTTTATTAAAAAAAATTCTGTAAATTTTTTTAATAATCATTTTTTTATTCTTTTTCACAATTTACTAACACTATGTACACTTGTTTTTATTAAAATATTTTCAAAAGAATTGTCAAATTATATTATTTTTCACTATTAACTTACACGTGATATATATATATATGGTAAACCATTTAAGGTAAGCGGTCTAAAAGCGACCTGAACACAACCAATATGTAAGAACTTATTAGTTCTTTTGTAAGGTAAAATATCATTTTTACTAAGCAATTTAATAACCATCTCTTCTTCATGAAGAGGTATAGAGGATTCAATAGTTTTAACAATTTGTCTAAAACCTATTTTTTCAAAAGCTCCTAATTTATAAACCATTTTAGGTTCAATTTTAGGAATAGTCCATTTATTCAATAAATCAAGATAATATTATTCCAATTCAAAGAAGTATTGAATTTGGTAATAAATTCCCTGATGTTATAACTGATAAAACTCAGTTACAGAGATTCTTAGAAAGCCTTAATTATGTGTCTTCTTATATTAAGAATCTTGCTGAAGATTCCGCTATCTTATATGATAGACTTTAAAAGATTCATTCTCCTTGGAATGATGATCATACTAAGGTTGTTATCAGGATAAAAGAAAAGGTTAAAAATATTCCTTGTCTTATGCTGGCTAATCCCTCTTGGGAAAAAATTGTTGAAACTAATGCCTCAGATTTGGGGTATGGAGGTATTTTAACACAAATTAATCCTGATAATAAAAAGGATTATATCATTAGATTTTATTCCGGTAAATGGAGTAATTGTCAGAAAAATTATTCTACCACAGCTAAAGAAATTCTTGCTATTGTCAAATGTGTCCTTAAATTTAAGATGATTTATATAATCAGAAATTTACTATTAAAACTGATTGCAGGGCTGCTACTTTTATGCTCTTCAAAGATTTTGAACATAATGATTTCTAAACAAATGTTTGCCCGATGGCAATCTCATCTTGCTTATTTTGATTTTGATATTGTTTATAAGCAAGGGAAAGATAATCATTGTAAAAGATCCACAGGATACTATTGATATAGATATTTGCACGATCCTTATGTTAGTATGGTATCAGAGCCATGAGAAGTAGGGTATATATAGGTTATATGGTTTCATGATTCAATACATCTTGATTCTAATGAATCTATTCCGATTAAAGGATACTGTTAAGAACAGTATAACTCGGGAATATGATATTCCAGAAAATCTTGATTTATTGAATAAATGGACTTTTCCTAAAATTGAACCTAAAATGGTTTATAAATTAGGAGCTTTTGAAAAAATAGGTTTTAGACAAATTGTTAAAACTACTGAATCCTCTATACCTCTCCATGAAGAAGAGATGGTTATTAAATTGCTTAGTAAAAATGATATTTTACCTTACAAAAGAACTCATAAGTTCTTACATATTGGTTGTGTTCAGGTCGCTTTTAGACCGCTTACCTTAAATGGTTTACCAGAAAGCTTTCTAGCTTCTCTTAGGGATGGTAGAAATCTTAATTGGACACAACCCTTAATGGGAATTATAGAGTCTAGTTTGGCATTAAGACCTGTCTATTTTGACGCATATCCTAATTTATCTCTATCTTTATCTGATAGTAATATTCTTGAAGCTTTAACATTAAATGTTAAAACTCATGGTTATAATTACATACCAGGTACAGAGGTTATGTGTATCTGTTATCGTATTTATTATAAGCCTTTATTTACACTCAATCCTATGTGTAAAAGAATTGTGAAAGATAATAATGAGACTATTCTTATAGAAACTAATTTTGGTAAATCAAATATTACTACTAGAAGATCCATTAAGTGGGAAGAAATTATTTTTCCTGAAAATTGGATAATAGAACATTATGTTCCTAAAAATCCTATTATAAATAGTGATTTTAAACATATTACTCAAAGTAATGATGGTATTATTAATATTGATTTTCAAAATAATCAAAGAAGACATTCGACTTCTTATTCTAGATCAATGTCTAGTCATTCTCTCATATCACCTTTAGATTATGAAGTAGAATTACCCTTTGAATCTAGAGCTTCTACTTCTTCTTATAGAGAAATTTTTTATTGTAAAACTAATAATAATAATGAAAAAATTATTATTAATGAAAATAATATTATTCACAAAGATGGATTTGATCCCAAAACAATTTCGGATTGTAACTTTAAAATATAATTTTATGGATTTTACAAACTTTTTAGGTTTTTCTAAAGGTTCTTCTACTAGAGCTCATATTAATGATGAGTTTAATAATTCTAAATGGGATAAGTTTATAATTTGGTATTTTAAATCATTCTCAAAAGATGATTTAGATTACTTTGTTGACAGTTTTTATAAATTCTGTAAAAAACATAATGAAATTACTTATTATGTTCCTTGGTTTATTAAAACTTTTTATATTAATTATATTTCAGTTATTGAAAGATATTATAAAATAATTTATGGAGGAATACAAAAATCTGTTTACCCTCCTCATGTTCCTTTTCAAATAGAGAAAGGTGGGAGGATATTTAATTTTCTTCCATTCTCCAGAATCATTGAAAATGATGTCTTACAAATTACTGTTAAATATGTTAATCAAATGATTGAGAAAAATAATTTTTGTAATCTTTATGTGTCTATTATCGGAGAAGAAATTATTTCTTTACATGATAAAGTTGATAAAATTATCTCTAAAATTGATTCTAAAAATTATGAAAAAATTGATAATAATAATAATAATGTTATTATTAAAACAGCTACATCTATTCAATCTCCTATTGAGATAAAAGATTTTAAATCTGAAGCTTCTATTTCAGATCTTGAAAAAATTATTAATGATAAATTTAGTAATCTGAATATTTCAGCTTTAGATGACGATTTAGATGATAATCATGTTATTCAACCTGTTAGCCCCGGTGGAAAAACCCATTTTGCGCGTGCGGAAGCAAACATGAAAAGCGATGCATATAAAAACAGGGGTGAAGGAATGGTGATTCCAGATTTTTCTCTTTTAAGCTCATGTGTTGTGTTTTGCTTATGATCGAGTGCATATGACAAGATAAGAACATAAAGCAGTAAACAACACAACAATGTATAGTGGTTCGGAGACTCAAGCTCCTACATCCACTCTCCCCGTTCTTAGGGAAATTCCTTCAAACACTTCCTAAGGCTTTCTGACTACCTCTGTAGTTTACTACCCTTTCTACTTTGAGCTTTCTGACTACCTCTGTAGTTTACGAACTCAAACTGGACTTATCACCCTCTCGGGCTCGCCTCTAGATGTTTAACGAGTTCACACTCCAACGGGACTTATCACCCTCTCTCGGAATTGCCTAATAACTACCTCACTTCACCACTAGCTATCTCTTACGAGAATGGGGTTTGGGTTTGGTGTTGTCTCCAACTATGGTGAGATTTTCCCTTACATTTGTTTAGCCTCAATGCTAAGGTTGGGAAAATCTCTCTAAGCTTAGGATACATCGTGGGTTGCTTAGATTGGGTTCTAGAACACTCTTTGGATATATTTGTATATCTACAGACTTGTGTTCTAGGGTGGGAAAGCTTGAGTATATGTTCTCTTAGCTCTGTAGCATCATTTGCTATCTTCTTCGCACTTCCACACGTAATAATGTAGGAAGAACTTGTATTTATAGTGTGGATTTGAATGTTACCATTAGAGAGAATCACATTCAAATCCATACTATTCTTTGTAAGTTCTGCAGCTTTTTCAGGCTGGTTGTCTTCCTCTCATTGGTCCACGTCAGCTGGATTCCAACGACTATATTCCTCAGTTTCTTCGCTTCGGAATATTCAGGTTATACTGAGCATTCAGTAATTACCGAGTCTTCAATAATTACTGTGCCTTCAGTATCTTTTGTCTTCAGTCTTCAGTATCTTCAGTCTTCTGAGTCTTCAGTGCCTTCTGAGTCTTCAGAGATATACTGAGTTTTCATGCTGAGTCTTCAGTTTCTCATTCTCATACTGAGTCTTTAGATTCTCAGTCTCATACTGAGTCTTTAGATTCTCAGTCTCATTCTGAGTCTTCAGATTCTCAGTCTCATACTGAGTCTTCAGATTCTCAGTTTCACTCTGAGTCTTCAGAAACTTCAGTTTCATACTGAAACTTCAGTTTCTTCAGAAACTTACTGAGTCTTCAGAATCTATCCTGATCTATATCTGCTGACTATACATTGTGCAGATAACATCCTGAACATTCTAAAACTGAATCCTGACTCATCTATCAAGATTATCCTGAACATGTCATACTCAGGGGTTTTGGGATCTAATCAAAATCTTCTTTATTAAATTCATTTCCCAATAATTTCCCCCTTTTTGATGATGCCAAAACTATCTTGTTACAAAACACTTAACCTATACTCAGGTTTCAGTTTTTTCCTATTACAAGATTGGTATATCTCTCAACAACAATTTCCCAACAATTTTATCATTAAACAACATTCAGGCATATCAAATATAAAGACATGTAAAAAGATAATGAGGTATTATCTTTTAGCATAAAGATAAAGTTTCATTGGTTGTATGATATCAGTTACAGATTACAATGAACTTATCAAAAGTAAAGACAAAAACATAAAGAATTACAAGTCTACAGTCTTGGTCTTCAGTCTTTTGTCTCTTGCTCGGCTCCTTGCCTCATGTCTATCTGAGCTCTCAGTGTCTTCAGTGACATACTGATTCTCAGGTCTCTTGATTCAGCGGACCTTATCTGATCAGGCATACTGACACTCAGGCTGACTGAGTTCAGTTTCTTCTGACTTCAGACAGCCTGACCCTTAGGTCTCTTTTTTTCACTGAGTCTTAGATCAGTTTTCTTTACTGAATCTCAGATCAGTTTTTACTTACTGAGTCTCAGGTCTTACTGAGTCTCAGATTACTTTTACACAGGCTATTTGATTTCTTCTTCGCCTGATCTGATCAGCTCGACTGATCAGATCAACACATCTTCAGATCAACATATCAGGATAGAATCTGGTAAGTACATCATATCAGGTTAGCATATCAGGTTTATCATATCTGATCTTGATCACGTCTGATCTCGATCAGTCTCATCTGCTCATCATCATATCTGATCTCGATCACGTCTGATCTTGATCAGTCTCTTTTGCTCATCTTCTGATTTGCAACCTTCTCTTCTGATTTGCTGGCTTTTAGCTTTTCTTCACTTTTGAAAATTGCACAGCTCATCAGTTGACTCCGGAACTCATCTAACTCATCTGATCTCGATCAGTCTTGTCTGCAGCCTCGTCCGATCTTGATCATCTACTTCTGATTATTGAGTTCCCCCTCAATTTGTTCTTTCGTTCCCCCTAAACTTGTTATCTGTAAATTATCTTGAATAACACAAGTTGATAAAGTTTTGGCATAGTTCATCAAAACTAAAATATCCCAACAAGGACGCCAAAACATCAAAATATATGCATTTTTAAAGAAACAAGTTTTCCTTTAAAAAGATCAGTTCAGGTGGTCACTCTGAAATTAGTGAACCTTTTGAACTCTTGCTCTGATACCACTTGTTAGGCCCCGGTGGAAAAACCCATTTTGCGCATGCGAAAGCAAACATGAAAAGCGATGCATATAAAAACAGGGGTGAAAGAATGGTGATTCCAGATTTTTCTCTTTTAAGCTCATGTGTTGTGTTTTGCTTATGATCGAGTGCATATGACAAGATAAGAACGTAAAGCAGTAAACAACACAACAATGTATAGTGGTTCGGAGACTCAAACTCCTACATCCACTCTCCCTGTTCTTAGGGAAATTCCTTCAAACACTTCCTAAGGCTTTCTGACTACCTCTGTAGTTTACTAACCTTTCTACTTTGAGCTTTCTGACTACCTCTGTAGTTTACTAACTCAAACTGGACTTATCACCCTCTCGGGCTCGCCTCTACATGTTTAACGAGTTCACACTCCAACGGGACTTATCACCCTCTCTCGGGATTGCCTAATAACTACCTCACTTCACCACTAGTTATCTCTTACGAGAATGGGGTTTGGGTTTGGTGTTGTCTCCAACTATGGTGAGATTTTCCCTTACATTTGTTTAGCCTCAATGCTAAGGTTGGGAAAATCTCTCTAAGCTTAGGATACATCGTGGGTTGCTTAGATTGGGTTCTAGAACACTCTTTGGATATATTTGTATATCTACAGACTTGTGTTCTAGGGTGGGAAAGCTTGAGTATATGTTCTCTTAGCTCTGTAGCATCATTTGCTATCTTCTTTGCACTTCCACACGTAATAATGTAGGAAGAACTTGTATTTATAGTGTGGATTTGAATGTTACCGTTAGAGAGAATCACATTCAAATCCATACTATTCTTTGTAAGTTCTCTGACTTTTTTCAGTTTGGTTGTCTTCCTCTCATTGGTCCACGTCAGCTGGATTCCAACGGCTATATTCCTCAGTTTTTTCGCTTCAGAATATTCAGGTTATACTGAGCATTCAGTAATTCGAGTCTTGATAATTTTTGTCTTGATCTTTTTATCTTGATCTTGATATCTTGATTCTTCCGAGTCTTGATGAGATATCTTGAGTTTTCAGAGATATCTTGAGTTTTCATTCTCATACTGAGTCTTTAGATTCTCAGTCTCATACCGAGTCTTTAGATTCTCGATCTCATTACGAGTCTTTGATTCTCGATCTCATCTTGAGTCTTGATTCTCGATTTCCTCTGAGTCTTGAAACTTGATTTCATCTCGAAACTTCGCTTTTCTTTCTTTGAGTCTTCAGAATCTATCCTGATCTATATCTGCCGACTATACATTGTGCAGATAACATCCTGAACACTCTAAAACTGAATCCTGACTCATCTATCAAGATTATCCTGAACATGTCATACTCAGGGGTTTTGGGATCTAATCAAAATCTTCTTTATTAAATTCATTTCCCAACACAACCCAATAATATTGGTAGTCCTAGTAATACTGATAGTATTAATAAAATGAAATGGGCTGATAGACCTACCATGTCTACTTATTATTATAAGAGACCCACTCATATGGATGTTCTTAATGAAGAACAGAAAAACTTTTTCAATAATTCTTATTCTGGAAAAGGTATTTATGAATGAAATATTGATGGTGGAAGTGATAATCATATTGATAGTCCCGGTGGGAAAACCCATTTTGCGCGTGCGGAAGCAAACATAAATTGCGATGCATATAAAAACAGGGGTGAAGGAATGGTGATTACAGATTTTTTCGTTTTAAGCTCATGTGTTGTGTTTTGCTTATAATCGAATGCATATGACAATATAAGAACATAAAGCAATAAAGAACACAACAAAGTATAGTGGTTCGGAGACTCAAGCTCCTACATCCACTCTCCCTGTTCCTAGGTAAATTCCTTCCAACTGGACTTATCACCCTCACGGGTTCGCCTCTGGACTTATCACCCTCCACGGGATTGCCTACAGATGTTTACCGAGTTCACACTCACCTACAAACTTAACCGACTGATTTGGGTAAGGTTTGTTTGGTTTCCAACTAGGTTGAGATTTTCCCTTACATTTGTTTAGCCTCAATGCTAAGGTTGGGAAAATCTCTCTAAGCTTAGGATACATCGTGGGTTGCTTAGATTGGGTTCTAGAACACTCTTGAACATATTTGTATATCTACAGACTTGTGTTCTAGGGTGGGAATGCTTTGGGTATAACTCTCTTTGGCTCTGTAGCATCTCGTGCTATAATCTCCACGCATCCACACTTTAGAATGATGAAAGACCTTGTATTTATAGTGTGGATTTGAATGTTACCGTTGGAGAGAATTACATTCAAATCCATACTATTCTTGTATGTTCTGCAGCTTCTTCAGGCTGGTTGTCTTCCTCTCATTGGTCCACATCAGCTAAATTCTAACGGCTATATTCCTCAGTTTCTTTGCCTCGGAACATTTAGGTTTATACCGAGTATTCAGTAATTACTGAGTCTTCAGTAATTACTGTGTCTTCAGGGTTCTCTGAGTCTCAGTGTGTTCAGAGACGTACTGAGTCTTCAGGTTTCTCTGAGCCTTCAGGTTTCTCTGAGTCTCAGGTTACTCAAGGTTCTTGATTCAGCAGACTTCTCTTCAGCGGACCTTGTCTGATCAGGCATACTGACCCTCAGGCTGACTGAGTTCAGTTCTTCTGACTTTAGACATCCTGACCCTCTGGTCACTTTTACCTACTGAGTCTCAGATCAGTTTTCTTTACTGAGTCTCAGATCAGTTTTACTTACTGAGTCTCAGATTACTTTTACTCAGACAATCTGATTTCTTCTTTGCCTGATCTGATCAGCTCGACTGATCATATCAACACATCTTCATATCAACATATCAGGATAGCATCAGGTTTATCATATCAGGTTAGCATATCAGGTTTATCATATCTGATCTCGATCACATCTGATCTCGATCAGTCTCATCTGCTCATCTTCATATCTGATCTCGATCACGTCCGATCTTGATCAGTCTCATCTGCTCATCTTCTAATTTGCAACCTTCTCTTCTGATTTGCTGGCTTAGCTTTTCTTCTCTTCTGATTTGCACAGCTCATCAGTTAACTCCGAACTCATCTAACTCATCTGATCTCGATCAGTCTCGTCTGCAGCCTCGTCTGATCTCGATCATCTACTTCTGATTTCGTGAGTTCCCCCTCAACTTGTTCTTTCGTTCCCCCTCAACTTGTTATTTGTAAATTAACTTTAATAACACAAGTTGATAATGTTTTTGCATAATTCATTAAAACTAAAATATCCCAACACATATTTTCACTCAATGTCATTGCATGCTTATGTATAGTTCTGCTTGTCAAACTTGTGGTAATAGTTATATTAGTATTGCACAAGCTATTACTACTGGTTTTATTGGTCAACTTAAAGGTTGGTGGGATAATTATTTGACTCCCCAAAATAGAATGAAATTTTTTAATTCTATTAAAATTTAAAATGGTGAGACTAAAATCAATGCGGTTTACTATTTGATTCTTACTATTTTGGATCATTTTATTGGTCAATATTCCAATAAATATGAAAATACCAGAACTCTTCTTTTAAATATGAAGTGTAAAACTCTTACTGATTTCAGATGGTACAAAGATACTTTTTTGTCTCGTATTTATGAGATTCCTGATTGTAATCAGGATATTTGGAAGAATAAATTTGTAGATGGTCTTCCTAATCTATTTGCTGAAAGAGTTAAGAAAACTCTTAGAAAGGATTCTGATTCAATCCATTATGGGTCTTATACTTTTGGTCAAATCATTAGTGTTTGTGTTCAGGAAGGATTAAATCTTTGTAATGAACTCAAATTAAAAAAATCAAATTAAAAAGGATAATCTTATGGAAAGAAAACAATTAGGTCAATTTTGTGATCCATTTGGATTAGATAATCCTATTTCTAAAAATTAAAATAATTTGACTAAAAATAATAAGAGAGATTATAAAAGAAGAAAACATAATTCTTCAAAACATAAAGAAAAAGATCATGAAAATGATAAAAGTAAAAGAAAATCATTTAAAAAGAGAAGATATGATACAATTATTTGTAAAAAATGTAATAGGCCTGGTCATTATGCTAATCAGTGCTATGCAAAAGACAAGATTAAAAATCTTGATATTGATGAAGAGTTAAAAGAAACTCTTTTTAAAATTGTTATGAGTCCTAATATTGATACATAATCAGAAAAGTCTTATAATGACTGTTCTTATGTTGAATCCTCTTCGGATGATGATAATTCTGTTAAATCAGATAAAGAAAAGTGCAATGAATGTGTACTTGGAAAACCTTGTCTTAATTGTATCAGTAATACTGATAATACTAATAATATTGATAATGAGTTTTATAAACTCATGAGTCAATTTCAAAATATGAATATTAGTGTCTTAACTAATAATAATATTTTAGAATTTCTTAAACATATAAAAGATTCTAGTTTAAGAGATAAAATCATTGAACAATTTCATGATTCTTCTAAGAATGAAGACAATGATAAAACTAGTCTTTCTAAAAATATTGATGGTAATTATTATAATATGGGTGAATTAGAAAGACTTCTTTGCCTAAAAAATATAAAGAATAATCCAGTGACTATAAATGATTTAGTTCATGAGATTAATAATCTCAAAATTGATGTGAAGATTCTTCAAAAAACAGAATACAGATCTTTCTGTTCGCCTTTCTTTTATTGAGAAAGGTAAAGAAAAAATTGAAGATAGTTTAACTAACTATAAAGCTCTTTCACAATACTTTGAAATTGATGACAATGTTAATATTGAGAAAAATCATTTATCTACCATCAATATGATTATATCACAGAAATGGTATACTAAGATTTCTCTTCTTATAAATAATTCTTATAAGAAAGATTTTATTGCTATGATTGATAGTGATGCTGATTTAAGTGTCATACAGTTAGGAATAATTCCTACTAAATTTTTTGAAAAAACTACTCATTCACTTTCTCATGCAGGTGGAGGATCTTTAAAAATTAATTATAAGCTTAAAAATGCTCATGTTTGTGTAGATGGTTGTTGTATTTCTAACGACTTTCTTATTGTTGAAGACATCACTAGTCAAATGATTATTGGTCTTCATTTTCTATTTAAAATATATCCTCTTACCTTTGTTGGTGAAAAAAGTATTATAGGTACTTATAATGGTAAACCTATTACTTTCAAGTTTATCACTAAACCTATTCATAAGGTTCTTAATTTGATTCAAGATCAAATTAATAATAAAAATTGTCAAATCAATTTTCTTAAAGATGAGCTTAATTCTATTACTATAAGTGATAGATTAAATAATCCTAAACTACAGGATAAAATCAAATTTTTAATAAATAAATTTTCTATTGAAATTTGTAATGATTTTCCTAATGCTTTTTGGGACAGAAAGAAACATATAGTTTCTCTTCCTTATGAAGAAGATTTTAAAGAAAATAAAATTCCGACTAAGTCTAGACCTTGTCAAATGAACTCTGAATACTTGGAGTTATGTAAAAAGGAAATATCTTCCTTATTACAAAAGAAGCTTATAACTCCTTCTAAATCTCCTTGGTCTTGTACTGCTTTCTATGTTAATAAACATTCTGAGCAGGAACGCAGAGTTCCTCGATTGGTTATTAATTATAAACCTCTCAATAAGGTTTTAAAATGGATTAGACATCCTATTCATAATAAAAAAGATCTTCTTGACAGATTAGTCAATGCTCTTATTTTCTCTAAATTTGATTTAAAATCAGGTTTTTGGCAAATTCAGATTAATCAACCTGATAGGTATAAAACTGCCTTTAATGTTCCATTTGGTCATTATGAATGGACTGTTATGCCTTTTGGTCTTAAAAATGCTCCTTCAGAATTTCAACAAATTATGAATGATATTTTTAATCCTTATAGTGATTTTATTATTGTCTATATTGATGACTACTCGAGGTACGGTTATATTTTCCTTATGAAGCATAAATCTGAGATCTTTGAGAAACTCAAAGAATTTAAGGCTCAAGTAGAGAATCATAGGAAAAAATGTATCAAGTCTCTACGATCTGATCGTGGAGGCGAGTACCTCAGCGATGAGTTTTTGAACTACTTGTCAGGTGAAGGGATTGCATCCCAGCTAACTGCACCCGGAACCCCTCAACAAAAGGGGTTGCAAAGCGAAGAAACATAACTCTTTTAGAAATGGTTAGATCAATGATGTGTTATGCGGATCTTCCCAAGTCATTCTGGGGTCATGCCTTCGAAACAACAACTTACATTCTGAAATTGGTGCCATCCAAATCGGTTTCCAAAACTCCCAAAGAATTGTGGACCGGGCGCAAGCCCAGATTGAGACACATGAGAATTTGGGGGTGTCCAGCCTACGTGTTTGACAAGGAAGCCGGGAAATTGGATCCTCGATCAGAATTAAGGCTATTTATAGGATACCCCGAGGGAACAAAAGGGTGTATGTTTTATGGTCCCGAAGATCAAAAGGTGGTAATAAGCACCCACTTTAGATTTTTGGAGGAAGACTATATGAATGAAAGAAGACCCAGAAGTGAGATTACCTTAAGTGAGCTAAGGGGGCTAACCTCATTGCCAACTGTACAAGATGATATACCAAACGACACATTTTCACAACCGGAACCTCATCGTAGTGGGAGGGTTGTAAGATAGCCCGAGAGATTCATGGGGATAGGAGAGTCCTCGGACTTGATTCCTGGACAAGAAGAATCAGACCCATGGACATATGATGAGGCAATCCAAGACAAGGATGCGTTTTCTTGGCAAAAGGAAATGAAAGCAGAAATGGGTTATATGGATCATAACAGAGTGTGGGAGCTAGTCGAACCACTTAATGGGGTCAAACCTATTGGTTGCAAGTGGGTATACAAGAGAAAGAGGGGATCGGACGGGAAGGTGGAAACCTTCAAGGCAAGGCTTGTGGCGAAAGGTTATACTCAGAAAGAAGGGATCGACTATGAGGAAACCTTTTCACCTGTAGCAACGCTCAAGTCCATCTGGATTCTCTTGTCGATTGCTGTGCATCTCGATTTTGAAATCTGGCAAATGGATGTCAAGACAGCTTTCCTTAATGGAAGTCTTGATGAAGAAATCTATATACAACAACCCCAAGGCTTCATTGAAAAGGCCAAGATCACCTAGTTTGTAAGCTCATGAAGTCCATTTACGGACTCAAACAGGCATCCAGAGCTTGGAACCAATGTTTTGATCATGTTATAAAGTCTTATGGGTTTGATCAAAACGAGTTCAAAAGTTGTGTGTACAAAAAGCGTGTCGGAACTGCATTTGTATTCTTAGTACTATACGTAGATGACATTCTGCTCATCGGGAACGATGTAAAGATGTTATCAGATGTAAGGGCATGGCTTTCAAAACAGTTTGATATGAAGGACTTAGGGGAAGCCGGGCACATCCTTGGGATCAAGATCACTCTAGATCGCAAGAAAAGGATGATAGGCTTATCGCAAGCTTCATACATAGACACTGTCTTGAAACGATTCAGCATGCAGGATTCCAAGAAAGACTTCGTACCTTTCAGGCATGGAATCCATCTATCCAAGGAAATGTGCCCTAAGACACAAAAGGAGATAGATGACATGAAAGACATTCCTTATGCTTCGGCTGTCGGAAGCCTTATGTATGCAATGTTGTGCACGAGACCGGATATCTGCTTTGCCATTGGCATGGTGACAAGATATCAAAGTAACCCGGGAAGGAACATTGGACGGCAGTTAAAAACATTCTGAAGTATCTGAAAAGAACTCGAGATAGAATGTTGGTTTATCAGTCAGATAGTCTAATCTCCATCGGCTACACGGACTCAGATTTCCAATCAGACTTAGATCTAGAAAATCTACCTCCGGTAGTGTGTTTTGCATGGGGGGAGGAGCCATGACGTGGAGAAGCGTTAAGCAGAAATGCATCGCAGATTCTACCATGGAAGCCGAATATGTAGCTGCTTACGAGGCAGCGAAAGAAGCGGTTTGGCTCAAGAACTTCCTAGTGGACTTGGATGTAGTTCCGAATTTGCCCAGCACAATCACTGTTTATTGTGACAATGCCGGAGCAGTTGCAAATTCAAGGGAGCCAAGAGCCCACAAGGCTAGCAAACACATTGAAAGTAAATACCATCTTAAACGAGAAATCGTTAAGAGAGGAGATATAGAGGTGGCAAAGATCGCGTCAGAAGACAACCTAAATGATCTATTCACAAAGGGTCTGCCTCAGAATACATTCGAGAGACATGTGAAAGGAATCGGTGTCAAGACCGTTGCCAATCTGCTTTGAGTATAAGTGGGAGACATTATTAGGTTCGTGTAGGTGACATTAGTTGTCACGTACTACACGAGACATGCTATAGTATACTTAAAAGCAGACTTTGAGTATAAGTGGGAGATTGTTGGGATTATACTGGAAAGTATGCTTTTACTTTGTATAATCAGACTGAATTTCGGACTTATTTACTGAAATAAATTGTTTATCACTGATGCTTTAAATATCATCGAATGTTACATATATTTACTGCATAACTGTTCAATAAATAGTACGTGTTACATCGTAGTTAATTTAGTGATACCAGATCACAGAAGATTAAATTAACAGTCCCTTGTAACTAAAAGTACACCATTCACGACCTAGATGGAAATGAACAATCCATCGTGAAAGGTTGAAGTGTAAGGCTCAGATTGGTTTGTCTTGACCAAGAGATTACACTAGTGCACGACTGATGCACTGAAGAGGACCTACAGGAGGACAAATTCTTCAGAACTGAACTAGGAAGAATTAGACCTCAGTGGTTAGTTATTTCTTAATCTTCGTCCCTTAAATACGATTGCTTGTGGTTAGTAACTATTGCTTTAACTTATTACGGGTAGAGAATCAAGGAGATTCAATACTTTATATCTTGGGCAATATTATTGGTCACATGCGATTGCTAAGATTTAATACGGAGAATCGTGTGCAAGTACGCTTGTTCGATTTGCCCCCTTGGGAGGTTCATAAGTTTTATCATACCAAATCTTGCAAGTGGAACTAGTTCCCGGTATGGATAATAATGTTGAACTGTTCCTTTACCAAGGATAAAAAATATTAATTAATGGAAAGTTATTTCAGTTGCTTGAATTAATTAATGGGCTAGATAATCTTAAACACGGGAAATAATAATCGGGAGCCATATTAACTGTAATATGGGTTAAGATGGATAGTGCAATATTAGTTATGTTGTGAGATTAATTAATATTTATGGGCTTGAATAATATTGTGGCTCAATATTGATATTTCAAGATCCATTGGAAGGTCCAATCTTAATTCTCCTAAAGGCCCCCCAAGTAGCCCAACATAAAGTCCAATAACTGAAAAATGTGTTTAAAAAATAAAATAAATTTTTTTGCTTATTTTTCCTCATTTTTTCAAAAATTATGAATAAAAGGGGAGAAAGATTTTCTTTGAATTTTGTTATGGAATGAAGATATGTATTCTTGGAATACAAGATTATCTAATTAAATTCAAGAAATCTCCCACTTGGTTAGTCATATGGATATTTTCAAAATTCTTGAAATAAAAGGGAAAGAAAGATTTTCTTGAAAAGATATTATGGAAGATATGTATTTCTTGAAATACAAGTATATCTCATAAATTCAAGAAGATCCAAATCTTGGTTTCTTGCTCCTATTATTTTCGAAAATTCCATAACAAGAGAGAGTGTGATTTTAGTTTCCCAAGTGGGATTCCACTACACCTCTATAAATAGGGGATGAGTGTTTCATTCCCAAGTGCAATTCCATGTGCTGTAAAAATTAGTAAATCCACAAAGGTGGTGCAACAAATTTTATTTTCCCTTTTGTTAATTGTTCGCAAGCTTCCTTCCACCGGATTGTCGAGCAAGGACTAGGGAATACTTGAGAAGGTCTTTTGGTGTGTTTTCATCGACGAGACCATTGCCATTCCAAGAGGTATGTTCACGTAAACTCGTAGTAATTCCGCATGCGTAGGATTTACGTGAACTGTTTATATGCATGATTTGTTGTTGAATTATTATTTGAATTAATATAGGATTAATTCATGCTAGTAATAATTGTTAGAATTAAATTTGTATTTAAATATTCAGCACAAATAGATCCGGGCAAATAATTCCCCAACAATAAATAGTTACACGCTTCTGTTGTAAATAGTTGCATGCTTCTGTTATAAGTAGTTGTACGCTTCTGTTGTAAATACTTGCACGCTTCTTTTATAAGTAGTTGCATGCTTATGTTGTAAATAGTTGCACGTTTATATGCTTTCTAGTTGTATGGTAGAATCGCGTAATTATATGTCATCACACGTTTTGGTTATAGGTAGTTGCACGATTCTGTTTTAAATAGTTGCACGTTTATATGTTGTCTAGTTGTGTAGTAGAATCGTGCAACTTACTATCACTAAAACGTTCAACTCCGCAAAAATTGGGCAACAAAAGAAACAAAATAATTCGCCCATTTGAGAAAAAATAGGGCTAATAAAAAAAAACAAAAATTCAACTACTACAAGTGGGATTCGAACCTTGGACCTCTGTTGGGAGATGAATATAATAAAGAAGTTTTGATTAGATCCCAAAAACCCTGAGTATGACATGTTCATGATAATCTTGATAGACTGAGTCAGTATAGATTGTTCAGGAAGTTATCTGCACCATGTATAGTCAGCAGATATAGATCAGGTTAGATTTTGAAGACACCGAAGACTCGATGAAGTAAATCAAGACATCAAGACTCGGTATGTCATCAAGACATCAAGACTCGATGAAATGTAATCAAGACATGAAGACTCAAGATGTCATTGAAGACATCAAGACTCGAAGAATTCTTTCAAGACACTAAAGACTCAGTATGTCACTGAAGACTCAGTATGTCACTGAAGACATTGAAGACTCAGTAAGTAACTAAAGACACTAAAGACTCAGTATGTCACTGAAGACATTGAATACTCAGTATGTCACTGAAGACATTGAAGACTCAGTATGTCACTGAAGACTCGAGAAGATCTATGAAGACCCAAGAGAGTTCTTGAAGACTCATGAAGATTGAATACTCAGTATAACCTGAATGTTCAGAGGCACTAAATAATATCTATCTGAAGACTACAAAACTGAGAAAAACGCAAATATTCAGAAAAGTAGATATTGCCCAAAACATTCATATACAGACAAAAGGAACTAAGTCTAAGTGTTGTTTAAGGTTGTCTCATTCAGAGAGATTGACCAAAAAGAGTAATTTTATTTGTCTACATTCACTGAAGACAAGAACCAATCAAAGGAAGACAACACTGTACTTTACTGACACTGAAAGCGACAGGACCCTGAATCATATCAGTAGTACTAAGTTCCAGACTGCAAAAATTGGTGATTGGCTACATGACTTCATATTTCCTAAAACATGCAAGGGAGTATTCAAACCCTAAATATAGTCGTTCATCAAACACCATAAGAGGAAACTCATGAAGCTATCTCCTCCAACGGATAGTTTTTCAAGAGTAACCTTGGTGAAGGTTGCCTATAAATACCAGTGACCCTTTACATTGAGAGGTTACGGGAAATTTCAAAGCAACTCAAGAGCTCATTCGTATTATTGTAAATTGAAGCACTCGAAAAACCTAGAATTTCCCAAGTGTTTCACATTGGAGAGAGCTCATTCACTAAGACGAGATTGATAAGAAATATCCAAAGCTTAGTAGAGATATCCTAGCCTTTGCATCTGTTCTTATTGTAAAGGATATCTCACCCTAGTTGGAAACCAACCCAAAACCCAAACCCTTTGTTGAGGTAGTTTACGTGTCTTTTGTTGGTGAGTTAGAGTTGTAAAGAGTTAGTAAGCTATAGTGAGTTAGCCAGAAAACTCTAGAGAAGAAGTTAGTAAGCTACTTGTGGTAGTCTGAACACTTGTGTGTGTTTGAGTTAGTAAGCTGCAGTGAGTCAGCCAGAAAACTCAAGGTAGAAAAGTGAGTAAGCTACAAGGAATTTCTCTGAAGATCAGAGAGAGTGGACATAGGAGCTTGAGTCTCTGAACCACTATAATTGCTGTGTTGTTTTGCTTTCTGTATTGCATTATTATCTGTTGCATGTTTTTCACTGAAAGCATAGTTCACTGATATTCAGTTGGAACCAATCCACTGAACTTGCATCAAACTGATCACAGCCTTAATCATTTTTTATTGAAGGGAAGATTTTCAGCAAAGCTAAAACGAGTATAAACTTAGGGCCAACCATTCCGCACACTTGAGTAGCTAGAACAGATAATTACCAAACTGAACTAACTCTACTGAGGGTTAAGTAAGATAATTATCTGATCCAAGCGCCTCAGGATCTCTGATAAACTCAGGCTCATTTGGGCTAATTTGAAGCTTCTGAAAGCAGCTCAGGATCATTGTCTCAGTAGACTTTAACTCAGGGCAATCCGTGCTTCTCAAGGCAAAATCATCAGGATAACCAGACCCATCTGACCTCAGTGAAAGAAAAGTTTTAAAAATCACTGAACACGTGTATTCCCCCCCATACATGTGTGAGACTCGTTAGCACCGGGACCAACAAGTGGTATTAGAGCAGTGGTTCATTTTGACCACTTGCTTTGGTAGCCATAGTCTATTTTGCTGAAAGACTTTGGTGGCCTACTGAATAGATCTGTTTGTTGATATCTTACAAGGCTCAGTCAGCATGCCTTCTAAGAAACTTCCTATGTTCTCTGTTCAGAGCTATGACCTATGTAGATTGAGAATGCAGGCTCATCTGTATTCAAAACATGAAAGAATGTGGAGAGTGGTTTCTGAAGGACCATTCAAATTTACTGTTGTGAATCCCAGAATCACTGATACTGAGAGGAATGATCCCAGAGATGAAATTCCAAAGCCTGATGATCAACTTACTCCTGATGAGAGAAAGTTAGTCAATCTGGACTACATTGCTAAAGATACTTTATATAGCACTATTGATGATGGTGTTATGGGTATGATTTCTCACTGTGAAACTGCAAAAGAAATATGGGACACACTTGCTGTTATGTGTCAAGGCACATATCATATTAAGGAAAACAAACTTTCTGTTGCTATTGGAAAGTTTGATAGCTTTGAAATGGAAGTTAGTGAATCCATTGACAAACTTGAGGTCAGATTCATTAGCATCATGAATGATCTGAGTGCTCTTGGGAAAAGATACCCACAGAGAGAGAAGTGGTAATTGAAAATTCTTAGAGGATTATCTAAGAAATGGGATATACATCTTTGTGGTGATTGAAAACACCAAAAATATTGATTCCATGCCATATCAACAAGTTTTCTCTGAACTAAAAGCTTATGAGTTTGTGATTGACAAGAAAACTAAGAAATCTGACAGCAAAGATGATTCTTCATCTAGCAAGAATGTGGCTTTCAAAACCAAAGAGAAATCCTGTAAGTCTAGAGAGTCTGAGAACTCACTTGCCAAAAATTAGGATGAAAGCGGGGAGGATAAGCTAATCTTGATGGCAAGGAGGTTTGAAAGACTCAATAGCGGATATGGGAAATATAAAAATATTACGGGAATCACAGTACAAGAGAGACTCGGTCGAGGACGATCTATTTAACCGAGAAAAGGAAGGACCAGAAAAGTCAAGGATCCTCATCCAAGAAGAAGGACTCCAAGACCAAGGAGGAAAGTGATCAGGATGATGATACCAACAGATGCTACAACTGTCAGAAGAAAGGTCACTTTCAATATGACTGTCCTGAGATGAGTGCTAAAGAAAGAAAGGAAAGACAAGCCAAGAGAGACAGGAAGATCTCAAGAAGAAAAGCTATGATTGCGAAGAGGAAGAACATTACGAAGAAGGTTCGGTTCCTCGAGATGAAATTTTCTCGAGATAGTGGCGGTGATGATGTCTGTCTTATGGCTGTGGAGGAGGTAAATTCTTCTATCTCTGTTGTTGCTCCTATACAAGCACATGAGTTCTCAAGTTCAACTATAAAACAAGAACTTTGACTGATGGATTCGTTTGAGAATCTTATGAAGGACTATTCTGTGTTGCAAGAACTACTCACTGGAACTCAAGAGCAGAACAAGGAACTGACTGCTGAGAATCTGAAGTGGAAAGACTCTAAAAATGCTGAGGCCACTTCTCAATTGATGGGAACTACTGATGAACTAGATGTTCTGAAAGTACAACTCTCGAAAAAAGATAAGGTGATAGAGATTACGAATGGAAAATTAGAGAAATCCACTAAAGAGATTAAATTTTATCGTAACCGAAGTCTAATGACCTCTTTGAGAAGCATGAAACTCTAAAGAAATGTGAGGATAGTGCGAGAGAAAGTTAACTCTATTGAATTCGCATCTAAAGTGATAGATGAAATTGAGTTATCAAAGACTGCAACTATAAAAATTTGGATTGGGATACATTCGGGGGGAACCTCACAAGGTCTTCGAATGCTACTTCTAGTAGCACCAAGACTGTCTTTGTTAAACCCGGTGGCATCTAATCTTCTTCAAGAAGAAGCGCGCGAGTTTTAGACAAGGGTAAAGGACCTATGGTTTTGTAAAAACTGAAGGTTCGGGGAAGAAAGCCGGACCTCGGGAAAAGGCTAGAAAACTGTTGAACACTCAAGTAGGAAATTTTCAAAGCCAAGACTTCAAAGCCTCAAAGCTAAGAATACCAACCTAAAGAGATCTGCCTTTGAACCATCGGAGGAATTTTCAGAAGAGAAACACTTAGCAGAGATATTCTCAACTGAAAAGACCAAGTCCTCAGATTACTGAAAGACCTCAATTTCAGTATAGGCAACCCAAACCCCACTTGCCTAAGGGTAAAGGTTTCCTGAACCCAAGTCAGCAGAGACAGAGACCAGCTGCACAAAAGTTAAGACACTTGAACAAAAGGCCTGAACCCAAGAGGAACTCTAAGGCTCATGTTCATCCTAAGGCTGGCACTCATGCACAGGATACTGCCAAGGCTCCTAGGGTGGTGAATGTGTATGTAGATGTTTATGGGAGAAAAATTAGCCACTCTAAAGTAATTAGAGTTGTTAGGCAGATTTGGGTTCCAAAAGGTACAGCTAACCTGGTAGGACCCTACACCAATTGGGTACCTAAGAACTGATCTGTTTTTCAGGTGAAGGAAAAGGGCACTGAGCTGAATGAAAACAACATAACACTGATGAGTGTAAATGAATTGACTCCTGCTGTATGGTATCTGGACAGTGGATGTTCAAGACATATGACAGGATATAAGCAACTAATCACTGACTATGTTGAGCAAAAAGGCCCTCAAATCACATTTGGAAACAATTCCAAAGAAATGGCCCGAAGGATATGGAACTCTTGAAGTTGACTCTGTTCATATCCATGGTGTTTCATATGTGTCTGGTCTAAAGCATAACTTGCTTTCTATCAGTCAATTCTGTGACAAAGGATTCAGTGTTGAGTTCTCAAAGAACTTATGTTATGTAAAAGACAATAGTTCACAGAAAATTTTACTGACTAGTACTAGAAAAGGAAATGTGTACCTTGCTGATTGGAGTTCAACTCCTAAAGATACATGTTTGGTTGCAAAAAGTTCCACTGATACCAGTTGGTTGTGGCACAAAAGAATGAATCACTTAAACTTCAAAATCCTGAACAAACTTGCAAGATTAACACTTGTAAGGGGATTACCCAATGAAGTGTTCTGTAAAGATCATGTATGTGATGCTTGTCAGAAAGAAAAACAAATCAGAGCATCTTTCAAAAGCAAAGTAGATGTTTCTACGGATAGAATACTACAACTGTTACATATGGATCTCTTTGGTCCAGTAACACCTGTGAGCACTAATGACAGAAAATACACACTTGTGGTAGTTGATGACTACTCTAGATACACATGGGTCATATTCTTACTCTCAAGAAGAAAGAGACTCGAACAAAAGCTGCTGAACTCTTGAAAAGGCTCGATCTTGAAAAAAAGAATCTGAGTGTGGTCAAAATCAGATCAGATAAAGGAACTGAGTTTATCAATCATATCATATCTGATTATTGTGCAAACAAATGGAATAGCTCATGAAACATCATTTGCAAAGGACCCCCTATGAGAATGGTTTCTTTGAAAGAAGAAATAGGACTAAGAAAGAATTTTGCAAGGACAATGATTCTTTGAAGGTGATATTCTAAGAGATTTTGAAATTTGAAGTTATCAACCTTTGCATGCTACTCTCGGAAACAGATCCATCTTGACCAAGAACAAGGAAAAAACTTCGTATGAAATTTGTGGAATGAAAGGAAGCCTCTTGTTTCTTTCTTTGGTGTGTTTGGTTGCAAGTGTTTCATACACAATAATGGTAAAGATCAGTTGAAAACTTTTGATAGCAAAACTGATGAAGGGATATTCTTAGGATATTCGAAGTCGATTAAAAGCCTTCGAGTTTACAACCTGTAGGACTCTTATTGTTGAAGAAACACCTCATGTTTTTTGATGAATCTACTTGTGTTCGGAAGAAAGCAGGTTTTCTTTTAAAAAAAAGACTTCGGGAGAACCCGATCAAGAGAATCACTAGACTTAGCTTTGAAAAAAAGAATGATAAAACATCCTCCGAACACATAAAAAAAGAAGAAAGTCGGTCACTTTATATGAATGGAGTGAATCGGACTCGGACAAAAGAAGTTCAGGATGGAAAAACTCAGGATGGTGAGACTCAGGATGGAAATTCTCCACTGAAGGAAAGCCAACACACTGAAGCTAACTAATCTAAACATACACCAGTTCAGACTCAGGTATGTAATGCCAATGAAGATGTGGTCACAGCTGAGGCAAACTCTGAATCTATCAACCAATGGGGAACAAATGTCTCTGACAATGTTCTGAATGGAATTTCTCCTGAGGAAGATGATTCTCTTTCTCCTTTTCTGTTGTTCCCTGAATTTAATGAACTACCTGAACCTAACATTTATGATGTTGAGGATACTACTGAAGGGGGAACATCCAGGAGAAAATGGTTGGATAGTCATCCTACAAGTCAGATTGTGGGTGATCTATCAGATGGTGTCAAAACAAGAAGGTTCCATGGAGAAAGTGCTTTGTTATGATGCTTCCTATCTGAAAAAGAACCTACTGAGATTGAAGAAGCTCTACAAGATTCATTTTGGATTACTGCTATGCAAGAAGAGCTGAATCAGTTCTCAAGGAATGAAGTTTGGGAGCTAGTGGATAGACCTAAGAGGCACAATGTTATTGGAACTAAGTGGGTGTTCAAGAATAAGAGAGATGAAAACAACAAGGCAAGTCTAGTTACACAAGGTTATTCCTAAGAAGAAGGCTTGGATTATGATGAAACCTTTGCACCTGTTGCAAGACTAGAAGCCATCAGATTGTTTCTTGCATATGCTGCCCACATGAAATTCACAGTCTATCAGATGGATGTGAAAAATGCATTTCTGAATGGTGTGCTTAAGGAAGGGGTTTATGTGGAACAACCTCCTGGTTTCCGACAGAATGACCAAGTTTACAGGCTCAGGAAAGCCTTGTATGGTCTTAAGCAAGCACCCCGAGCATGGTATGATACCCTTTCTCAGTTTCTTACTGACCATGGTTTTATCAAAGGAACTGTTGATAGGACTCTGTTCAGGATAGAAGATGGGAAATACATCTTACTAGTTCAAATTTATGTAGATGACATCATATTTGGATCTCCAAATCATCAGCTCAAGACTCAGTATGTCACTGAAGACACTGAAGACTCAGAAGATACTGAAGACCCAGTAGTTACTGAAGACTAAGTAAGATACTGAATACTCAGTATAACCTGAATGTTCAGAGGCACTAAATAATATCTATCTGAAGACTACAAAACTGAAAAAAATGCAAATATTCAGAAAAGTAGATATTGCCCAAAACATTCATATACCGACAAAAGGAACTAAGTCTAAGTGTTGTTTAAGGTTGTCTGTTGGGAAATCTGTATTTTAGTTTTGATGGAAGTTCCAAAACAGCTTGTAATAGGACCAGTCAGACCTGTTAGCCGACTGATGACTTAGAATCAGATTAAGATGACCAGCTGAAATGTATAGATAGCTGATGTAAAAGATAGGTCACATATTGAGGGGGAACTCAATATGTATAGGTCAGGTCGAGTTATCAGATGACCCAGATAAGGTCAGATGATCAGAGGCTAAGAACAAATCAGAAGACAAGAAGTCAGAAGATCAGGTGAAGACAGAAGACACTGAAGAATCAGATGAACCTGAAGACTCAGATAAACCTGAAGACTCAGTAACAAACCTGAAGACTCAGTATGACTGAAGACACTGAGGCTCAGAGTCACCTGAAGATCAGAAGACTACCAGAATACCTGAAGACCTACGTCAGCCAAGTCTGCATATTGTGCTAAGACAATCTGCATCAGAAGACTCAACAAGGTAGACTGATCAGTTATCTAATCAAGTCAGCTCACACCTGGCGTCAATCAAAATGATACATCAGACAAGACGAATATTCTACAAAAGGAATATCAATCGTCTAAACGATAAATTACTGAAGTGCCGCCTCGCGAAGCCAAAGAGAAAGCGATACGTGCACAAAAAGAGCTGACAATGCGGGATTCGACGTTGCGGACATAAATGGCGCTAATCATGCCTACGGCTACGCCGATATTCGAAGCACGTCACAATCATATCCTACAACCTACCTAATATAGCCCGATATTCAAATTGCTCTCCAACGTCTCTTTGATTTCAAGGTCTATAAAATGGGATTGATCTTCAAATTGAAGAATACAGAGACACCGCAAAAGAAGCAAAAACTATAGCAAAATCTCCGCTCGAAGAACACCATATTTGAAGATTATTCTTAAGTGTTCATCCCATTAGTTCTTAGCAAGAAATCCTATCCATTAGCATTTGGCTACATAAACACCAGGATAGATTTCCAGTTGGTGAGTTAGAGTTGTAAAGAGTTAGTAAGCTACAGTGAGTTAGCCAGAAAACTCTAGAGAAGAAGTTAGTAAGCTACTTGTGGTAGTCTGAACACTTGTGTGTGTTTGAGTTAGTAAGCTGCAGTGAGTCAGCCAGAAAACTCAAGGTAGAAAAGTGAGTAAGCTACAGTGAGTTAGCCAGAAAGCTTTAGGAAGTGGTTAAGGAATTTCTCTGAAGATCAGAGAGAGTGGACGTAGGAGCTTGAGTCTCTGAATCACTATAATTGCTGTGTTGTTTTGCTTTCTGTATTGCATTATTATCTGTTGCATGTTTTTCACTGAAAGCATAGTTCACTGATATTCAGTTGGAACCAATCCACTGAACTTGCATCAAACTGATCACAGCCTTAATCACTGTTTTATTTAAGGGAAGATTTTCAGCAAAGCTAAAACGAGTATAAACTTAGGGCCAACCATTCCGCACACTTGAGTAGCTAGAACAAATAGTTACCAAACTGAACTAACTCTACTGATGGTTCAGTAAGATAATTATCTGATCCAAGTGCCTCAGGATCTCTGATAAACTCAGGCTCAGTTGGGCTAATCTGAAGCTTCTGAAAGCAGCTCAGGATCATTGTCTCAATAGATTTTGACTCAGGGCAATCCGTGCTTCTCATGGCAAAATCATCAGGATAACCTGAACCATCTGACCTCAGTGAAAGAAAAGTTTTAAAAGTCACTGAACACGTGTATTCCTCCCCCCATACATGTGTGAGACTCGTTAGCACCGGGAGCAACAACCTCTGAAGCAGCGAACGTCTACTTAACTGCTGGAGCAACAACTTGCTAGTGCAACGTTTTGTGCACTTTAATATCTTAACCGGAATAAGCGCTTAAAGCGTGACCCATTTTATAAATGGGTCATGAGTGCACGGTGCACTTGGGTGCACAAGAGACCCATTTTTTATTTATTAATTTTTTTAATATTAGCCAAAAAATCTCGCACATTCAATTTTTTTTTAATTTTCTATCATTTTATTTAAAAATTGCGCAAACCTGTAAAAAAAAATTGCACACCCATAAAAATTCTGCACAATCGTACAATTGACATGAAATTTCAGCCCTAAACTCTTTTTGGACCCACTACCAATAGTATGCCACATGATTGCCCTGTTGGAAAAAATTGGAATGTGTAGACAAAGATGACTATTGAAATGCCCATGACTAAGCAATTTCACCGTCGTTCCGAACGACTAGTGGGAAGCGACACCTCTGCCCATGCCGTGGTCTCAATCAGACATCACCGGCAGTCCTACACCACCATCTAACCCACATCACCGGCGTCATCTACAGGTCAAAAATGGTGGAGCGGGTTCTTTCCAGAACAAGCAAACACTATATTCAGCGTGATTGTCTCCATTTGAAAGACATCGTGTTACCACGTCCTCCCAAAATGAGGAAGAAATGTATTACTCTTCTTCAATTCCAACGTGAAAGAATTCTGTCTCATCTAAAAGTTTGAACTTGTAGAGAAGTACAAAATTAATTCATTTATTTAATTTCTTTTAACACTCCCCTCACTTGGGGGGCCGAATCATTGTCTCTGCTCTCTGGAGAGGAGGCCCAAAGAGTGGACAATTTTAAATAGGTGGAGTGCTTTCCATGGAAATCGAATCCAGAATCTGGGCTGAGCCAGAGGCTCTAATACCATGAAAGAATTCCGTCAATGTGATTTCAGAACTTCCTCAGTAGAGGAAAGTGATTACTTCGAGTCCTGGGCTAAATGCAAAGATCATTTGTCGTGCAGATTTTGAACCCCAAAATCTCCCAATTGTTGGATACAGGCCTATTTATTTATCCAACAAAAACATCCATTGAAAAGATGATAAGTAATTTTGCATAATAATTACTTAAGAATATGCAAATAAATTCGCACAAAGAATTTAAAAAAGACTTCCCTCACAAAAACGATTCTCGAAAATCTCACGGCCTTTCCCCATGAACACAGTGGCAGAGGGAGAGGGGTACATGGGGGTACAATTGTAACCCCAAAATGAAATGTACCCCTCTTTATATCTTGTATTAAAAAAATAAAATTGTATTTTATTATTTTAAATTTTAAATTATACTCAAATGTATCCCCGAATCTCGAATCCTGGATCCGCCACTGCATGAACAATCTTCGTACGAATAGATATCTTCAAATACACATCAATATTGTTTTACGATTTTTGGAAAAAAATGGAATGCTTAAACATTAAATAACTACTAGAAAATATTACAACCAAATCATACGTAAATAACACTCAAAATATTAAAATCAACAAGATTACAACCACTTCACACCACTATGAACTCTTGAACAACACTTCATGGCTGGATTGTCGGTACCTTGAACAACTCTTTCGAATTCTCCCACTCGGGTTTCCCCTTCCAGTAATAAGCCCGAACCATCATGCCAAATATCTGACCGCGTATAAAATTAATAAAAAATACTATTGTAAAATAAAAAAAATACATGAAAGAAATTCTATGAAAAAAATTATATACGAACCTTGAGCCACAATCTCCACGTATCATCATCAGCGAAAATTAAGTTTTGGTATGGGTCCCAAGTGTCATGGCTCCAACCATAGATACTATCAAAAGTATCATGACATTCCTTTAAAAACTTAACCCTAGCGAATACATCTTCATACGAGAGGTTTGTGAAGAAAGTATTGTTAACCTGGTTAATTGCCCACGTAATTGCACTAACATTTTCCGCATCACGTCCACCCCACTCTCCACGATCCTTTTTGTATATCAAATATGCAATGAAGTACTCATCAAGGATTTTCCTCCATTTCGAATCGTAGAAAATTTCCTCTTGGGGTGAAATGTTTCTAAGCGATATTTTGTGTACCAATGTTTTGGTTTTTTCATATTTTAAATAAAGAATTATGTGGTAGAAGAACAATACATAATCGGGTGCAGAGTGTAGTAAAATCGGGTGTAGGGTGTAGTCAAATTGGGCTTTAGCTGAACGAGGCGCGTTCGGCGCATCCTGCGCGTGTCGCACGTGTCACGCGACAGAGTGCAATTTCAGCGAGCGTGTGGCGCGACAGATAAGGCGGCTGTCGTTTAAGTGGTGCGACAGAAACGTCAGCAACGCGCACGCCGCGCGACAGACTGTGCGTGTCATGCTTTTTTCCAGACGCGTGCTGAATTCCAATCCGAGACAGGGTTTTCAGGTTCGTGTGAAATAATTTCTCGTGAATGCACATTATTTTTTGCATACCAGTGCTCAAAATTATATGTATTACTCACCAATCAAAAATCTACTACAACAAACCTGAAAATCATTTCACGTGAAAACACAATATTTTTTGCATACTAGTGCTCAAAATTATATGTATTACTCACCAATCAAAAATCTACTTATAAATTTACTACAACAAACCTGAAAATCATTTCACGTGAAAACACCAACTCACCAAAATTTTATCAGTAGCCATTTCACTCATTTTTTACCCACATTAAACTCATTTTTCCTTGTGATCCATAGATATCCACTACAACAAAATTCTTGTGGTCCTTAGAAATCTACTACACTCATTTCACTATCCCACATTACACTCATTTTTTTCTTGTGTTCCTTAGAAATCTACTACACTCATTTCACTATCGCACCAATCAAAATTCTTGTGGTCCTTACAAATCTAATACAACAAAATTACACTCGTTTCACCAATATAAAATGAGTTCTTATTTAGATGTCACGAACGAGTTTAGTACTCCCAACAACGGTTTACATGGAAAATAAGGAGTTGATAATTATGTTAGGTTGATTGCAAGTACGAGAAACATCATCTTAGCCATTCGTGATTATGATGAAGATATGGTAAGGTATGTATGTAGTCAAGGTGGAAAATATCGAAATTCAAAAACCAAGGACGAAAGAAATACGAAAACACAAAGAAATCCGTGTGGTTTTCGTTTAGTTTCCAGATTATATCATCCTCACGAGCTTGATCTTTGGTACATCAAAGTTTTAAACGGGACACACAATCATGAGTTCCCGAAATTTGCAGAGGGTTCTAGACTGGGCCAACTATCATCCGATCAAAAAAAGACAAATACACTTGCAAGCTTCAATGAACGTCAGTCCAAGCAAAATATTGGGAAATATGAAGAGAGTCGATCCCAATAATGTTATGGATTTAAAAAGAGTGAACAATGAAAAGAACAAAATAAGGAGTAAAAATCGGGATGGGCGTACCCCTACGAAAAACTTTATCCACCAACTGCGAGAGCTGAATTACAGGTAAAAATATAAGTACATTTTATATATTTCTATTTATGTTATATGTTTTAATATAAATATTGCCTAGTGTTCATGCATGGGAAAATAATAATATATATGCGATTATATTCTAAAGTTATCGCAATTTGGAGTATTAATTAATTAACTTGGTCATTCAAAGTTAACGTGTCATTTATGATAAATTGTGAGTAGCATGGAACATTATAAATTATGAGATACCCATAGTTTGCTCATACAACTGGAATTATTCAATAGTCATCAATGATGTATTTAATTTATGAAATTAGGTACCAATTTCGAAAGGCGGATGGTACTAACGAACTACAAGATATTGTGTTCAGCCATCCAGATTCTTATGCAATGGTGAACACATATCCGCAAGTACTGATTATTGATACAACGTACAAAACCACTATGTACGATATGCCTTTACTGGAAGCGGTTGGTGCAACAAGCACTGACAAGACTTTCACCATTGCGTACACATTTATGAGTCGTGAAACTACGGAACACTTTGAATTTATCTTACGATTTATTCGGGGGATGTATGAGCATGACCCACCAAATGTTGTTGTTACGGACAGGGCATTAGCGATGATGAATGCAGTGGATGAAATTTTTCCAGAATTGCAGAAACATTTATGCAGGCGCCACATAGAGCAATGTGTTCTACTCCGGGCCATAAAACAAGAAGGATTTGATGATATGTAAGCTAATTCTTTTAAAGGTAATTGGAATTCGACAATTTTAGCGTCCATAATTGAAGAATTGGAAATGAACTAGAGATACATACGGAAAAAGTATAAGAAATACCCGAGACTAACTAGCTATTGCGAAGAAACTTGGATTCAGGAACATGGAGTCAGGGTTTTAGGAGCTTATCTCGATTGGAAGTTGCACTATGGAAACTACACGACAAACAGGTACTCCTACAATCTTTTTATTTTTCAGATTAGCTATTATATTTAATTTATTCATTTAAATTTTAAAATGTTACAACTGGTTAAGTTTCCCTCACATATTTATATTTATTATTAATGTAGGGTTGAACAAGAGCATCACAGGGTAAAAAAAAATCTTGACGGCGCCAATCTCTCATTTGACATTGTCTTCCTCCGCCTTCATCAGGTCATGCAGTTGCAATTATGCGAGATTAAAAAACAGTCAATGTTTAGCGCCAACAAGACAAAAATTGATTTGTTAGAAAACGTACTCTTCCAGCAACTAGTGCGCAAGATCACGTTTAAGGCATATGACCTTATTTTCCAAGAAATGCATAAAGATCTAGGCGAAAAATTATGCGGCCATTATCTTAGGAGAACTCATTGTTGATGTTGCCACCGATGTTACAACATTGGTTACAACATCAGTATTCGTCCTTTCTTCTTAACCACTAACACTTCTATGTTCAATGTTGTCTTTGATGTTGTTGACTGCAGGTTCACGATCTAGGTTGTTCTGCAAGATTCCAGAAGGTTCCACAAGCTTCAAGAATCGAGTAGAAGGGACTAGATCATGCGGTTGTTTTCAGAAGATTGGAGAAGACCCACTAAGTGGGACAGTTACAAAGATCATGGGATAGTGGATGGAAGAGTTTCTAGATCCTTCAAGGAGGCTCTAGTGAAGCTACACGAAGTCTATAAATAGAAGACCTTGATGTTCACATCAAGTGCCGAACATTGCCATTAATCGTGTGTTGTTTAGTCGAAGCAACAACCATGCATCAACTGTAGAGTATGTTAGTGCATCCAGAGTGATAGGGTCGTTGTTGTGGATTTTTTAGCCATAGAGAGTAATTGTAGGGTTTACAATACCTCGAGTTGGTGCTGGATTTATTTTATGTGGAATGTTAGTCTCGGTGTTAGATAGTTTCATACACATAGAACAGTCACCTTTGGTAGTGTAGAGATACACCTAGCCTTTAGATCATATGCTTGATCTTGCTTTAAGAGAATTCGATTTGTGAACCTCTTTGAATTCATTATTTTGATAAATAGTGATTTCGGCCATAAGGCATCACAATCTATATTGATATAGATTGTGCAAAGTCTTATTAATTTCGTGTGTTGTGTTTCTGAGTCTTCCGGGTACGTGGATAACAACAGTTGTATCCCTATAGACGGTATTAATGTGTATTGGAGAACAATGGATATAGATTTTTCACGTATTCCTACCAAGGATAATACGAGGAGATAATTATTCGATGACACGGACACGGAAGAAGACCTTGTTGCACCTCCAAAAGTTGAAAAAAAATACGAAGAAGAACCCTACAAGCAGTGTTCGTGAACCTTAACTTTGGGAGAGATGGAAGAAAGGTTCCAAAATTTTCAAGAGTTCTCCAAAAGAAAAGGTAAGGGTAAGGGGAGAGTGACGTGAACTAATGCATATCAGGATATTCCACAAGAAGGTCGTAGTGTTGGGAAATTAGGGGTGCCCGGATCTATTCGAGTTGAATTTAAATTAATCAATTAATTACTAACATGAATTAATCTTAAACCAATTCAACATAATAATTAATAAGCAAATAAACATCATGCGTACACGTATTTCACGTAAAACCTAAGCATGCGGAATCTAGGAATTACGTAAATACTAACCTTTCGTAGAGACAACCGCTGAGACGATAGATTAACCCAAAGTACCTTCTCAAATATGTCCAACGTCCACGAACGTAATCCAGTGGGAGGATTATCAATGAACGATTTTAATCTAAAAGAGAAAATAAAATATTTGGCCACCACCTTTGTGGATTTCTAATTTTTTCAACACATGGAATTGCACTCAGGGATGAAAAACTCATCCCATATTTATAATGCATGAGGTGGTCGAAATTTGCCCTAGGAATAAGATGGGAAAATCTTTTTCTTGATCTCCACGAAATCTTGAATATATCCAATTTTTTTTTTTCTCCATAAATAAAATATTCCACAAAAATTCCACCTCCTAATATTATAGATATTTTCGAAAATATCAATTAGTTAGGAAAGAAATAAGATCTTTGACTTTTCTTGAATTTATGGGATAAACTTGTATTCCAAGAATACATATTCCATAAAATCTTTCCAAGAAAATCAAGAAAACCGTTTCTCTCTTCCTACCCAATTTTTTTCGAAAATAATAGAGGAAAAATAGGCCAAAATATTTTCTTCTCCTTTTCATTAATTGGACTTTAGTTTGGGCTATTAAGATTGGACCTCCAATGGGCTATGAAGCTTTAATATTTATCCAAAATATTATTCAAGCTCATTAATATTAATTTACACCACTATAAAATTAATATTGAACTATCCATCTTAACCCACATTACGACTTAACAATAATATGCCACCCGGTCATTTTTTCCCGCGTTTAAGATTATCTTAGTCCATTAATTAATTAAGACACTGAACAGACTTCATATTAATTAACATCTTTGTCCTTGGAATAAAGACAACTCAACAGTATTATCCATACCGGAAATAAATTTCCACTTGCAAGATTTGGTATGATAAAGATTCTGAGCCCACCAAGGGGAAAAATCAAGCAAGTCGTACTTGCACGCGATTCTCCGTATTAAATCTTAGCAATCGTCATGTAATTAATAATATTGCCCAAGATACAAGGTATCGAATCGCATTGATTCTCTTCCCATCATAAGTCAAAGCAATAGTTATTAATTTCACACGATCCTATTTAAGGAAAGGAGATTAAGAAATAACGCACCACTGAGGTCTAATTCTTGTATATTTAGTACCGAAGAATTTATCCTCCTGTAGGTCCTTTTCAGCGCATCAGGATGCACTAGTGTAATCCTTTGGTCAAGACAAGCCAATCCGAGCCTTACACTTCAACCTTTCATGATGGGTTGTTCATTTCCATCTGGGTTGTGAATTTGTACTTAGTCACGAGGAACTGTTAATTTGATCTTCTGTGATCTGGTATCACCAAATTAACTACAACGTAACATGTACTGACTTTATCGAACGGGTATGTAGTAAATATATATAACATTCATTCATATTTAACGCAACATGTGATAAATAATTTATTTCAATAAAATAAATAAGAAATTCAGTTTGGTTATACAAAGTAAAAGCATACTTGTCAGTATAACCCCAACACGTAGAAATAGCACATCTGAAGGGAGTCGGAGTCGGATGAGCTTTTCATACAATCAGGTACCGAACGACCAAAATTCTCCAAAAACACTAAATTTAAAACCGCCGACGGGATCTGCTCCATGACGTAACAGCAGTGTTCAAAAGAGTAAGACTGATTTTCAGAATAGTCCTAACTCACCGTCCCGTTTTAAAGGTTCTCCGATGGAGGAAGACTTTCCTCCCTTTATGAGAGATTATATTCAATCATACACAAATGTTCTTGGAGACGGAAATTGTGGATTTAGAGTTGTTGCGCTAGCAATCTACGGAACCGAAAACGCATGGTCGCAGGTACGAATGGATATGTTACGTGAACTCAATAAAAGAACAGAATTATACAATGCTATTATAGGTGGTCTTACAACCATGAAGGACTTGAAGAAAAGTCTATCTCACTTCGATGGTCCAACCTCAATAGATAAGTGTACTTAGGTCAACAAAGTATCCAACATAAAGTAAATGACAAAAATATAAACCTATCATCTAAAAGTCCATAAACAGAGTTTATAAAGTAAAGAGCAGTAAATAAAATATTACAATACAAAAAGGAATTTCTATAGTGAAATAAAGGGAAGGACTGGGCCATTGAAATGGTTGCATCTGCATAATCTGCAAATGCTCCCCCATACTTCAAAAACTCCCCCTGTCTTGAATCTAATCACCAGTTGTCAGCTCCATATAGCTGATCAATGATAGCAATACTCTCAGGAGATATGTTCTCCCTGGTAGGTGTCTTCAACAGCTCATCATCAGTGTTATCAGAGCTATCATCATTAATTGGTTCAGCTTCATCAGGTACCATTTGGTCAACAACATCAGTCTTTAGTGCATCTTCAACAGCTTCCTCTACAACATCATTAACAACATCTTGTACATCATCTTCAACCTATCTTTCTTCACCATCATTCTGATCCTCTTGTGCAGCAGCACCATCATCATCCTCAGCATCATTATCAACATTATCAGCAGCATTTGGTTGATCATCCTTCTCACCTGCATGGCCAGATGGACCAACTCCATCATCACCATCATCATTAGGACCATCATCAGGTGATCCTCCCCCTGTTGGAGTAGAAAGCAGGCTTCTCTAGAAGGTTTTCTGTGTAACCAGAGCACCTATACTATGCTGGATGGATTGAATTTGATCAGTAATGAAAGAATTAGAAAAAGTGACAGTAGGGATACCATTACTTCTGGTGACTGTATATGGAATGTTGCCAACAGAATGGGCAACATTTTCTGTCTGTTGTTTAGGATCCTCCATAGGTAAATCAACTACACGGTTACCACCTTTCAGAACTGGGGAAATCCCAAAACTAGGGATAAAACCACTTATCTTCTCTCCTCTAGGTCTGTCAAACTCTAAGTTATCCAAGAACTGACAGATCAAGCTTGGATATGGAAACAATCCACCATCACCATGTTTTCCAACAAGAGACATCATATTATCAAATATGATTTGTCCCATATTGAACTTGTTCAGGTGAACAATCTTGTAAAGTAGGAAAGCCTGTTCTTTAGTAAGCACACTGGAGTTTATAGATGGAAACCAGTTTGAGACCAAAAAATTATGCATTACAGAGTAGAGAGATGTCAATTTTGCAGCTGAAAATTGTAATGTCCATTCAGAATATCTTCCTCCAGTTATCACAGACATCACTTCCCCAATTTCTAGATCAATAGGTTCTTCCTCTACATTTCTAGTCTTTAGGAAAATATTGATGCGTCTAGGAGTGATGGTATCAACATTATGCCTAAACCTTACTTTCCCATAATTAGAAGATCGTCTATCACTACAACTCTTCTTCAAATTAGCATAGAATTCAGCAACCCAAGGCACAAAGTATGGTTTAGCATATTGCAGAGCATGTAAGAGGGATCTACTCTCTATAAATCCTATCATATTGTTGGCTTCAAATTCAGAAAGTTTAATGATTCTTTCATCAACAATATGCCTCTTCAACATGGAGTCAAGCATTGTTACCTCATCAAAATCAGAGAGATGATCAAACTCATCAGCAGTTTGATCTTCAACAGGCTCATCTTTCTGTACATTTTCATAAGCTTCATTCTCTTCTTCAGGTTCGTCTTCATCATCAGTATTCTTTGCTTCCAAGTTCTCTTCCTCAGAGACATCTGTCCCAGCTTTCTCTTTCTCAGAATTATCTTCTTCAACATTCTCAGATGATTCTGCAGCATCAGGAGCAACATTCACAAAAGGCTCATTTCTCCTCTTGGTTTGTTTCTCTTTCCTTGCCATCAATTCTTCCATTGTAAGATCATCATAAGAGTCCTCAGGTTCTGCAGCAGGGACTTTTGGAATTTCCATCTCTTCATCAGAGTCCTCTACAGTGATAGGATCATCAGAACCACCATCTGTCCTTTTTGGACAGTTTTCCTGTATAGTCTACCTTTTGCCTAGGTTTCTCTGTGACATTCTCCTCTTTCCCCATCTACCAACACCTCTTCTGGGAGATAACTGTTTCTTCCTCAGCCTAATGTTCTTCAATTTTTCCCCATTCCTTTTGAATCAGAGGAATCAACATCATGCATTTCAACATCGGCTGTTTGAGAAGGGTTTTCTGGAGGGTTTTCAGAAACATGTTAAGAAATAGGGGTTTCTAAGGGTATTTCTGGAGCGGTTTCTTCAGCCAAAGGTCTGGCTAAGAGATCAACATAGTTAGAAACATTTAGTAAGTTAGAACCGAAGTAAATATCAGGCAACACGATCGGGTTCTGTTCAACGACTTGTTTTACAAGGAGAGCAACAAGTGATTTTGGAGCGAAATTAGGAATGCGTAGTGCAGGAGGTTTAGGAATGGAAGAAGAAGATGATCCACCAACATTTGTGGAATCATAATCTGGGTTTTGTGAGGCCATTTCAGCGAGTAAGTTCAGTGGGTTTGAATTTTCTGAAGAAGAAGATTTTGAGTGAGAATAGTTTGCGTGAGTTTGTGAATGATCAGGAGTGACCGATGGGTTTTGTTTTTCAGCCATTTCACCGCCTTTCTTTCCAATCAAATTAAACACACGGACAATTAAATAATGATATATGAAATATAGGAGGGAAAAGAAAAGCATATGACCGAAATAATGAAATAACACAAGTGTAAATCAAACAAACCTTGAATCCTATGCGCAACAACAATGTTTTTCAGCTTTCAGTTTTAAACATCACAATCAAATCAAACTTAAGTAGAGAAGAAAGACTGGAGGTTATTACACAAAACCACCAAGAAACCGACCAAGAGTGGGACAAAGTAACTACCCACTAAGGTAATTTGTGATCGTGTGTTGTGTAAGAGCCGCCAAAAACTTTTTCAAAAACCAAGAAACCATATCCAAAGTTAAATAGACAAAAAAATAGTTCAAATAACTCGTTCAATCCACAAAATCGACTTAAGAGGAACTTAAACAAATCATGTATGATAAATAAAGTTTGAATCACTTAAGGTTTCACAAAATGTTGGCACACATATATCTCAACACTCATTTTGCATGAAATTCATCATCAAAGTGTTGCATATTTTGAATTTTTTCTTTAAACACATGTTCACATTGATCCATCTTTTCAAGAGAGTGCACTGTAGTAGCGAGCTCCGTGCCCCACAGTTACTCAATGGATTGTGAACAAACATGGATGTATATTTAATCACCTTTTGAAAAGAGAACATCGTAGTAGCGAGCTCCGTGTCCCATAGTTACTCAGTGATTACACATCTAAGTTGTGCTTTATTTTTAATGCATTTAAGAGATATATGTCCAGGACTCTGTATCTAAACCATGATTCAAACAATATGATCAAAACACTATCATTTAAAGTACAAAATAAGCAAATACAGTAGACAAACTCATTATCAGAACCACAATGTTGCTTCAAATGTTAAGAAACATTTGTCACAACATCTAGTGTTTATTTTCAGATATAGCAAAGACCAAGAGACTTTCTAAGAGAAGAAAACCTCTCATTATCAAGGGCTTTTGTGAAAATATCAGCAAGTTATTTTTCAGTAGAAATGTATTCTAACTTCACAACTTCTTTATCTACAAGATCTCTTATAAAGTGATGTCTTATACTTATATGCTTAGTCAAAGAATGTTGCACAGGATTCTTGGAAATATTGATAGCACTAGTATTATCATAATAAACAGTCAAAATACCACTTTCCAACCCATAATCATCAAACATCTTTTCAAGACATAGGAGTTGAGTGCAACAACTTCCAGCAGCAATATATTCAGACTCAGCTGTCGACTGTGAAACACAATTCTGTTTCTTACTATGCCAGGAGATAATGTTGTTTCCCATGTAGAAACATCCTCCACTAATACTTTTTCTGTCATCAGAATCACCTGCCCAATCTGCATCACTATAGCCTACTAAAGAGCAATTAGTATCCTTTGAGTACCAAATACCTAGATCATATGTTCCAGCTACATATCTTATAATTCTTTTTACAGAATTGAGATGTGATTCCTTAGGATTAGCTTGATATCTAACACAAAGACAGACACTATACATAATATCAGGCCTACTAGAAGTTGATTACAAAAGACTACCAATCATTGATCTATACAAAGTAAGATCAAAATCTTTTCCAATCAAGTCTTTACTCAACTTTTGAGTTGAACCCATAGGAGTTTTCACAGTTTTAGCACTTTCCAAACCAAACATTTTCACCAGATTCTTAGAATATTTGTTTTGGCAAAAGAAAATACCATCTTTCATTTGTTTGATTTGAAGACCTAAAAAGAAATTTAGTTCTCCAACCATAGATATTTCAAAAGTACAGGTCATTTCTTTAACAAAACTTTCAAGCATATCATTACTAGTTGAACCAAATACAATATCATTAACATATATTTGAGCAACCATGATATCATTCTTAGAATTTTTATTGAACAAGGTTCTATCAGCTTCACCTCTCAAAAATCCAAACTCAAGTAAGAAATTAGTAAGTCTACCATACCAAGCTCTAGGTGCTTGTTTTAGACCATACAAAGCTTTTTTTAACTTGTAAACATGATCAGGGAATTCTGGATTTTCAAAACCTTTAGGTTGTTCAACATAAGCTTCATCATCCAAAATACCATTTAAGAAAGCAGCTTTAACATCCATTTGATGCAAGTTAATGTTAATGAAACAAGCAATAGCAAGAAGTAATCTAATAGACTCTATTCTAGAAAAAGGAGCAAATGTTTCATCAAAGTCAATTCCTTCAATCTGAGTATAACCTTGAGCAACCAATCTAGCATTATTTCTCACAATATTACCAGATTCATCAGTTTTATTTTTGAAAATCCACTTTGTTCCTATGACATTAATATCAGAATTAGGTCTAGGTACAAGTGTCAAAACATCATTTCTTTCAAACTGATTAAGCTCTTCATGCATAACATTTATCCAGTTTTCATCATTAAGAGCTTCTTTCACATTCTTAGGCTCAATTGCAGAATGATAACACTCAAAAGTTACCTAATTGCATATGGATGACATGCAAACTGATCTTACAAAGTTATTGATGTGAATACCCATTCTTCTTCTAGTTTGTACACCAGTGGTAGCTTCTCCAATGATCTGATCTGATGGATGAATTTTCATTATCTTTGTTGAGGGAATCAACTGTTTTGGATACTGTGAATCTTGTGACAGGTTTTCAGCATTTGAACTTTTGGGTAATGTTGTATCAGATGTTGAAGGAACATTGTGATCAACATCCTTACTGTCCTCTTTGTCATCAGTATCTCTGGATACTTCTATCAAATTTGATACATTGTCTTCAGCACTTTTACCTGCGAGACTTGCAAGTTCATCAAATACCACATTAACAGATTATTGCATTGTATTAGTTTTCAAGTTATAGATTCTATAAGCCTTTCTATTCTTAGAATATCCTAAGAAAAATCCTTTATCACTTTTTGAATCAAACTTGTGCAACTGATCTCTATCATTTAAAATGTAACAAACAATATGAATATACACTCTATTCACAATTACTACCAGAATGAATATACACTCTATTCACAATGTGACAAGCAGTATTTAAAGCTTCAACCAAGAATTTCTTAGAAAGACTTTTTGAGGTTAGCATAACTCTTGCCATTTCTTGCAAAGTTCTATTCTTTCTTTCAGCAATCCCATTTTGTTGAGGAGTTTTATGTGAAGAAAACTCTTGCAAAATACCTTTCTTTTCACAAAAATTAGTAAACAAACTGTTTTCAAATTCTCTTCCATGATCAGACCTTATCCTACTGATCTTTAAACATAAAACAGTTTAAAACCTTTTGTAAAGAATTTTAAACTCAGAAAAGGTATCAGATTTTTCTTTCAGAAATATAACCCAAGTATATCTAGAAAAATCATCTACAAGAACATAAGAATACCTCTTTCCATCAAAACTTTCAGTTTCCATAGGACCCATTAGATCCATATGAATCAACTCACAACACCTGTTTATTGTACATGCTGACAACATTTGATGTGTTGTCCTTACTTACTTACCTTTCTGGCATGGTCCACAGATTTTTCCTTTTTCAAAGTTAAGATCAGGTAAACCAACATCAACACCTAGTCTATGCAATTTCTGAATACTTCTGTAATTAGCATGACCAAGTTTTTGATGCCACAAAATAATATAATCTGCTTTAGCACTTTTACAAGTATGGTTTGAACCAATCAAATAACAATTATCAACAGATCTATTGCCAGTCATTAAGCATTCATCATTCTTATTAAACACATAGCATGAATTCTTGTCAAATTTCACATGTAAATCATCATCACATAATTGACTAATACTAATCAGATTAGCAAGTAATCCTTTTACGTGTAACACATTTGTCATCTTTGGAAAACCAGGAACATTCAAAGTTCCTTTACTAACCACTTTACGTTTTGAACCACCACCATAGGTAATATGACCACCATTACAAGATGTATAATTAGTCAGATGATTGACTTGACCTGTCATGTGTCTAGAACAACCACTATCAAAGTACCAAGATCCAGGAACACATTCTTTCAAAGATGTATACACAACATTACATGACATGTTCTTATGAATAAACTTTTTAGTGTTGTTAACCTGTTTTATAGGGTGTTCAATTTTATCAGGTAAAATAATTCCAGCTTTTAAGTCTCTTCTTAACTTAGAACAATATAGACGAATGTGACCTACTCCAACACAATAAAAACAAACATACTCTTTAAACAAACCATCATATTTCTTTTGTTTACCCTTAAAAGATTTTGGTAAAGAAGTTCCAGCTTTTACAAAAGAAATAGGTTCACAGGATATAGGAGTATTTTCAAAAGTTTTCTCAAAACCAAGTCCAGCATTACCATATCTACCAATCATCAATGCATCATTCAAATCAGTAGTGCTAGCTGAAAACTTTTTAAAACTAAGAGTAGTGCACTTAAATTCATCTTTCAAGGTAGAAATTTCCACATCTTTTCTAGTTAAAAGAACTTCTAGCTTAAAAAGATTCTCTTTCAAATTTGAATTTTCTAAAGATAAGGAACTCAACACCTGTTTTTGAGTTTCTAAATCAGATTTAAACTTCAGATATTCAGAGTTACAATCAGCAGAATTTGATGTTTCAGCATTCAGAATAGTTCCAGCAAAACAATTAATCTCAGAATCACATTTACTGAATGTTGTTTCAGATGTTGTGATAACATCTGAATCTGTTTCAGACCTGTTGGGATAACAAATGCCAGAATCTATCGGGATGACCTCATAAACACAAATTTAAATTAACAATTATTACTAGCATGAATTTACCTAAGTGAATTCAAATAATAATCAATCCAACAACAACATGCAAATAAAATTTCACGTAAAAGATCCTAGCATGCGGAATTTATAGGAGTTTACATAAACGTACCCGTTGGAGAGACGATCTGAGACAGACAGGATCAAGTATCTGGATACCCACCAAAAGTCCTTCTCAAGTATTCCCAAGTCCTCGTCCAATAACCCCGGTGGAAGGTTCTCCGATGAACGATTTATAAAACAAGGAAAATAAAATATTGTTGCACCACCTTTGTGGATTTCTAATATTTCCAACACATGGAACACTAGTTGGGAATGAAAAATTCATCCCCTATTTATAAGACAAGGGTGTTCGAAAATTTCAAGCATAATTAGGGCTAGGAAAGATCTTTTCTTGATTTCCAAGAAATCTTGAATATATCCAATATATTCTTCTTTCCATGTGTATTTTTCCACAAAAATCTCACACCCTTATTTGGCCATAAATTTTGAAAATTTACAAGAAGATTTGCAAGATTGGAACTTTCTTGAATTTATGAGATATTCTTGTATTCCAAGAATACATATCTTCCATAAAATCTTTCCAAGAAAATCAAGAAAATCTTTCTTCCCTCTCTTATACTTAATTTTCGAAAAATCCTCATTAAAGAAGCCAAGTGGGAGTTTTCTTGAATTTATGGGATAATCTTGTATTCCAAGAATACATTATCTCCTTTCCATAAAATCTTTTCAAGAAAATTCTTCTCCCTCTTTTCTTTAATATTTTCGAAAAAAAATAGGAAATATTGCAACAATAAATTTATTTTATTTTAAGCATCTTTCATTTATTGGACTATAATTTGGGCTACTTGAGGGGCCTTTAGGAGAATTAAGATGGACCTTCCAATGGGCTTCTGAATTCCAATATTGAGCCACAATATAATTCAGCCCATTAATATTAATTAATATCACTATATAATTAATATTGCACTATCCAATCTTAACCCATATTATGGTAATATGGCTCCCGGTTATTATTTCCCGTGTTTAAGATTATTTAGTCAATTAATTAATTAAGCCACTGAAAAGCTTTGTATTAATTAATATCTTTATCCTTGGAGTAAGGACATCCCAGCTTTATTATCCATACCGGAAAATTAATTCCACTTGCAAGATTTGGTATGATAAAGGTTTCGGGCCCACCAAGGGGACCAATCAAGCAAGACTTTTGCAAGCACACGATTCTCTGTATTAATTTAGCAACTGTCGTGCAATTAATATTATTGCCCAAGATATAGGGTATCGAAGTCGCAATGATTCTCTTCCCATTTATAAGTCAAAGCAATAACTACTAATCACACACAGTCCTTATTAAGTGACAGAGATTAAGAAATCAACAACCACTGAGGTCTAACTCTTCATCCCTTAAGTCAGTGCGAATGAGTTTATCCTCTCTGTAGGTCCGCTTCAGCGCATCGAATGCACTAGTGTAATCTCTTGGTCAAGACAAGCCAATCTGAGCCTTACACATCAACTTCTACCAACAGATTTTTCGGATCTATCTAAGTTGTGAAACACGCACTCGTATATAAGGAACTATTAATGTGATCTTCTGTGATCTGGTATCACCAGGTTAACTACAATGTAACGCTTGCTACGAACGGTTTGCAGTAAATATATATAACATTCAATCATATTTAAAGCAACAGTGATAAACAATTTATTTCAGTAAATAAGTGTTTAATACATAGGTTATACAAAGTAAAAGCATATTTTCACGTATAACCCCAACAAGACCAATAATCATCGAGATCATCATCAAATGTATCATCATAAACTATTCTAGTAGACATAGCACTTAGTTCATATTTACCAGCATCAGTTTCATCATCAGAATCATCACTCAAGGTAGCATTAAAATTCATCTTCTTCCTAAGAATAATATTAGCACATTCATTAACATAATGACCATATCCAGAACATGCATCACATTTAACCTTTTTTCTGTACTCAGGATCATATTTGAACTTGTTATCCTTAGTAAATTGTCTAGATTGATTGAAACTGGAAGACTGACTTGGAACAAGCTTTTTATCAAAGGGAGAAGTATTGTGATTGTTTCTATCTTTTGGTTGAAAATTACCATTTGGTTTTCTGAACTTTTCTTTTAGATAATTTTTTAATTGCTTAGTGATAAGAGCAAATTGTTCAGAAATGTCTTCATCACATAAATCAGAAACATCTTCATCAGAATCAACTTCAGTTACATAAGGATGTTTACCAACATTATATGAAGTTTCACCTCTAAAAGCAAGTACTTTCTTGTCTTTATCTTTCTCATGTTTATCATCATCTAACGTATTTGAGTTTATCTCATAAGTTTTCAAGATACTAACCAACTCATTTTGACTCAATAAATCAGTGTTTTTAGCCTCTTCTATTGTACATATTTTAACATCAAACCGTTTAGGAACAGTTCTAAGTATCTTATTGACTAACCAAGTGTTGGAAATTGGATCACCAAGTGAGTGTGACTCATTAGCAATCTCACTTATCCTTAGCTTTATGGTCCTTCCTTTTCTCAGTGGATCTGTCCCAAGCCTCTGAATTATTCCTGTTCTTGTACCTGTGATTCCTGTAATATTTCTTATATTTTCCATATCTGCTATTGAGTCTTTCAAACCTCCTTGCCATTAGTACTTGCTTATCCTATTGCTCATCCTGATTTTTGGCAAGTGAGTTCTCAGACTCTCTAGATTTACAGGATTTCTCTTTGACTTTAAAGGCCACATTTTTGCTAATGAAGAATCATCTTTGCTATCAGACTTCTTAGTTTTCTTGTCAATCACAAACTCATAAGCTTTCAGTTCAGAGAAAACTTGTTGGTATGGCATGAAATCAATATTTTTTGTGTTTTCAATCACCACAACATGTATATCCCATTTCTTTGATAATCCTCTAAGAATTTTCAGTGCCACTTCTCTCTGTGGGTATCTTTTCCCAAGAGCACTCAGATCATTCATAATGCTAGTGAATCTGACTTCCAGTTTGTCAATGGATTCACCATCTTCTATTTCAAAACTATCAAACTTTTCAATAGCAACAAAAAGTTTGTTCTCTTTAATATGATTTGTGCCTTGACACATGATAGCAAGTGTGTCCCATATTTCTTTTGCAGTTTCACAGTGAGAAATCATCCCCATAACACCATCATCAATAGTGATATATAGAGTATCTTTAGCAATGTAGTCCAAATTGACTAACTTTCTCTCATCATGAGTAAGTTGATCATCAGGTTTTGGGAATTCATCCCTGGGATCATTCCTCTCAGTATCAGTAATTCTGGGATTCACAATAGTGTATTTGAATGGTCCTTCAGAAACCACTCTCCACATTCTCTCATGTTTGGAATACAGATGAGCCTGCATTCTCAGTCTCCATAGGTCATAGCTCTCAACAGAGAACACAGGAAGTTTCTTAGAAGGCATGATGAATGAGCCTTGTAAGATATCAACAATAAGATCTATTCAGTAGACCACCAAAGTCTTTTCAGCAAATAGACTATGGCTACCAAAGCAAGTGGTCAAAATGAACCACTGCTCTGATACCACTTTTTGGTCCTGGTGCAAACGAGTCTCACACGTGTATGGGGGGGGAATACACGTGTTCAGTGATTTTTAAAACTTTTTCTTCACTGAGATCAGATGGGTCAGGTTGTCCTGAGAATTTTGCGCTGAGGAGCACAAATCGCCTTGAGTCAGAGTCTATTGAGACAGTGATCCTGAGCAGCTTTCAGTAGCTTCAGATTAGCCCAACTGATCCTGAGTTTTATTAGAGATCCTGAGAAGCTTGGGTTAGATAACTATCTTACTGAATACGCAGTAGAGTTAGTTCAGTTTGGTAACTATCTGTTCTAGCTAATCAAGAGTGTGAAATGGTTGGCCCTAAGTTTATACTCGTTTTAGCTTGCTGAAAATCTCTTCCTTAGTAAAATAGTGGTTAAGGCTGTGAATCAGTTAATGCACATTCAGTGGATTGTTTCCAACTGAGTATCAGTGAAATATGCTTTCAGTGAAAAACATGCAACATATATAATGCAGTACAGAAAGCAAACAACACAGCAATTATAGTAGTTCAGAGACTCAAGCTTCTACGTCCACTCTCTCTGATCTTCAGAGAAATTCCTTAACACACTTCCTAAAGCTTTCAGGCTGACTCACTGCAGCTTACTAACTTTTCTACCTTGAGTTTTCTGGCTGACTCACTGCAGCTTACTAACTCAACACACACAAGTTTTCAGACTACCACAAGTAGCTTACTAACTTCTCCTCTAGAGTTTTCTGGCTGACTAACCTGCAGCTTACTCACTCTTTACAACTCTAACTCACCAACAAAACACACACACTCAAACTACCCTATCAAAGGGTTTGGGTTTGGGTTGGTTTCCAACTAGGGTGAGATATCTTTTACAATAAGAACAAATGCAAAGGCTAGGATATCTCTACTAAGCTCTGGATATTTCTATCAAATCTAGGCTTAGTGAATGAGCTCTCTCCAATGTGAAACACTTGGGAAATTCTAAGGTTTTTCGAGTGCTTCAATTTGCAATAATACGAATGAGCTCTTGAGTTGCTTGAAATTTCCCATAACCTTTCAATGGTGAAGGTCACTGGTATTTATAGGCAACTTCTCCAATGGTTACTCTTTGAAAAACTATCCGTTGGAAGAGATAGCATCAAGAGTTTCCCCTTTTAGGGTTTGAACACTCCCTTGCATGTTTTAGGAAATATGAAGCCATGTAGCCAATCACCAATTTTTGCAGTCTGGAACATAGTAGTACTGACAAAATTCAGTGTCCTGTCGCTTTCAGTGTCAGTAAAGTACAGTGTTGTCTTCCTCTTATTGGTTCTTGTCTTCAGTGAATGTAGACAAACAAAATGGCTCTTTTAGATCAATCTCTCTGAATGAGACAATGTTGGAAAATTTGTATTTTGTTTTGATGGAAGTTCCAAAACAGGTTGTAATAGGACCAGTCAGATCTGTTAGCTGACTGATGATTTAGAATCAGATTAAGATGACCAGCTTAAATGTATAGATAGCTGATGTAAAAGATAGGTCACATATTGAGGGGGAACTCAATATGTATAGGTCAGGTCAAATTATCAGATGACCAGATAAGGTCAGATGTTCAAAAGACTAAACAAGTCAGAAGATAAGAAGAAGTCAGATGATCAGGTGAAGACTGAAGACAGTGAGACTCGGAGAAATCTGAAGACTCAGAGAAACCTGAAGACTCAGATAAACCTAAAGACTCAGTATGTCACTGAAGACACTGAGACTCAGAGTAACCAAAAGATCAAGAAGACCAGAAGACCAGAAGACCTACATCAGCCGAGTTTGCAAATTGTGCAAAGACAATCTGCATCAGAAGACTCTATCAGGTAGACTGATCAGTTATCTGATCAGGTCAGCTTACACCTGGTGTTAACCAAAATGGTACCCAGACCATACAAATGTTCTACAAGAAGAATATCAAACGTTAATTGGACAAATACTGAAGTGTTGTACTCGTGAATCCAATGAGAGAGCGACATGTGCGCAAAAAGGGCTGACAATGCGGGATTCGACGTTGCGGAGACAAACGGCGATAATCATGCCTTCTGCCACGCCGTTATTGGAATCACGTCACATCAAATTCTACAAACCTACCAAATATAGCAGGAAATTCAAATTGCTCTCCAACGGCTCTTTGATTTCGTGGTCTATAAAATGGGATTGCTCTTCAAAGTGAAGGAGATAGAAAATTATCAAGAAGCTCAAACTATAGCAGAATTTCCACGAAGAACACAAAATTTGAAGATTATTTCTAAGTGTTCATCCCATTGTTCTTAGCATAGAAATCTCATCCTCTAGATTTTTGGCTACATAAACACTAGGATAGATTTCCAGTTGGAACCACAACAAAACTTTACCCAAACTCAAAAGTTAGGTTAAGTTTGTTTTGCAAGATTTCAGACTAGGGATTCTAGTTCTGATTTCTGGGATCGGTTGAGTGTGAACTCGATAAACATTTGTTGGGTGTTGGACTAACACATTAAACTAAGTCCATTCGGTTAAGTTGGTTTAGTTGGTGCCCCTTGTGATAGGGAAGAGTGGACGTAGGACCGATTGTCTGAACCACTATAAAAATCTTGTGTGCATTTACTTGCTCTTTACTGCTTTACACTATTACACACAACCGAGCTTAAAACTGCGTACATATTCTGAGTTAATATCAGTCTGCACCAAGCAACTGATCTGATCAGTTTGACAGTTTAGTCAGCTGATTGAAAACTGACTTGAGAATCTGATTTGATAAAACTGGTTTTTCACACGGGTACAAAATAGCTTCCGCACTATCAGTTAAACTGACAGATATCTAACTGATCTGCCCTCAGGCACTCAGTAAGATTGAATATTAGTCTAAACTGATTCACTTACACTCTGATCAGGCAAACTGCAATCACACCTGATCTGCACGAAAAAGTTTTCAGAAGTCTATTCACCCCTCCCCTCTAGACTTCTGCCCTCACGAAACCCATTCGGGACCTACAAGTGGTATCAGAGCAGTGGTTCTACAGACCACTGGCTTTGAAAATCATCGGTTCTTGAGGATGATCCTTTGTGGTCACTTTAACTGATCTTGAAAAACCATTTTCAAAACTCATTCGTTTTCAAACTCACGATCAGCATGGATAATACTTCTGGTATGTATCATGATTTGCCTAAATTTACCATTGATGAGTATGCAGACTGGACAATATTCATGAGCAACCATCTGGGATCAATAAGCGGCAGAATGATGGAAGTTATTGAACGAGGACCCATCGTCATCTATCATGACAACTCAGCTGTTGGAGGTGATCCAGATTTTGCAGTTGGAAGCCTTGTCAGAAAGAGTCCTGCCCTGATGGATGCTGAAGAGAGAAAGCTGTACACTCTGGATACAATAGCCAGGCATATAATCATGAAGACCATAGACAAGATAACCAAAGAAAAGATAAAATGTCTCAAGACAGCCAAACAGATGTGGGATACGCTTGCTGAGATCTGTGAAGGAAATGACCTGATTAAAGATAGCAGACTGCAAGCTGAACTGGTGAAATTCGAGAAACTTAAGATGCTGCCTAATGAAACCATCAATGAGCTCGATGGAAGAATCACCATGTCAGTGAACAAGCTACGGGAACTTGGACGAGAGATGTCAGATAAAGACATCAATTACAAGATCTTGAGATCTCTAACCAAGAAGTGGGATATGAAAGTCACGGTAATCAAGGATTGTCAAGATATTGCCAAGGTGAAACCAAGCAGCCTGTTCCTGAGTCTTAAAGCCCATGAGTTCGATCTGATCGAAAGAGGGCAAGAAGAAGAAGATGAGTCGCCTGCTGAAGCCACACCCTCCACATCAAAATCAGTTGCATTCAAAGCAGCCATTAGCAAATCAAAGGCTACTGAACCTGTTGGAAACATTATAAGCCAAGCTGAACAGATCGCTTTGCTAACCAGAGAACTTGAAAAATCTAACATTCAACTTGGTAAGTATCGCAGATTTTTCAGGGATTATCAAAACAGAAGAGGGAGAGATAGGAGGCCAGGTCACAGATCTCCACGAAGGACCAGATCTGATGACCGAAGGGATCACAGAGAAGATAAGAAAAGAGATGATCGGTCTGATGAAAGAAGAGACAACAGATCTGAGGGAAAAAGTTATGATTACAATCAGAAAGGAAAGTCACCTGACAGATTCTACAGACGGAGTGACTCACCGGAAGAAGAAGTTCCGTAGATCATGGAACATGCTTCAACTGTGAGAAACCAGGTCACTACAGCGCCGATTGCCCAGACCTGACTCCAAGAGAAAGAGAAGAGAAGTGGAACAGAAGAGAGGAACGCTATAGAGATAGGAAAGCCATGGTTGCTGATACATCAGGAATCGATGATTCTTATATGCCTTCTGAGGATTCTGGCTACTTATCAGTAGAGGACTTTTGTCTGATAAGCAATGCAGATGATTTCTATGACCATGATGATATGATATTCTCTTTAGATGATGAAATCTGTCTGATGGCTAAGGAGGAAGACCAATCTGAGGTAACCTCTAAACCTTCTGCTCTTCCAGTTTCCACACCAGCTATAATTACTTTTTCTTTGGAGGGATTGACTTGCAGCTCTATTCTGAGCAATTGCTTGATGATCTCTCTAACGCAGTAGACACTTATACAATAGTGGAAGCTAAGGATAAAAAATACTCACCTTGTTAAGGAGAATCTTTGTCGAAGCAAAAGCTAAACCGAAATCGAGATGAAGCCGCGAGGGAAGGTAACTGAAGAACTGAAAGTTCTGAAAGTTAAATCTTCTGATCAGGAGAAGCAGATTAAAGAACAACTGGCAATCAATAAACAACAAGCTGATGATTTTAAAATCTTACAAGCTAAGTTTGATGAACTCTTCCGACTACATGAGAGTCTGAAATCTACAGAGGATAGTTTACGTAAGAAAATAGAGGTTTTCACGAAATCTTCAAAAACCGTTCAGGATATGAACAACTATTTTCGAACGCCAACTAATAAGAAGGGAATTGGGTATGAAAACCCTTCTACATCCTCAAAAGCCCCGTCTGGTTCACTTCAAAAAGGTGTAATCAAACGAGTCTCTGATATAGATACACATAAAGCAAAATATGTATCTGATAAGGGAAAGAGACCTGCTGAACAAGTAAGGCAAGTGCCTAATCAGAAACGGAACATAAATGGACCCCAACTTATTAAGCATCAGCCGAGGAATCAACAGAAGAACCCAGTTTTTCTGAAGAGACCTCAACCTGATCAGTAGATTAGGTATCAGAAAAGATAACCTGTCAAAAGGAAATCTAATCTGAAACCTAATCAGGGTCAGCTGCCTAACAAGCAAGCTAAAGGTAAACTGCCAAGACCATTTATGCCAAAAAGATATGAATCTTTTAATGGTAGCAGTCGTACCTACCCTTACAATCAGAGACCTAGGGCTGCTGCACCTGAGCCCCACTGGGTTAAAAGAAGACAAACTATAAGGAAAAATCCCAAGTCTTCTGATTCACTCAAGGCTCGCACAAATAATCATACTAATCAGAATGCATATAAAGAGATGTATGATTATGTCGATGTTTATGGGAGACAAATCAGGCCTTCTGATCTATCTGATTACAATAGAAGTGTCTTGTTTGTATGGATCCCTAAAACCACCTCTAACCCCTCAGGACCCAATCCTAAAGGGGTACCTAAAGCCTGACTTGATTGCAGGTTCGCGTGGGTTTAGCCAACAAAGGAGGTGTACAAGTAACTATCTGGTACATCGATAGTGGATGCTCATGGCACATGACTGGAAGCAAACATCTCCTTAGCTCTTACAAAGAACAAGAAGGCCCACGTGTACTCTTTGGTGATGATAACTTATGTTTTACCAGGGGATTCGGAACCTTAGAAAATGATGATGTACAGGTTACTGGAGTCTCGTATGTCGAAGGTTTAAAGCATAACCTGTTATCAGTATCACAATTCTGCGACAACGGATTCAGTGTTGAGTTCTCGAGTGATCAGTGTACTATAAGGAATCGAGCTGCTCAACAAATCTTGCTAACTGGTTCTAGGAAAGGCACGATTTATACAGCAGATTGGAACAGTTGTCCAAGAAATGCATGCCTGATTGTTAAGAGTTCCAAAAGTAGCAGTTGGCTCTGGCACAAAAGAATGAGTCATCTGAACTTTAAAACTCTTAACAAGATAGCAAGGATGTCTTTGGTTGAGGGACTTCCGAATGAGGTATTCTCAAAGGATCAGACATGTGCCGCATGTTAGAAGGGAAAACAGGTTAAAGCCTCATTCAAGGGAATACCTGGACCAGCATCCAGTAGAGTATTAGAACTGCTCCATATGGATTTATTTGGACCAGTTACACCAGTCAGTCTCAGCGGACGCAAATATACTCTGGTAATCATGGATGATTATTCCAAGTTTACCTAGATTGTATTCTTGTATAAGAAGAATGAGACAACAACAAAGATACCTGAGCTGCTCAAGAAACTACAAAACGAAAAGGGTGTCAGTATAGCAAAAATCAGATCAGATGAAGGTATAGAATTTCTGAACTCTTTTATTACTGTTTTTTCACTAAGTTTGGTATACAGCATGAGACGTCAGCTGCAAGAACGCCACAACAGAATGGTGTAGCAGAACGGAGAAACAGAACACTCAAGGAAGCTGCTCGCACCATGTTAGCTGAACATGCAACACCAAGCCATTTCTGGGCAGAAGCCATCAATACTACATGCCACACTCAGAACAGATGTTCTCTGACTAAGGCTCACTACAAAACACCCTATGAACTGTGGAAGGGCAGAAAACCTCGTGATTCTTACTTCCATGTTTTTGGGTGCAAGTGTTTCATACACAACAATGGGAAGAGTCGGTTGAAGACTTTTGAGGCTAAGTCAGATGAGGGTATATTCTTAGGATATTCCTCATCCAACAAGGCTTTCAGGGTTTACAACAGGCGAACCCTAGTTGTGGAAGAAACACCTCATGTGGTCTTTGATGAGACATCTTCTGAACAAGAGAAAGCTGCCTTAGAACAAGCAGTACCAGATCAATAGGTACCTGATACACAGAAAATGGATCAACTAAGTATCAAGGAGAAAGGATCTAAACATGTAACAGTGTATATTCCAGAACTTGATCTTGCCGATTCACCAGGTCAATCAGACCCTAAGGTACGCACAACTGTCAGTGAAGAAGCTGGCACAGCTGAGACAGTATCAACTGAACCATCTGGTTCAGGGGGAACACCTGAAGTTCCTACAGACAGACATCAGCCCATGATGAGTCCAACATCAGCTGAGACATGTCCATATCAAGTGGATCATAATTCTGCACCACTCCCAATCACTAGTAATGAACCACTATCAGAAGAGGATGATGTTCTCCAAACAGATGCAAATCATAAAAGAACGACCTGGATAACCAGTCATCTAACTGATCTGATCATCGGAGACCCATCTGATAGAGTCAAAACTAGACATCAGATTGGTGAAAGTGCCATGTACTGTTGTTATCTGTCTTTGAAGGAACCAACTGGAGTAGAGGAATCTCTACAAGACGCAAGCTTGATTCTAGCCATGCAAGAAGAACAGGGACAGTTTGAAAGAAATAAGGTTTGGAAACTGGTGGACAGACCAACTCATCAAGATGTGATTGGCACAAAGTGGGTATTCAAGAACAAGAGAGATGAGAATAATATCATAACCAGAAATAAGGCAAGACTTGTTGCTAAGGGTATTCACAATCGGAAGGATTTGATTATGATGAGACCTTTTGCACCGCCGCCGCTTTAGAAGCCATTTCGGTCATTTCGCATCTCTACCGCCTACAGAGAGGGTTCATTGTGTATCGGATGGATGTAAAGAGTGCATTCTTAAACGGGGGTACTAGCCGAGGAAGTTTATGTTGAACAACCTCCGGGCTTTGAAAAAAGGCGACCGGTGTACCGATTTAAGAAAAAGCTCTTTATGGTTCAAACAAGCTCCTCGAGCTTGGTATGATACACTCTCTCGATTCTTGATAGATAAAGTGGTTTCACTAAAGGAATAGTGGACATAACCTTATTCAGAATAGAAGATGGAGAAGATATTCTGATGGTTCAGATTTATGTGGACGACATCATCTTCGGATCTCCCAACAAGAGGCTATGTGAAAAATTCAGCAAACTGATGCAAGGGAAATTCGAGATGTCCATGATGGGTCAGATGAATTACTTTCTGGGTTTACAAGTTAAGCAAAGTACAGAAGGGATATTCATCTGCCAGGAAGTACACTAGGAATTTATTGGCTAAGTTTGGAGTTCAAAACTGTAAGGAAGCCAGAATTCCTGTGATGACTGGATTCAAGTAGGATCCAGATGAGGACGGTCAGAAAACTAATCAGAAAGAATATAGGGCTCTCATTGGATCTTTACTATACCTAACTGCCAGCAGACCAGATATCACTTTTGCAGTAGGTGTATGTGCCAGATTTCAGGCAAATCCAATGCAAAGCCACCTGGAAGCAGCTAAGCGGATTCTTAAGTATCTGAAGGGCACATTAAACCTTGGTTTATTTTACCCATCAGATGATAATCTAGAGTTTAGTGGGTATTCTGATTCTAATTACGGAGGTTGCAGAATCGACAGGAAGTCAACCTCAGGTACATGTCAGTTTTTAGGTAGTAAATTGATCTCTTGGTTTTCAAAGAAGCAGACGTCAGTTGCGACATCTACTACTGAAGCAGAATATATAGCTGCAGGATGCTGTTTTTCCCAACTGCTCTGGCTAAGTCAGCAGCTGAGGGATTACAACATTGTAGCTAAGAACGTACCTATATTCTGTGACAGTAATAATGTTATTGCAATCACTCAGAATCCTGTTTTACATACAAGATGCAAGCATATGGATGTCAGACATCATTTTATAAGAGATCATGTTGAAAAGAAGAATATCAGAATGGAAAAGATCCATACTGATAAGCAGAAAGCTGATATTTTAACTAAGCCACTAGCTGAGATCAGATTAAGAGAATTATGCAATGAGCTAGGGCTTCTGGATCTTGGAGAAAGTGCACCAGAAATGTTTGGTGGACTGGTGTCCAGAACCAGTTGGTTAAGAGACTAACCAGGTTAAGAGGAATCAGTTGAGTTAGGAATCTCAACTGATCAGAATCTCAGACAAGGAGCCGATCAGAAGATCAGACAAGGAGCCGATCAGAAAATCAAACAAGGAACTGATCAGTTTAAGATATATCAGATTAAGGGGGAACTGATCAGATTGAAAGGTTATACTTTATAAGTCGATTTAACTATGATCAACAAGCAAGTTGTATAAGTTTAAAGCTACAAATCGCATAAGTAAGTATAAGCAACACAACAATGAAATAATAGAATTTTTTATTGATAAAGACCCAGAGGTCAGATTTACATTACAAGTTACAAGTACAAAAGGACCCGGAGGTCAGTACATAAACCATAAATCATAAACCATAAACCCTAAGCCTAACTCTAGGAAGGTAGGGGGAGAGAGGCTTTAAAGATTTTAGAGCATGATGCTCTCATTATCCCCCGACCCTAAAAGGGGCGTGAGAGGCTTTGAAATAATCCTGAGCCACCCTCAGAGCTTCGGAGTGAGGAGCGAGAGTGGCCTTGAAGGATTTCTATGCCAGGAGCCCCTAGACCTAAATCAATGGGCTCTCCAGCTGTTAAATAGGACACAAGTGCCAAAGATTTGGTCAAAAGACCATATGGCCACAAGTGTCGCATGCAAACATTGAGTTTGATATACGAAGATCAGCTATTGCCTGATCCAGACCGTATACTAAACCCATATTTTGTATCAGACTGAGTCTGTTGATGCTAATTTCGTCATCTCGATAGGCACACAAGGTGCATACGGTTAGGAGAAGTGTCTTCTCATTTGCTATAGCAGATTCGCTGCCTCGGTGGTAAAGAAGCTTAGCAATTATTGTATGTGTAATCTTCGATGATGACGAAAGCAGTGTTAAGGAACACACGGGGTTGATTTCAGAAGCTGAAATCATTTGAGAAGGGTTAAAGGCTTTTGCCGGAAGTTTCACCGGAAATAAGGGATTCATCGGAAAACATGGAGTATAAGATAAAGAAGATGTATGGTTTATGTTGTGTTGTTTGCCTAAAACCCCAGTTCTATTTATAGGAGAAAAGCAGGGGTATAGGTGTAAATTTATTTTCTCAAAGACTCTTAGGAGAAATTTGCATCGACAACGCGTAAGAAACACGCGACTGATGGTTGGATGAGTTGACGGTGTGAGTAATCACAACGTATCTATACCATTATTATGGAGTGTTAAATCGCACTAATTTGGGAATCGAGGCGACTTTTTGACTCCCCGAAGTAAATGCTTTGGCGGGAGTATAACTCAAATGCCTAGGAAACGTGGCCTGAATAGAAGAAGACTGAAGGATGAAGAGGATCAAATAAGTGGATCAGATAAGTATCAGAATGGATCAAACCGGAATCTGATCAGATGAGTGGAATATTGTTGGAAAATGCTAAGGTATAGGCTACCATCAGTAAGGTCAACAAATAATCAAGCCAACCAGATCAGATCACAGTGGTAACTGGTTGATTACAATATCAATCAGTTAGATACGTTTCTTATTTATCCCTTTCTGATCATCTTATATGCATTATTTAAATAAATTGGTTTTTACTACTGTTTTCTCTTGACTTTGTGACGATTGCACTGCAAAACATTAAATGCGGACATGGGAATATGTATTTTTCTCAACCGTGCGATTAAAATACTTTTCGGCCGACTAATCTCAGCCATTAATTTAAAAACTCGGACACTTTGAGTACCTATGGGAAGTTGTGTGAAGAGGTTTCCCTCGCATAATATAAAACCAAATCTTTCTCAGAAAACCTCTTTCCACTCCTTCGTCTTCTCAGTTTCTTAAAAGATCAAGCTCTCAAACCTTCAGAGATTTTTTTTTTAAATCGATTGATTCTATTTTCACGATTTTTCTATCCTACGAATCAATATCTGGTAATTTTCTTTTAAGTTATGCAAAAATTCACTCTGGTTATTAGGTTTACAAATCGTGCTGCTATGTGTCTATAATTTATATCTGCATCGATCTATATGCTTATTTGCTTAATTCATGCTTAGATTGCTGGTTTGACTGAGTTTATTGAAATAGTTTACTCAAACTAATATATGTTCGCATATCATACAGAAATGGCACATCTTGTTGCACGAAAGGGCTAAGGGAAAAAGTTCTGCAATTTCGCATCAATGAAGAAAGATATCATTGATGAGAAATATGTAGTATTTTCAGTCACCTCAGATCCTGAATCGCTGAAAATTCTGGAGTGCCTGCGAGCGTGTGGTCTTGAACAATATTGCTCTAGACATCAGAACATAGTCCACACTCATGAAGCCCTAGAATTTCTGTACAATCTACAGAAGGACGAGGACATTGATGCTGATTTGATTTCTTCCGTTGGAGGATTGGAAGTAATAGTCTCGAATGATGATCTTCAGAGAATCTTTGGTCTCACTCGAGGAAGCATCAACCCAGAAACCTACACAACTGATGTAGGAGAAAATGACTTTCTTGAAGCCAAGCTGTTGAGGCCAGCAAATAAGGATAATACGATGAATGTCAAAGCCTCCTACCTGAAGAGGAAATATCGCCTTCTCTTTGAGATTGTTCAGAAGGTGATTCTGTGCTCAACCTACAGTCTTGATGCTGTCACCTCTTATAAGATCAGTGTCATGACTGCAATCATCAAGAAGGCTTCCGATATGGATTGGTTGGGTATGGTCAAGGCAAGACTGTGGAAAGACTCGGGGAAGTTCGATCTGACCGAGAGGAATGAAGTGTGCTTATCTTCCAAGTGCTCCTTCATGCACAAAATCTCAATCATTCTGTCAGACAAGCTGCCAAATAGTTATGCATGGAATGAGAATGGTGCGAAGGTGTATCAAGCAAAGCACAAGGCCATCTTGGGCAAAGATGAGTCTCTGCCTGGCCAGTCTGATGAGGATCCTACTCCTTATGTGCCCAAACCAAAGGGAGAAAAGAAGGGAAAAGAAAAGGCAACTGCATCTTCGATTCAATCAGAAGAGCAGGGAACGACCATCCCAGAGAAGAGGTTGAAGAGGAAGGACCTGGCCAAGAAACCAGATGCTCAACGGAAACGTCAGAAGAGAGTCACTTCTCCTCTAAAGACTGCTCCTAGTTCTGTTCAGCAAGTTCACAGAACGGAGGATCTGATTCAGGTTGAATCAGAAGTGGGGATAGCAGTTAGTTCTGAGCACACTGCAAGTGGAGTTAGGGACGAGCAGATGCTCGAAGGAGAAAGGGAGAGAACTGTTAGAGGAACTGAAGTGGAGCACTCTGAGGGAGAATAACCATCTGATTCTCTGCCTCTCACCAAGATCTTCCAGAAAGAAAGATCACCTACACCCACTTCCAAATCACCATCACCCTCTCCTCAAAAATCATCACCACCACCCTCTCCCCACAAAACTTTCTCACCCTCTCCCACTCCCCCAACCATTGAACCAGTTCAGGAAACTGAACCCCCTCAACAAATGGTAAACGAACCTGAACCACATATGTCCCCACCTCACTCCCAATCTCTAGAAAAGATACCAGAACCTGAGAGATCTGACAAACGTGTGTCCATCTCTCACAATCTCTTCAACACTAGAATCGTGTTTGCTTCACCTGATTCTGAAAGCCCGATCATAAGAATTATGAAGCAACCAATCAAGGAGTATCTGCTGGACCTGTGCCCTGAGTTGGATCAACACCCTAGCATCCAGCACCAGATAGAAGAAATTGTGTTCTGGAGGGATATCAGAGTGAAAAGCATCGAGGAGTTTCTGATCCTCATGAAATCTCTGGGCTCTGACTTATTTGTAGATCTGAAGATGAAGTGTTTAGAGAGTGCTGGGATTGATAGTGCTATTGAATTGGCCTCTTAAGATGATATCAGATGGTTGATTCATGACAGGTTTGGGATTGCTGATAATAGGGAGGAGACTGTACAACCTCCTACAAATCTTGAGGGAACTGCCGATGAACCAAGAATGGGTGATGCTAGATGAGACCCAGCTTGGCAAGGCTTCAACATCGACCCGCATCTGCTATCTTTGAGCTCGACACACCTAGATCTTAGTACTGAGAAGATTCAGGATGGGGTAAAGGCTGCCATTGAAGAGAAATTCATAGCTCTCACAGCATATCTGATGAAGTGGTTTGAAGAAGAGCAAACAAAATTGGTTGACAGAGAAAGGAGTCTCACATTTGAGAAACTCACGCAGATGCATAATGCCATCCTTTCTGATGTGATGCAACTAGTTAATCCTCTTCCCGGGTTAAGGCGGTTTGAAAAAACTTTTAGTCGATAAACTCAAAATTCGATTTAGTCGATAACCAACTTCTTGGAAAGCATATCATTCGTAATGAAACATAAAAAGGAAGCTTTTTTACCCGTGTGAAAAAGTGATTCCAAGTTTTATCTTTTTAATCGGGGAAATATCATCCTCGGATCGAGAAGGTCTTTGTCGATCTTAACCAAATGGATATAGGTAATGAATAAGATTTATAGTGGTTAGGACAAACCCGATCCTTCCACTCTTCCCTTTCACAAGGCACCAACTTAAAAGGATGGATTTAGTTTGTGTGTTAGACACTTTACACCAACAGATGTTTTACTTACTAGAAACTCTCAGATCGAAATCTTGCTAAACAACTTATCCTAACTTGGGGGTTTGGGTAAGATTGTTGAGGTTCAACTATGAAATCTTTTTGCTTACAAGCGACTTCGATTGCTAGATGTAAAGGTTTCTTGCTAAGAACTTATGGGATGAACACAATATAAAATAAGCTTGTTGTTGTGTTCTTTCAAATCGACTATAGTTTGAGCTTCGTGATTATGTTGTTTGTCCAAGCATTTCCGCTTTTTTCACTCTTGTGATCCCATATTTATAGACCTTGAGATCAAAGAGCCGTTGGAGAGCAATTTGAATCTCAAAGCTATTTTACAAAGAGCTTGATGTGGCGTCTTCAAGAACGGCATGGTAAAAGCGTGAATGTGTATTTTATAGCCGTTTGAGAGAGCAACATCGAATCCCCGATATCGGCTCTGTTCATACGTGTTTCTTCCTTATTGGATGGAAGCCTTGCTTTGCGGTGTTGTTCCTCCAACTAAGGTTGGTATTCTTCTTGTTTAGATCGGGAGCGTATGATAAGATGAAACATCGGTTTTTCATCTTAGCTGATCTGATCCATCCACTAATCTTTTGAACTAAAAGAGAGGTCTTTCCGATGAAATCATCTTCGAGTATTCTAGCAAAGAGTTATCAAGATCGAGTTCGTAAGATTGCTCTCGGATTCGACTGTTCGATTCGACCTATACATATTGAGTTCCCCTCAATAGACCTATCTAAGGTTTTTTCTATACAATCATTATTTTGGTCTCTATGGCGGTAATGTAAACATCGATTAAAAGAATGGAAATTGTTTTGGAACTTTCATCAAAACTATAAATTTCCCAAAGAAGCCTTGATAAACTCAAAAGAAAGAGCGGACATGCTCAATGAAAACAAGATGTTCTCTTGGAAAGTGTCTATGGGCATCCTCGAGAAGCCCGACAACCACATGGATATAGGTTGGAATAATTTTGTGGCTTCCCTGTAAGCAGCAAGAAAGGACATTGAATTTGCTCTTAGACTTTCTAACTCCTCGCACCTTCTACAAGATGTTGAGATCACTCCTCTTCTTGTTGAGGAACTCAGAGAGGAGATGACACGGCCGTTTAAGAATCGCGGGTTGTCCAACCTCTTTGATGAAACCAAAAAGGGGAAAGATAAGAGAAAGAAGAAAAGGGGAATACGATGGTAACCATTGCGTCTTTACAAACCATTTATCGTACTTCCTTAAGCCACTCCATCTCTTCGATCTTGTTCTTTGAACTAAAAGAGACTTTGGAGCAACATAGCAAAGAGATCGAAAGCGTAAGATTGCTCTTTTCGGATGTTATTGCGAGTCGACAAGATTGAAGACTTCTCTTCTTCCATGTAAAAGAAAGGAAATTGATGATCGGGCAAGAGCCTTGAAGAAAAAAGCAAGAAGAAGAAGGCGAACAAGATGAACTGAATAAAGACTCACGAAGAGAAAGAAAGGCGAAAAGGCAAGATGTTGAAAGGTACTTGTTGGTCGGTGCAAGCAGAGTCTTACGTGTATAGGGGAATACACGTGATGAATTTTAAAACTTTTTTTTTTCTTCGAGGTCGGATGGGTCGGGTTGTCCGATGATTTCCTCGAGATCCCAGATCGCCCTAAGTCAAAAGTCTAGCTACTTTCGAAGCCTCGGATAATCCCAACCGAGCTGAGTTTTTCAGAGATCTGAGTGGATAGCTACGAGATTGAGGAATGGTTGGCCCTAAGTTTATACTCGTTTTATGCTTTCTTTGAAAACCTTCCTTTTAATGAAATAGTGATTAAGGCTGTGATTCAGTTAGATGCAACTTTAGTGGATTGATTCCAACTGAATATCAGTGAATATATGATTCCAGTTAAAGATATGCAACAAATAATCAATGCAATACAGAAAGCAAATAACACAGCAAGTTATAGTGGTTCAAAGACTCAAGCTCCTACGTCCACTCTCTATGACTCTCAGAGAAATTCCTTAACCACTTCCTAAGGTTTTCTGACTACCTCAATGTAGTTTACTAACCTTTCTACTTTGAGCTTTCTGACTACCTCTGTAGTTTACTTACTCAAAACACACACAAGCTTTCTGACTATCCAAGATAGTTTACTCACTTCTTCTCTAGAGTTTTCTGACTATCTCTGTAGTTTACTAACTCTTTACAACTCCAATCTCACCAACAATCACACTCAAACTACCTTACAAAGGGTTTGGGGTTTCTTGGTTGGTTTTCAACTAGGATGAGATATCCTTTACAATTAAGAACAATGCAAAGGCTAGGATATCTCTACTAAGCTTTGGATATATCTTATCAAGACTAGGCTTAGTGAATGAGCTCTCTTCAATATAAAGCACTTGGGAAATTCTTTGGTTTTCGAGTGCTTCAACTTGCAATAATAAGTTTGAGCTCTTGAGTTGCTTACAAATTTCTCGTAGCCTATAATGTAGAGGGTCACAAGTATTTATAGCCAGACACCAAGGTCACTCTTGAAAAACTATCCGTTGGAAGAGATAGCTTCATGAGTTTCCTCTTATGGTGTGTGATGAACAACTATTTTTAGAGTTTGACACTCCCTTGCATGTTTTAGGCAATATGCTTTTCATGCAGCTACTCACCACTTTTTTGCGATGCTGGAACATAGTACTCTTGACATGCTTCGATGACTGCCGCTTTCAAAGGTCGAAGAAAGTATAGTGTTGTCTTCCTCTGATTGGCTGTTGTCTTCAGTTAAATGTAGACAAACATAATGGCTCTTTTTGGTCAATATCTCTGAGTGATATAACCTTAACAACACTTTGTTTTAGTTCCTTTTTTCTGCATGAGAATGTCTTGGGAAATATCTATTTTCTTGAGCAATCGCATTTTTCTCAGTATTGTATCTTTTAGATAGATATTTTCAGTGCCTCGGAACATTCAGGTTACACTGAGCATTCAGTACATTACTGAGTCTTTAGTAATTGTTGTGTCTTTAGTATCTTGGTCTTCTTACGTGTCTTGAGTCTCGAGAGAGATATATCTTGACATAACTTGATTTTCGAGTTTCATCGAGTTTTTCGATTTCATCTAAAGTCTTCAATTTCAGGTTTTTCATTTCATCTTTGAAACTTGAAACTTCGAAACTTATTGAGTCTTGTAATCTTCTTGAGAATCTATCCCGATCTATATCTCACGACTATACCTTTGTGCGAGATAACATCCTGAACACTCTAAAACTGAATCCTGACTCATCTATCAAGATTATCCTGAACATGTCATACTCGGGGTTTTGGGATCTAATCAAAATCTTCTTTATTAAATTCATCTCCCAACAATTTCCCCATTTTTGATGATGTCAAAACCATCTTGTTACAAAAACACTTAACCTATACTCAGGTTTCAGTTTTTCCTATTACAATTCAAGAATGGTAAATCTCCCAACAATTCTCACAATAATTCTCCCAACAATTTTCACAACACAAAATCATCATAAGGCATATCAAATATAAAGACATGTAAAAAGATAATGAGATATTATCTTTGAGCATAAAGATAAAGTTCCATTGATTGTATGATAACAGTTACAGATTACAATGAACTTATCAAAAGTAAAGACAAAAACAAAAGAATTACAAGAGTCTCCAGTCTTTAATCTTCAGTCTTCTTCGATCTTCAGCTTTAGCTCTTCACTCTTCTTCAACCTCATCCACAGGCACCTCTAGGTTGAACATCCCATAATACCTCTTCTTCAATGCATCTCTCTCCTTGATGATATCTGGGTTGTTACCTGTCAGGCCTAATTGGATGGCATATTTAGCAATTTCCTGAGATATGGATGTTTCATTTACCAAGTCATTCTCTAGCCTAGGAGCAGGGTATGTGTATGGACCAGGGGCAGTAATCTGAACATTACCTTCATCTGCATGATTTATCCAACTCTGCAAGTACTTTGGATAAAATGTCAACAGATAATCAATGAAGGCTTCATTTGGATCTGAGCTTTCCACTCTCCATTCTCTCAGAACTTCATAATAAAACCAGAAGGTTCTTTTGATTTCTTCCCAAGCATCATTGAATTGGATTGGCATCCACTTATCAATGTGCGGCCACTTCTGAGTTTTAGTTGTTCCTCTCCTTTTGCTCAGGAACTTTTTGAAACCACTTCTGCGCTTCTGCTCTTCTTCTTTCTTTTTCCTTATCAAAGGAACTCCTGAAACTGAAGCAGCAGTTTTCTTGGCTTGTTCCACCTGAAGTGATCTCAGAGCTCTCCTAGTATTGAAGACTTCTTTTTGTGGTTCCTCTCCAGACTCTTCTAACTCCATGATCAGCTTTCTCTATGTGGGCTTAGAAGCTTTGGCTCTCTTTTTCTCAGGTTCAACAAACGCCACAGCCTTCCTCTTGATAGGTTGTTCTGCTCCGGCTTGGCTTGTCTCAACCCTTCTTCTAGCACTCAGTTTTTCAGCAATGACTTCTTGCATTGTTTCCTCATAAACATGAGTGTAGACAGGCTTCTCCACTTTCTTGGATTTGAGCTTCTGAGTTGCTTCAACTTCCTTCAAGGCTTCAACAATATTCTTCTTTTCAGCCTCCTTGTTTGCCTTTCTCTCCAAGGTGTGTGCCAATAATATCCTCAGGTTTGATCCTGGCCTTTCCCCCTTCTTGGCACCATACCTTGGAAGAAGTTGGGATCGTTCAGTGTCCATGTGGTATTGTTCTTTGCTGACACTTCACACCTCTCCAGCCAACTGGCCTTGCTCTTCCTCTAGCCTCATTAAGTGGTTTTTAGCCATATAGAACTCTTCAGACATCGATGCAAACTGGTTGGAGAGAACATCTTTAAACATCTCTGTCATCTTGGTCATGAGCATGGAGCCCATTTCCTCAACAGCATTCTTGATCAGTTGATCATTCTTCTCCACCAGCTTGGCTTCTAGAAATGAAGTCCTCTCCTGATACATCTGCTTCAGCTCTGTACTCAGCTCAGTCTTGACTCCATCTATCTTCCCTTCCATGGCAGTCATCTTGTCATTCAGAGAAGTCTGAAGCTGCATCAGGTCTGAAGTAGAACTCAAATTTTCTATCTTTTGGGACTGGTTGGCCAATGCTTCTTCAATCTGAGCCACTTTCTCCAGGATTGGCACAACCTTGTCCAGCTTGTCCACAATGGGAGTGAGATCAATCTCTGGAGCATAGAGAATTTGTTGCTTTTCCTGAGCTGGTTACTCTGCCTGAGCCTCAGTCTCTATCTGAGCTTCAGTCTCAACCTGAGCTTCAGCTTCCACCCGAGCTTCGGTTTCCACCTGAGCCTCAGTCTGTATATCAGACATTACAGAATTAAAGATAGAAACTTCAGTAGCCTTGGCATAATGTTTAGTAGTGCCAAAAGTTACCTGAAGAGTACTAACTTCAGTCTGAGGATGTGTGACATCAGGCTCTCCAGCATTAGTACTTTCCTTCTCCAATTGAGATTGCTTCTCAACATTCCCTTGTTGATCCCCATCTTGATTTTTATCTTTGGAGCTCGGGGCACCAACATCAGCTTCTTTCCTCTCAGCAAGCTTCTTCCTGACCAGCTCATCAAAATCTGACACTTTCATCCTGAGCTTGGTCTTTCTGAACCCGAAGAACTCAGTTAAAACTGTTGTCTCCTCATTCCACCAGTCCTCTCCTCTGAATGAAGCAATATTGAGCATCTCTGGCAGAGTCTGGTTGAGAATGTAGACTGTTGTCCTCAGTCTGAAAAAGAGATCCTGAAGGTCAGGATATGAGCTCAGCTCAGGGTACCTATCCAATATGAACCGTTCCCCCTTGCTTCGCCACTCAGTTTCTTCTGCTTCGCCCTTCTTCAGCTTCGGGCTCTCAGGTTTAGTAGGAAGGTCTTCAGGTGCTGAGGGATCAAAGAAAGGATCACTCAGGAGCTCATCAAGATTCAGCAGCTCCAGAGGCTCAGCTTGATCTGAGGATTGAGCAGGCACTTCCTCAGTAGGAATCTGAGCTTGTTCTGAGGTCTGAGGTCCCTTGAAAATTTCTTGAGAGAATTTATCTGAGCTCAGGGATGTCTCAAGAACCTCATAGAAAACTTGTTCCTCAGTTTGCTCTTCTTCCGTAGATACAACCTGAGCCAATACATGTAATGGCGATTTCTGAGCTTTCTGGCCCTCAGGTTGCACCTCCTCAGGTTCGCTCACCTCCTCCTCAGTGAAAATTAACATTCTTCTGCGCTTGGGAGCAAGGGTTTTCTTCTTCATTGCTTCTCCCTTCTCCCTCTTCACCTACATCAAAGCCTTCCCCCTGGCTTGATGGGCTTCTTCAGCAGCTCCCTCTGCAGCGCTTTCCACTTTCTTCTCTTTCTTACCCTTTAAAGTCTTTCTTGTTGTTGTAGGCTTGAACATGATCTTAGACTTTTGGAAAGGTGAGGAGTTGGAAAAATGTCCTCTTCTTCACGGCACATCTCCAAAATAAAGGCTATTTTGGTTGCATGAAGAATTTTGCCTTTGATTACCACCGATCCATCCTCCTTCTTGATCTGCTTCGCCTGGTCACTCACCACTCTGATCAAATATCTCAACCAATTAAAATCAGTGGTGGGTGAGTCCTCTATAGCAGCCATCAATCTAAGCTTCGGCGTGCTGATCTGCTCAAAACTGCCGGATCGACTCATGATGCACTTACTAACTATATCCAGCAAAACTCCGTATTTTGGCTTCAAATGCCATTTATTTAATGTAGCCTCAAACTTAATAGGATGCTCTGTTATCCTATCAAGGTATTCCTATTCCCTACCCAACATATACGTCGTAGGGTCCTCACCTCTATTACACAACTCAAATACATCATTTAAATTCTTAGGGATTATATACAACTCCCGTACAAAATCTATGTATTTAGAGTTATGATCTAAATGTGAAACAGTAATCTGGGACTCAATACAATCCTCGTCATCTATTTTCAAGTTCGAGATAAATTCTATTACCTCATTCGAGTATTCTGCTTCCGGTTGGCTCGCAACAAGATTTGTAAGTTTTGTGATCCGTATCATATGCAGAGCCTCTTCTTCATGGGTTGCATTTGTTGAACTTTCGAGCGACATCACATATTCGTACCAGGGCTTGTTCGAAATAGCGAGTTTATCATATATGGAGAAAGTCATTTTGAGGATTTTGAGTGTAGGGATTTTGAGAACGATGAAGTTTTCTGGTCAAAAATTGGTTTTGAGTTTGCAGAGTGTTTTTGGAGAAGAAGGTTTTTGAAATGGGGCTTGAATGAATTCACAAATGAATATATAGAATGGGTTCGTGGGAAATCATAACGTTTGATTAAATCAACGGTCGAGATTGATCACCGACTAATCGGGTATGTGAAAGGACGATCTCACGAAAAAATACGCCGCCATTTTAACCTTATTGGTGATTAATTGAACAGAGCAATTAATTACTGTTTCTGCAGACCATTGACCTTCTTCGGTATTTCAAAGGTCCCGCCCAAAACATTCCCTTCAGGTGTTTTAGTATTTATTGCTAATGATTACTGAGATTCAGTTAAGCAATAAATGAGTTGCATGAGTCATTACTTCTTCAGACTAATTTTCCTTATCAGTCTTACTGAGTATTGACCTTGATAAAATGTCGATATATCTTCGAAAATCGAAGCGGGTTCAAGATGATTCGAAATCTTGAGTCGATCGGTATAATCTTGAAAATCTTGATCTTGATATATATGAGTTTCCTAAGACTCAGATTTTAGTACTTCCAATTTTTATCCTGAGTTTCTCAGTAGAATCCTTAGAAAACTTCATGCATCTGAAAACCTTCAATTTTTCAGATTTGCTCTATACACCTGGATCCAACATCCCTAATTCAACTGATAGTTCCTGAAATCTTGATTCAGCCAAAGGTTTAATCAAGATATCAGCTCTCTGTTTATCAGTATGAATCTTTTCCATCCTGATGTCCTTCTTCTCTTCATGATCTCTGATGATGATTCCTTCCTTAACTTGTTTCACTTGAGGTCCAAGAAGGAAATTCATCTTCCAACAATGACATCTCAGATCTTCTTTCATCAGGGCTATGATGTCTTCATTCGATTCGATTGCTTTTTCTATTTTTTACGAAAAATAGATTAGTTATGTGGTACCCATTTGGTGTAGGGTCCTACCAGGTTAGCTGTACCTTTTGGAATCCAAAACTGCCTGACAACTCTAATTACTTTAGAGTGGCTGATCTGTCTTCCATAAACATCTACATACACATTTACCACTCTAGGTGCCTTAGCAATATCCTGTGTATGAGTGCTAGCCTTGGCATGAACATGAGCCTTAGAATTTTTCTTGGGTACATGCCTTTTGTTCCATTGCTTTGGCTTTTGTGCAGCTGGTCTGTGTCTCTGTTGACTTGGGTTCAGGTAACCTTTACCCTTAGGCAAGTGGGGTTTAGGTTTCCTGTACTGAAATTGGGTCTTTCAGTAATCTGAGGACTTGGTCTTTTCAGTTGAGAATGTCTCTCTTTGAGTGTTTCTCTTCGAAAATTCTCTGTTGGTCAAGTCTTGAATCTCTTGAGGTTTGTTTTCTTAGCACGAGGCTTTGAAGTACTTGACTGAAAATTTCCTACTGAGTGGTCAGGTTTTCTAGCCTTTTCCAGAGGGCTGGGCTTTCTTCCCTGAACATTCAGTTTTTCTGGAACCATAGGTCCTTTTCCCTTGTCTAAAACTTTGGGCAATTCTTCAGTCTGAAGATTTGGTGCCACTTGTTTAACAAAGACAGTCTTAGTGCTACTAGAAGCAGCATTCAGATGACCTTGTGAGGTTTCCCCTGGAATGTATCCCAATCCAGCTTTTATAGTGGCGGGTCTCTGATAACTCTGAATTTCATCTATTTCTTTAGATGCAGAATTCAATAGAGCTAGCTTTCTCTGCGCACTATCCTCACACTTCTTTAGAGTTTCATATTTCTCAGAGAGGTCATTGAACTTCGATTCGATAAATTTGAATCTCCTCAGTGGATTTCTCTAGTTTTCCATTTAGGGTCTCTATCAACTTCTCTTTCTCTGAGAGTTGTACTTTCAGAACATCTAGTTCATCAGTAGTTCCCATCAATTGAGAAGTGATCTCAGCATTACTAGAGTCTTTCCACTTTAGATTCTCAGCAGTCAGTTCTTTGTTCTGCTCTTGAGTTTCATTCAGCAGTTCTTGTAACACAGCATAGTCCTTTATAAGACTCTCAAAAGAATCCATCAGGTCAAATTGACTGTTTACAGTAGAACTTGACAACTCATGTGCTTGTGTTGGAGCAACAATAGAGATATAAGAATTTACCTCCTCCACAGCCATTAGACAGATGTCATCACTGTCACTATCTGAGCACATCTCATCTGGGGAGTTGGAACTTTCTTCAGACTCCTTTTCTTCCTTAGCAATCTCAGCAAGTGTATCCCATATTTCTTTTGCATTCTTACAATGAGAGATCTTCCTCATAACACCATCATCAATAGTGCTATATATAGTATCTTTGGCAATATAGTCAAGATTGACTAACTTTCTCTCATTAGGAGTAAGTTGATCATCTGACTTTGGAAATTCAGTCCTGGAATCATTTCCCTCATTTTCAGTAACTCTGGGATTCACAACAGTGAATTGGAATGGTCCTTCATAAACCACTCTCCACATTCTTTCATGCTTAGAATACAGGTGAGCCTGCATTCTTAATCTCCACAAATCATATTTCTCAACTGAGAACATTGGAAGTTTCTTAGAAGGCATTATGTCTGAGCCTTATAAGATTTCAGCAAATTAGATCTGTTCAGTAGACCACAAGAATCTTTTAGCAAATAAGACTATGGTCAACAAAGCAGGTGGTCAAGTTGAACCACTGCTCTGATACCACTTGTTGGTCCCGGTGCAAATGGGTCTTACACGTGTATGGGGGGGAATACACGTGTTCAGTGAATTTTAAAACTTTTTTCTTTCTCGAGGTCGGATGGGTCGGGGTTGTCCGATGATTTTGTACGAGAGGCACAGATCGCCTAGAGTCAAAGTCTACCTGAGACAGTGATCCTGAGTTGCTTTCAGAAGCCTCAGATAATCCCAACTGAGCCTAAGTTTTTAGAGATCCTGAGTTGCTTGGATAGCTACTCAGATGTGCGGAATGGTTGGCCCTAAGTTTATACTCGTTTTATGCTTTGCTGAAAACCTTCCTTTTAATGGAATAGTGATTAAGACGGTGATTCAGTTAGATGCAACTTCAGTGGATTGATTCCAACTGAATATCAATGAAAATATGCATTCAGTTAAAGATATGCAACAAATAATCAATGCAATACAGAAAGCAAATAACATAGCAAGTTATAGTGGTTCAGAGACTCAAGCTCCTATGTCCACTCTCTCTGACTCTCAGAGAAATTCCTTAACCACTTCCTAAGATTTTCTGACTACCTCAATGTAGTTTACTAACCTTTCTACTTTGAGCTTTCTGACTACCTCTGTAGTTTACTTACTCAAAACACAATCAAGCTTTCAGACTATCCAAGATAGTTTACTCACTTCTTCTCTAGAGTTTTCTGACTATCTCCGTAGTTTACTAACTCTTTACAACACCAATCTCACCAACAATCACACTCAAACTACCTTACAAAGGGTTTGGGGTTTCTTGGTTGGTTTCCAACTAGGATGAGATATCCTTTACAATTAAGAACAATGCAAAGGCTAGGATATCTCTACTAAGCTTTGTATATATCTTATCAAGACTAGGCTTAGTGAATGAGCTCTCTTCAATATAAAGCACTTCGGAAATTCTTGGGTTTTCGAGTGCTTCAACTTGCAATAATAAGTTTGAGCTCTTGAGTTGCACTCAAATTTCCCGTAACCTTCAATGTAGAGGGTCACATGTATTTATAGGCAGACACCAAGGTCACTCTTGAAAAACTATCCGTTGGAAGAGATAGCTTCATGAGTTTCCTCTTATGGTGTGTGATGAACGACTATTTTTAAGGTTTGACACTCCCTTGCATGTTTTAGGCAATATGCTTTTCATGCAGCCACTCACCACTTTTTGCAGTCTGAAACATAGTACTACTGACATGCTTCAGTGACCTGTCGCTTTTAGTGTCAGTAAAGTACTGTGATGTCTTCCTCTGATTGGCTGTTGTCTTCAGTTAAATGTAGACAAACATATCGGCTCTTTTTGGTCAATATCTCTGAGTGATATAACCTTAACAACACTTTGTTTTAGTTCCTTTTGTCTGCATGAGAATGTCTTGGGCAATATCTATTTTCTTGAGCAATCGCGTTTTTCTCAGTATTGTATCTTTCAGATAGATATTTTCAGTGCCTCGGAACATTCAGGTTACATTGAGCATTCAGTACATTACTGAGTCTTCAGTAATTACTGTGTCTTCAGTATCCTTTGTCTTCAGTCTTCAATATCTTCAGTCTTCAGTCTTCTGTGTCTTCAGAGTCTTCTGAGTCTTCAGAGTCTTCAGAGTCTTCAGAGATATACTGACTGATATACTGAGGCTTTATACTGAGTCTTCAGTTTCTATGTTTCATACTGAGTCTTCAGTTTCTCAGTTTCATACTGAAACTTCAGAAACTTACTGAGTCTTCAGAATCTTCATAATCTATCCTGATCTATATCTGCTGACTATACACTGTGCAGATAACATCCTGAACACTCTAAAACTGAATCCAGACTCATCTATCAAGATTATCCTAAACATGTCATACTCAGGGGTTTTGGGATCTAATCAAAATCTTCTTTATTAAATTCATCTCCCAACACTACTGTTGAAGTTCAGAGACAAGGGCAATTATCCTCTACCAAAAGCCAGATGTCTCCTGAACAAATTCAAGAGCAAACCAGACAGAGAATAAAAGAGGCTGCCATTAAGAAGCAGAAGTTAGCAGAGGTTAAGGGACTAAACATCGCATACATCCGAAGGAAGAGAAAGAATGAAGCTGCAGCGGAGGAGATTGCTTGGGAAGAGAAAGCCTTTCCAGCACCAGTTAAAGACATCCTCTGTGCCCGGCTAGATCTGCTTCCAGAATGGGATCAGATCAGAGCAGAATGGTTGTGTGACGTGTACATCCTGGAGATAATTCCGATTCATCAAGACCAGATTGAAAATGATGATGAATTTCGGAACTGGCTAGAAACGAAGTACCCAGACTTCTACCAGACGGTGATGAAGGAAGGGAAGATCATGTCGCTGATACCTGAAGCTCCTCCATTCGAACAACTTCTTCCACCTATGCGTCCAGATAACAAGCTTGATGCTCTCAAATTCAAGGATGCTTACTATGGATTTGCTGACAAATGAGGGATCCATAGAAGAGAAGATCTGGACAAGCTGATGCAAAGGATGTACAAGATGTTTGGTATCCCCAAAGAACTTCAAAGGTTCAAGTACTGCTGAGGAAGACAACTTGGAATCAGATGATAGGTATGTTTTATGTAATCTGTAATGCACACACCTATCTGAATAAAATATTCTATCTCTTTGATTCAAAGACAACATCTCATTGTCTTCTGAAGTGTGTATTGTTACATTATCTGCATTTCTACTTATGTTATCTATTTTTCTGATAAAGTGTTTTGGTTCCATCAAAAAGGGGGAAATTGTTGGGAAATTGTTGGGAAATTTGTATTTAGTTTTGATGAAAGTTCCAAAACAGGTTGTAATAGGACCGGTCGGATCATTACCGAATCGATGATTTAGAATCAAATTAAGATGACCAGCTGAAATGTATAGATAGCTGATGTAAAAGATAGGTCACATATTGAGGGGGAACTCAATATGTATAGGTCAGGTCAAATTATCAGATGACCAGATAAGGTCAGATGTTTAGAAGACTAAACAAGTCAGAAGACAAGAAGAAGTCAGATGATCAGGTGAAGACTGAAGACACTTAGACTCAGAGAAACCTGAAGACTCAGAGAAACCTGAAGACTCAGTAAGAAACCTGAAGACTCAGTATGTCACTGAAGACACTGAGACTCAGAGTAACCAGAAGATCAAGAAGACCAGAAGACCAGAAGACCTACATCAGCCGAGTCTGCAAATTGTGCTAAGACAATCTGCATCAGAAGACTCTATAAGGTAGACTGATCAGTTATCTGATCAGGTCAGCTCACACCTGGTGTTAACCAAAATGGTACACCAGACCATACGAATCTTCTACAAGAAGAATATCAAACGTTAATTGGACAAAAAGGGCTGACAATGCAGGATTCGACACTGCGGAGACAAACGATGATAATCATGCCTTCGGCCACGCCATTATTGGAAGCACGTCACATTAAATCCTACAAACCTACCAAATATAGCCGGAAATTCAAATTGCTCAACAACGTCTCTTTGATTTTGTGGTCTATAAAATGGGATTGCTCTTCAAAGTGAAGGAGATAGAAAATTATCAAGAAGCTCAAACTATAGCAGAATTTCCACGAAGAACACAAAATTTGAAGATTATTTCTAAGTGTTCATTCTATTGTTCTTAGCATAGAAATCTCATCCTCTAGCTTTTTGGCTACATAAACACTAGGATAGATTTCCAGTTGGAACCACAACAAAACTTTACCCAAACTCAAAAGTTAGGTTAAGTTTGTTTTGCAAGATTTCAGACTAGGGATTCTAGTTCTGATTTCTGGGATCGGTTGAGTGTGAACTCGATAAACATCTATTGGGTGTTAGACTAACACATTAAACTAAGTCCAGTCGGTTAAGTTGGTTTAGTTGGTGCCCCTTGTGATAGGGAAGAGTGGACGTAGGACCGATTGTCTGAACCACTATAAAAATCTTGTGTGCATTTACTTGCTCTTTACTGCTTTACACTATTACACACAACCGAGCTTAAAACTGCATACATATTTTGAGTTAATATCAGTCTGCACCAAGCAACTGATCTAATTGGGTTTTGACCGGTTTAGTGCTGATTGAAAACTGACTTGAGAATCTGATTTGATAAAATTAGTTTTTCACACGGGTACAAAATAGCTTCCGCACTATCAGTTAAACTAACAGATATCTAATTGATCTGCCCTCAGGCGCTCAGTAAGATTGAATATCAGTCTAAACTGATTCACTTGCACTCTGATCAGGCAAACTGCAATCACACCTGATCTGCACGATAAAGTTTTGAAGTCTATTCACCCCTCCTCTAGACTTACGCCCTCATGAAACCCGTTAAGGGACCTCTGAGACAACCTTAAACAACACTTAGACTTAGTTCCTTTTATGCGCACTTGAATGTTTTTGGGCAATATCTATTCTTCTGAAAATGTGCGTTTTTCTCAGTTTTGTATGAATTCAGATAGATATTTCTCGGTGCCTCACGAACATTGAGTCTTCCGAGTATTGATAACTTATCGAAAGTGTTCAAGAACTCATGAGTCTTGATTCTTCAAGAATAACCGGTAATCTTTTGAGTTCTTCAATTCTTCAGTATCTTCTGAGTCTTCAGTTCTTCTGAGTCTTCAGGGTCTTCAATATCTAACCTGATTTTAATATCTGCTGACTATACATGGTGTAGATATCTTCCTGAACAATCTATACTGAAACCTGACTTAGACTATCAAGATTATCCTGAACATGTCATACTCAGGGGTTTTGGGATCTAATCAAAATCTTATTTAAATTCATCTCCCAACAAGATCCATTTTTTATTTATTAATTTTTTTAATATTATCCCATGACTATTGAAATGTGTAGACAAGGAAGACTATTGAAATGCCCATGACTAAGAAGACTATTGAAATGCCCTTGACTAAGCAATTTCACCGTCGTTCCGAACGACCAGTGGGAAGCGACACCGCTGCCCATGCCGTCGTCTCAATCAGACATCACCGGCAGTCCTACACCACTATCTAACCCACATCACCGACGTCAACAAGTCCGAAAATGGTGGAGCGAGTTCTTTCCAGATCAAGCAAACGCTATATTTAGCGTGATTGTCTCCGTTTGGAAGACAACGTGTTACCACGTCCTCCCGAAATGAGGAAGAAATGTATTACTCTTCTTCAATCCTATCGTGAAAGAATTTCGTCTCATCTAAAAGTCCGAACTTGTAGAGAGGTGCGAAATAAATTTGTTTATTTAATTTCCCTCAACACTCTCCTTTCTCATGGGGCCGAATCATTGCCTCTACTCTCTGTAGAGGAGGCCCAAAGAGTGGACAATTTTAAATGGGTGGAGTGCTTTCCATGGGAATCGAATCCAAAATCTGGGCTGAGCCAGAGACTCTAATACCATAAAAGAATTCCGTCAATGTGATTTCATAACTTCCTCAGTAGAGGAAAGTGATTACTTCTGAGTCCTGGGTTAAATGTAAAGATCATTTGTCGTGCAGATTTTGAAACCCAAAATCTCTCAATTGTTAGATACAGGACTATTTATTTATCCAACAAAAACATCCATTGAAAAGATGATAAGTAATTTTGCATAATAATTACTTAAGAATATGCAAATAAATTCGCACAAAGAATTTAAAAAAGACTTCCCTCACGAAAACGATTCTCGAATTTCTCACGGCTTTCCCCATGAACAGTCTTCGCACGAATAGATATCTTCAAATAACACATCAATATCGTTTTACGATTGTTGGAAAAAATTGGAATGCGTAGACGAAGATGACTATTGAAACTGACACGGAATAAGTCGAGGCAAGAGTTAGACTCTCTTTCCATAAGACATATTGCCCCGTACTCAGGTGTAATATGGTTCCATGGCAATCGTCCCCAAAATACAACGACTATAAAGCTTTCCGACCGCTGTACTACAAATCAGAAACTATCGACAAACCAAACAATATTCTGAGATCTCTCCGAAACAAGAATATGGGGGAAGAGAATAGAAAACTTCGACCTCAAATTATAAGACTCAAGAATCAATTATCGAGTGAATGATCAAGAGTTCATTCATGATGATTGTGGAATGAGGATGGTGTATTTATAGATTTTTAGGTATTGATTAGTGAATAGGTGCAACCTTCGAAATAACCCTTCTCTTATTTCTTACACCATTTCACTCATACCTCTTCATCTAATACACACCATTTCACTCATACCTCTTCACCTCAAAAATTCCAACAGGCTCCCCCATCAGTTGTATGCCCAAGTCCAAGAATATGCCCTAGCTCATGCATCCCTACTGTTTGCAAATCGAATGCCAAGGGAACAACCCCATTTATCCATCTCTCATCTTCGTCGAAGTGAACCCGCCCGTCACTCAGCACGATATGGGACAATATTTTTCCCGTGCCATCGAACAGACTCCCATCCCCATGGTCTCTATACTGGAAGCTCATTTTGATAACGACTTTATCATAATCCTGTATATATGTGAACCTAAAAGGTGACACACTAGCCCATATATTCGTTGCATCAAGGATGTGTTGGGAAACTCCGCCCCCCATTCATACCAAGGGAAAAATAAAACAAATGAGAAATAAATGAAGAAACAAAACCACAATCAACAACACAAGACTTTAACGTGGAAAACTCCAAAATTGGAGAAAAATCACGGCCCACGAAAGAAACATCACTATATGATAAATTTTTACAATCATACAGATTTTTCCTCTCTCGCTCGACACTCCTACACTATTACAAGTCTACATGACTCTCACCTTCTCACAAATATGAGAAAGGAATTTAAATAGAATCAAACACTAGACTAAAGTGTATTGACCGGGTGCACTTGTAACAAAGACACAAAGGCTCCTTATATAGGATTTGGAAATTCTCTTTCTTTGTTCTCTTCCAATGTGGGACAAAAACCCCTTTTATTTTAACACCAAGCCCAACAATCTCCACCTTGGTAAAATAAAAAGAAACTCCACCATCTTCGCCCACAATCCATTGTCTTCATCGACAATCATGATTCTTAAACCAAAGAACCATCATTCTCAAAACAGAGAATAACCTACTCCACCATATGAGTAGAACACTTAAAATAAACCATTATAATAATTTTTAACCACTTAGAATCAACCATTCTAAAGATTTTTTCTCGGCACATGTCGAAAAACCTGCTGAAAACTATGGTGCTTCTTCTAGCTTATGGCTCCCTTAGAAGTCCTTCAACCATCGACATACATTCACAACACACCATGCATCCATGCCAAACCAATGCACATGCGGTTCAACTAACATTATAGCACCCTCTTCCTTGGCAGTTGGATATACCAAAAGGATGTTCATTTCCTTTTAAAAGAAAATAATTTTCGATCAAGCATAATGTTAGTTTCAGAGCTATTTACCGCAACTGCTCCACCTTCATCGATAACCCCTTGTGTAACCTAGATTGCATCACCACATTGATTCTTCCACCATATTTCTCTACGTCACCACTTCATTGAACTTGAAGCCTCTGACATACCGTTTCTCCAACCCTAGCTGAATAACCCGTCTCTCAAGAGATCCCCGGATCTTCTCAAGAATTATTTTCTGATGTGGAAGGCCGACTACGCTGCAACCACAGAGCATACTCAGAATATCAAGAGACCTGACCCCGGGCTCTGATACCACTTGTTGGAAAACTCCGCCCCCATTCATATCAAGGGAAAAAAAAAAAACAAGAAATAAATGAAGATAGAAAACCACAATCAACAACACAAGACTTTTACGTGGAAAACTCTAAAACTGGAGAAAAACTACGGACCATGAAAGAAAAATAACTATATGATAAATTTTTACAATCATATACAGATTTTCCCTCTCTTGCTCGACACCCCTACACTATTACAAGTCTACATGACTCTCACTTTCTCAAAAATATGAGAAATGAATTTAATTAGAATCAAGCACTAGACTAAAGTGTATTGACCGGTGCAGTTGTAACAAAGACACAAAGGCTCCTTATATAGGATTTAGAAACCCCTTTCTTTGTTAACTTCCGATGTGGGACAAAAAACCCTTTTATTTTAACACCAAGCCCAATAGGATGGCTCGATATGTGTCGCCACGTGTACCAGGTGGAAATGAGTATGTGAGATTTCTCTTGGTCCATTTGGGGGAATCTGAAAAAATGTGTAATGGGATGACGCGATGGGGGACGAGTGATGTTGAGGAAAATCGGGCACTCCATATCGCTTTTCTGACATTTGTGCAAGTGTGTCGGCATTTAGGGTTCCGATTTCTGGGAGTTTGAAGAAATTTTTGTATTTTCTTATAGCTTGTTCTAGGGTATCATCAAAAATATCATTACTTGTGTTTGAATTCATGTATCCGAGGTTTGAAAGGTATTGTTTGAGTTAAGAAATGCCTTCAGTGGAGTTTCCTTTCTTTGTTCCAATCAAAGGCTTAAGGAAATTAGCCGAGGGGAATTGTTTATCAGCATGAATGAGGATTAGAAACATTGACTTTAATAGAAAGAGGGAGAGAGTGCATGAAAAAATGTGAAAAGGCTTTGTTTCCATGATGATTTTTGAGAGAGAATATGTGTATTTTTCTGTGATGGAGTTCATTGATCTCTAAACCCTATTTATAGATACAATTTTATGTATGTTTGGTTTACTTTTTAGCTCTTTAATTTTCATTGTGGTAAAATATTAATTTATTAATAGTCTAACTATAAGCATGAAATGATAAAAAAAAAAAATTAATGTGTACGAGTTGGTGGTAAATGGGTAAGACGGTGAACATATACTTAGTATAGATTCGATTCATAACTCATGTCAATATATTTTTGTAAAATAAAAAGTTGGAATGTGACATTAATTTACTTCTTTTTCTTGTGTCTGATTACCAAAGACTTGCAATTAATTAAACTAATTGGAACTTGCAAAGTATTGAAACTTAATTTTTCATATTTATATTATACGTTATTATATATTAGAGAATTGAAGTAAAATGATATTATGTTTTAACTTTTCTTGTTTATAAATTATTATATTTGACGTATCTATACTAGATGTTGGAATTTCAACTACTAATTTATTAATACATGATCATCTTGTAATATGAAACTTTGATGTATCATCTTTTTATCAAGCTTTCCAGATAACAATGACTTAGTATAACTAGTGGGATGTGGAATTGGGTATACTAATGAATCCACCCGAGAGTGTTCATTGAATTTTTTACTTCAAAATCGAATTGAACATAATATATTTTTCAAACTCGCGCGTCTAGGTATTATTCAATAATTAAGTATTTCTATGAAAATCATTTATAAAATGAAAAAGCTAAATTCGCAGGTCAATCCACTCTGATTGCGAGTCATAACAGTGAAAATACAAAAAATGCAATTGTTAATTTTGGTCACATTAGCCTTTTTAGGAGTGTTGGTCCCGGTGCTAACGAGTCTCACACGTGTATGGGGGGGGAATACACGTGTTCAGTGATTTTTAAAACTTTTCTTCACTGAGATCAGATGGGTCAGGTTGTCCTGATGATTTGGCCTGAGAAGCACAGATCGCCCTGAGTCAAAGTCTACCTGAGATAGTGATCCTGAGCTGCTTTCAGAAGCCTCAGATTATCCCAACTGGACTGAGTTTTTCAGAGATCCTGAGCTGTTTGGATCAGATAACTATCTTACTGAACCCTCAGTAGAGTGAGTTCAGTTTGGTAACTATTTGTTCTAGCTACTCAAGTGTGCGGAATGGTTGGCCCTAAGTTTATACTTTTTTTTTAGCTTTCTTTGAAAACCTTCCTTTTAATGAAACAGTGATTAAGGCTGTGATCAGTTAGATGCAAGTTCAGTGGATTGATTCCAATTGATTATCAGTGAAAATATGATTTCAGTTAAAGATATGCAACACATAACTATGCAGTACAAAAAGCAAAACAACACAGCAAGTTATAGTGGTTCAGAGACTCAAGCTCCTACGTCCACTCTCTCTGACCTTCAGAGAAATTCCTTAACCACTTCCTAAGGTTTTCTGACTACCTCAATGTAGAGGGTCACATGTATTTCTTTGATGTCTTCTAAGTACCTCAGATATAGTTTGATTGATATCACGAGTCTTGATTTCTCTATTTCATATTGAGTCTTGATTTTTCTAGAGTTTCATCTCTGAGTCTTGATTTCTCTAGTTTCATCGAGTCTCAACTCTCGGTTTCACATCAAACTTGGTTTCAAAGATTTCATGGGGTTTCTTGTTTTTTCGTTTCAGATGAGATATCCTTTAAATAAGAACAATGCAAAGTCTAGGAGATATCTAACCCGATCTATATCTGCGACTTATAAATGGCTTAGATAACATCCCGAACACTCTAAAAGCGAATTGGGACTCAACTATCAAGATTATCAACTTGAATAAATAAGTTTGGGGTTTTGGGATCTAATCAAAATCCTCTTTATTAAATTCATCTCCCAACAATTTATAGGCAATCTTTTTGATGATCTTGAAAAACCATCTTGTTGGAAAAACACTTAACCTATATGGTGTTTGTTTCGGTTTTTCCTATTACAATCCAAGAATGGCAAATCTCCCAACAATTTTACACCAAAACATAAGGCATATCAAACATAAAAGACATGTAAAAAGATAATGAGATATTATCTTTGAGCATAAAGATAAAGTTTCATTGATGTAAGATCAGAGGTTACAGTTTACAATGAAATTATCAAAAACAAAGACAAAAACAAAAAGAAGTACAAAGAGTCTTCACTCTTTAGTCTTCTTCAATCTTCAGCTTCAGCTCTTCAATCTTCTTCAACCTCATCCTCAGGCACCTCCAGGTTGAACATCCCATAATATCTCTTTTTCAGTGCATCCCTTTCTTTGATGATATCTGGGTTGTTTTCTGTCAGTCCTAATTGGATGGCATACTGAGCAATTTCTTGAGAAATGGCTGTCTCATTCACCAAGCCATTCTCTAGTCTTGGAGCAGGGTAGGTATATGGACCAGGGGCAACAATCTGTGTATTACCTTCATCTGCTAAGTTAATCCAACTCTGCAGGTACTTTGGATAGAAAGTTAATAAGTAATCAATGAAGGCTTCATTAAAGTCGAGCTTGTCCCCTCCATTCCTCGTAACTTCATAGTAGAACGGAAGATTCTCTTGATTTCTCCATCTGCATCATTGAATTGGATAGGCATCCATTTATCAATGTGCGGCCATTCGACTTCAAGATTATCCCGAACATCCATCTTTGTTTTGGGAACTAATTAAAATCACTTTTTTAAATTCATCTCTTCTTCTTTCTTTTTTGATGATGCGTAAACATCTTGTTACAAAAACACTTAACCTTTTCTTCTCTTGTTCCTATTACAAGTGATTTGGAGCTTTCCAACAATTTGAAGACCAAAACATAAGGCATATCAAACTTAAAACTCTTAAAAAATAATGAGGATCAATTTCCTTTAAAGTAAGCATTTTTAAAGCTTTAGCTCTCTTCATTTAAAAACAAAGGTTCAACAAATGCCACAACCTTTCTCTTGATAGCTTCTTCAATCTTGACGTCTTGGCTTGTTTCAACTTTTTCCTCGGGGACCTCGTTTTTTTGAAAATCCCATTATCGCATTTTTTGCTCGCAAACATGAGTGTAGATTGGCTCTTGACTTGGAACTTGAGCTTAGATGGCTTCTACTTCTTGAGAAAGGCTTCAACAAGAGTTTTTTGGGGAGGTTCTATTGGTCGGTGCAACAATAACATGTAGTCTTCACACGTGTATGGGGGAATACACGTGTTGGATAGAAAGTTTTTAAAACTTTTTTCATCGAGGTCGAGCTTGTCCCCCTCCATTCCTCGTGACTTTTTTGTAGAACGAGAAGCACAACTTTTCTTCGAGTCAAAGTCTATCGATAGGCATCCATTGATCAATGGCGGCCATTTCGAGATACCTCGGATAATCCCAACTCGAGTCCCGAAGTTTTTCAGAGATCTGAGTTGCTTGGATCGAGATAACTAACTTTCTGAACCCTCGGAAGAGTAAGTTCGGTTTGGTAACTATCTTTTCTTGCTACTCGGATGATTGCGGAATGGTTGGCCCTTAGTTTATACTCGTTTTAAGTTTTTTTGAAAAACCTTCCTTTAATGGAATAGTGATTGAGGCTTTTGAAGCTTTGATTCAATTTATATGCAACTTTCGGTGGATTGATTCCAACCCGAAATATCGATGAAAATATGCTTTCAAGACAAAGTAATGCAACAGATAAATCAAGCAAAATTGAAAGCGAGAACATGAGTGTAGATTATAGTGGTTCGGAAGACTCAAGCTCCTACGTCCACTCTCCCCGATCTTTTCAAGAGAAATTCACTAATCACTTCTAAGGCTTTTCGACTACCTGGGGGAATAGTTTACTAACCTTTCTAATTTTGAGCTTTTCGACTACCTCTGTAGTTTTCTAACTCAAAACTCACAAAAGCTTTTCTGAGTCAAAGTCATCCAAGATAGATTACTCGCTTCTCCTCTGAGAGCTTTTCGACTACCTCAATGTAGTTTACTCACTCTTTACAACTCCAATTTACCAACAATCACACTCAAACTACCTTTACAAAGGGTTTGGGGTTTCTTGGTTGGTTTCAACTAGGATGAGATATCCTTTACAATAAAGAACAATGCAAAGGCTAGGATATCTTTAAGCTTTGGAAATATCTTATCAAACTAGGCATAGTGGAATGAGCTCTCTTCGATTTAAAGCACTTGGGAAATAATCGGTTTGAAAATATCTTCAAGTTGCTTACAAATTTCCGTAACCTTTCAATGTAGAAGGTCACAAGTATTTATAGGCATACACCAAGGTCCTCTTGAAAAACTATCTTTTGGAAATTCACTAAGATAGCCGTGAGTTTCCTCTTATGGTGTGTAGAAACGACTATATTTAGGGTTTGACTACCCTAACAGTTTTTAGGCTCAAAACCTTTCATGTAGCCGGTCATCCAAGATAGATTTTTCTCCTCTGGAACATAGTACTACCTGACATTTTTTCACTCTTGCCGATGTCAATCTCACCAACAATCACATCAAACTACTATCTTCCTCTTTTGGGGTTTTTGTCTCGTTTTTAAAGGTAGATAACTTTCAATAAAGAACTTTTGGTTACAATCTCGACGAGTTGATATAATCTTAACAACAATTTGTCTGGAATTCCTTTGATTTATGCGCATTTGAAATGTCTTGGGCAATATCTATTTTTCTAAGAAATGCGATCTTCTCCATATTGAATCCTTCGGATAGATATTTTTCGATTGCCTCGGAACAATCGGGGTTTATCTTGAACATTTAGTACATTCTTGAGTCTTGAGTAATTACTATGCCTTCAGTATTCTTGATCTTGATTCTTGGTCTTACATCTTTTGAGTCTTGAGTCTTACGAGTCTTGAGGGTCTTACGAGTCTTTAGCGTCTTACGAGTCTTGACGTCTTACGAGTCTTGACGTCTTACGAGTCTTCATAGATATCTTGGTGATATCTTTGAGTCTTCATCTTTGAGTCTTGATTCTTGATTTCATCTTAAGTCTTGATATCTCGATTTCATCTTGAGTCTTGATATCTCGATTTTTATCTTTTGAGTTTTGAAACCGATTTCATCTTTGAAACTTTGGTTTCTTGAAACTTTCTTGAGTTCTTGAATCTTAGATCTAACCCGATCTATATCTGCTGACTATACATTTTGCAGATAACATCTTGAATACTCTAAAACTGAATCCTGACTCAACTATCAAGATTATTCTGAACATGTCATACTCAGGGGTTTTGGGATCTAATCAAAATCATATCTTTATTAAATTCATCTCCCAACAATTTCCCCCTTTTTGATGATGCCAAAACCTATCTTGTTACACACATACTTAACCTATACTCAGGTTTCAGTTTATCCTATTACAAGATTGGTTTTATTTTCAACAATTTCCCCCATAAATAATGAGTCTCCCAACAATTAATCTCCCAACAATTTCTTCAGTAAAGAATCTCTCAAAGGATTCATCACCAAATACTTAATTTCCCAACAATTAATTCAGAGACAATCATTCAGACATATCAAATTTAAAAGACATTTAAATAAGATAATGAGATATTATCTTTTGAGCATAAATGATAAGTTTTCATTGATGATAGGTAGACTGTTACAAGTTACAATGAATCTTATCTGAACAAAATCAAAAAGATAAAAAAAATTAATGATTACAAGAATCTTCTGAGTCTTCATCTTCTGTCTTCTTCTGCTCTTCACCTCGGCTCTTCAGTTCGGCTCTTCCACCTCATCAGCAGGGACTTCAAGGTTGAACATTCTGTAATATCTTCTTTTCAGCGCATCTCTTTCTTTGATGATATCAGGATTGTTCCCTATCAGACCCAACTGAATGGCGTACTGAGATATTTCTTGAGCAATGACTTTCTCATTCACACAGCCATTCTCCAGCCTGGGAGGAGGGTACACGTATGGACCAGGGGCGGTTATCTGCACCTTTCCTTCATCCGCAAGATTTATCCATCCTTGAAGATATTTAGGATAGAAGGTCAGGAGATAGTCGATGAAAGCCTCATTCGGATCTGAGCTCTCCCCTCTCCATTCTCTGAGCACATCATAGTAGAACCAGAAGGTTCTCTTGATTTCTTCCCATGCATCGTTGAGATGGACTAGCATCCATTTGTCAACGTGCGGTCATTTCTGTTCTTTAGTGTTCCCTCTCCTCTTGCTTGCAAACTTTTTGAACCCACTCCTTCTTTTCTGCTCTTCTTCTACCTTCTTTCTGATCACTGGTACACCAGAAACAGAAGCAGCAGCTTTCTTCGCTTGTTCAATCTGGAGTGTTTTCAGAGCGCTTCTGGTATTGAAGACCTTCTTCTTAGGCTCAACCTCAGATTCTTCAATATCCAGCAATAATTTCCTCTGAATTGGCTTAGAAGCCTTTGCTCTTTTGCCCTCAGGCTCTTTCATCACCATAGCCTTTCTCTTGATGGGCATTTCAGCACCAGCTAGGCTTGTACCAATCCTTCCTCTACCACTCAGTTTCTCTACAGCAACTTCCTGCATTGTTTCCTCTGAAATCTGAGTGTAGACTGGCTTCTCCACCTCCTTGAACTTAAGCTTCTCAGTGGCTTCTATCTCCTTCATGGCTTTGGCAATGATCTTCTTCTCAGCTTCCTTTACAACCTTTCCCTTCAGAGTATGTTCCAATAAAACCCTGAGATCAGCTCCAGGTCTTTCCCCCTTCTTGGAACCATACTCTGGCAGAAGCCTGGAGAGTGCTGTGTCCATATGGTATTGTTCTTTCTTGACACTCCGCACCTCCCTGCCATCGATCTTGCTCCTCCTCTAGCCTTACGAGGTGGTTCTTCGCCCTGAAGAATTCTTGAACGAGATGAGCAAATTGGCTTAAGAGAGCTTCCTTGAACATGTCATCATCTTGGCCATGAGCATTGAGCTCATTTCCTCAACAGCGTTCTTCACATCTCACTCTTCTCTACCAATCTTGCTTCTAGATTTTGAGTCTGCTCTTGATGCTTCTGCTTCAGCTCTCCATTAAGCTCAGCCTTGACCCCCTCCATCTTTTCTTCTAATTTTCCTTCCATGGAGGTCAAACATCTGTCGAGTATCCTGAAAGTCGCACGGTTCGAAGAAGAACTCAAGCTATCAATCTTTACGTGCTTGGTTGGCAATGCCTCCTCGATCTGAGCAACTTTGGTCAGGATCGGCTCAACCTTCTCTAGCTTCACCATCAGTGGGATGAGATCAATCTCATGAGTATATCGATCGTTTGGATCGGCTTTGAGTTGGTTTTGTTCATCTGAGTCTCGATCTGAACACGAGCTTCAGTTTGAACTAGGGCTTCGGACTCAGTGTGAGTCTGCGATTCACCCTGAACTTGGGTGTCCACCTGATCCTCAGTCTGCATATCAGACATTACAGAGTTAAAGGTAGGAACCCGATAATCTGGCATAATTATCAATAGTGCCAAAAGTTACTGAAGGCTAACCCGATCCGAGAATGTTCGACAATGACTTTGTCAAGATCGATTAGTCTTTCTCCTTCTGAGATTGACTCTCATCATCCCCTTGTTGGTCCCCATCCTTAGATTTGTCTTTGGAGCTCGGGGAACCAACTTCAGCAATCCTCTCAGCAAGCTTCCTCTTCACAAGCTCATCAAAGTCTGAGATTTTCATCCTGAGCTTGGTTTTTCTGAATCACGAGAATTGGTGAGAAAAGTTGTCTCCTCGTTCTTCGGTCTTCCCCTCTGAATGAAGCAATATTGAGCATCTCCGGAAGAGTCTGGTTGAGGATGTAGACCGTTGACCTCAATCTGAAGAAGATGTCTTGGAGGTCAGGGAATGAGCTAAGCTCAGGGTAGTGGTCAAGGATGAACCGTTCCCCCTTGCTTTGCCATTCGGTCTCTTCGGCTTCACCTTTCTTGAGCATCGGGCTCTCGGGTTGATTGGAAACTTTGAAAGATCGACTAACAGCTCATTCAGGAGCTCATCAAAATTCATCGGCTCCTGAGGCTCAGCAAACTCTGAGGTTTGGGCATGCAGCTCCTCAGTTTGAATCTGGCTTGGTTCTGAGGTCTGAGCTGGCTCCTTCTCAGTGGGAATTTTAGTTTGCTCTGAGAACTGAGCGGGCATTTCCTCAGCAGGAATCTGAACATTTTCTGAGGTCTGAGCAGGTGCTTCCTCAGCTGAAATCTGTACTTGCTCTGAGGTCTGAGGTCCTTGGAATATTTCTTGAGAGAACTTATCAGAACTAAGCGATGTCTCAAGAACCTCAGAGAATACTTGCTCCTCAGTTTGATCCTGTGCCTTTGAGATAGCCTGAGCCAATACAAGTAAGGGTGATTTCTGAGCAGTTTGGCTCTCAGGCTGAATCCCCTCAGTCTCACTTTCCTCATCATCATCAGTGAGAACCACCATTCTTTTGCGCTTAGGAGCAAGGGTTTTCCGCTTCTTCAATTTCTCACCATGCTCCTTCTTGGCATCCAACAAGACCTTCCCCCCGGTTTGTTGGCTTTCTTCAGCAGCAGCCGCAACTGGTGATTCCACTTTCTTCTCTTTCTTCCCTCTAATCGTCCTCTTTGTAGTAATGGGCTTGAACATTACTTTGGACTTAGGGAATGGAGTAGATTTGGAAAAGATATCCTCCTCCTCTCGGCACATCTCCAAAATAAATGATATTTTGGTGGCATGGAGGATCCTGCCTTTGATAGATACTACCCCATCCTCCCTTCTTATGACCTTGGTTTGCTCGCTCACCACCTTGATTAGACACTTCCACCAGTTGAACTCCTTGGTGGGTGAGTCCTCGATTGCCGCCATAAGTCGGAGTTTGGGAGTGCTGATCTGCTCGTAGCATCCAGATCGACTCATGATGCACTTTTGAACAATATCCATCAATACTCTGTATTTCGGCTTTAGATGCCGCTTATGCAGAGTTGCCTCAAACTTAATAGGATTCTCAGTAATCCCATCAAGATACTCTTGCTCCCGTCCCAACATATACAATGAGGGGTCATCTCCCCTATCGCACAACTCAAATACGTCGTTTAAGTTCTTAGGGACAATGTAGAGCTCTCGAACAAAATCCACATACTTCATCGATTGTTCAAGATGAGAAACAAAAATCTTTGACTCTATACAATCATCCTCATTTATTTCCAAATTAGCGACAAACTCTATTACCTCGGGAGTATACTCTGCCTCCGGTCGATTTGCGATGAGGTTCGTTCGGATTACTTAATCGGATTAAATGGGGGCGCCTCTTCTTCGTGCTTGGCATCGGTGGTACTCTCCAAAAGAAACCACGTACTCATACCATGGCTTATTTGTCTCGGCTAATTTTTTGAACATGGTAGGAGCCATTTGAGATTTGAAGATTTAGAGTTTTTGAGCGATGAAGTTTTTACGGGTAAAAGGATTTATTTGCGAGAGGGTTTTTGGGAACGAAGGGTTTCAATAAAATTTGGCTTGAATGACTTTCAAAGGATTAAATAGCTCGAGACCGTGGGAAGTCGTACCGGTTTGGTGAAAAGCAACAGTTAAGATTAATCCACGATTAATCGGTATCTGAAAAGGTCGATCCCGAAAAGTAAGCCCGTCATTTTAACTTCATTGGTGATTAAATGTAACAGAGCATTTAATGATTTGTTGAACTTTTAGGAATTTCAAAGATCCCGCCAAAAAAACATTCCTCGGTGTTTTGTATTTATTGCGAATGATTCTTGAGTTTCACTTAAGCAATAAATGAGTCGCGTAGTCATTACTTCTTCAGACTAATTTGCCTCTTATCAGTCTTACTGAGTATTGACCTTGATAAAAATGTCAGTATGATCTCGAAGTCTTGAATGGGTTCAAGATATCTTTCGAAATCTTGACCTTGATGAAATCTGAGTTTTCGAGACTCGATTCAAGTATTTCAATTTTATCATGAGTTTCTCAGTAGAATTCTGAGAAAACTTCATGCATCTAAAATTCTTCAATTTTTCAGATTTTACTCTATACACCTGGATCCAACATCCCTAATTCAACTGATAGTTCCTGAAATCTTGATTCAGCCAAAGGTTTAGTCAAGATATCAGCTCTCTGCTTATCGGTATGAATTTTCTCCATCGATGTCCTTTTCTCGACATGATCTCGATGAAGTGATGTCGATATCCACATGCTTGCATCGGTGTGCAATACGGATTTTTGTGAAATAGCAATTGCACTATTATTGTCACAAAATATTGGTACTTCATTGGCTACAACTTTATAATCCCTTAATTGTTGTGCGAGGCAAAGAATCGAAAGCAATGACTTCTTCTTGCGACCATGTATTCAAACTTCGATAGTACTTGTTCTTGGCGAGGTTTGTTTCTTTGAAAACCAAGATATCAGCTTGCTTCCAAGAAATTGACAAGTTCCTGTAGTGGACTTCTGTCAATCTGCAACCTCCATAATCGACATCCGATCCGGTTAATTCAAGGTTATCATCATCTGGATACCATAATCCTCTATTTGTGCTTAAGATACAAGATATCTTTTTTTCCCACCATAGCCTTAGGATTAGCTTGGTATCTTGCACATATCCCAATTGCAAATGTTATATCCGGTCTACTTTGTGTGAGATAGAGCAATGATCAATGATTCTTCTATAATCGGTATGACTTCGATTTGCCTTTAATCGGGATCCATTTTGTAGTTAGTATTCATAGGAATTCTAAGCGCATTGCAATTCTGTACACCATACTTGGCACTCAGATCCCTGGTGTACTTTGCTTGGTTGATGAAGATTCCTTCCTTTGATTGTTTCACTTGAAGACCTAGAAAGAAATTCATCTCTCCCATCATTAACATCTCAAACTTGCCTTTCATCGATTGTTGAAAACTTTTCACACGGTGATGGTTTGGAGATCCAAAATGATGTCATCAACATATATCCGAACCAAGAAGATATCTTCCCCATCTTCTATCCCGAACGAGTTCTATCAGCAGTTCCTTTGACAAAACCATGGTCAAGAAGAAACCGAGAAAGAGTATCATACCATGCTCGGGTGCTTGCTTAAGACCATACAAAGCTTTTTCTCGAGCTGTAAACTTGGTCATTCTGTTTTGAAACCGGGGAGGTTGTTCTACATAAACCTCTTCTTTAAGCACACCGTTCAGAAATGAACTTTTCACATCCATTTGATAGACTGTGAACTTTATGTGGGCAGCATATGCAAGAAACAATCTGATGGCTTCTAGTCTTGCAACTGGTGCAAAGGTTTCATCATAATCCAAGCCTTCTTCTTAGGAATAACCTTGTGCAACTAGCCTTGCCTTGTTTCTTACAATGTTGTTGTTTTCATCTCTTTTATTCTTAAATACCCACTTGGTTCCAATGACATTGTGCCTTTCAGGTCTATCCACTAGCTCCCATACTTCATTTCTTTAGAATTGATTCAGCTCATCTTGCATAGTAGTAATCCAATGAGAATCTTGTAGAGCTTCACAAATCTCAGTAGGCTCTTTCTCTGATAGAAAGCAGCAGAATAGTGCACTCTCACCATGGAACCTTCTTGTTTTGACACCTTGGTTAGATCACCCACAATCGACTTGTAGGATGACTATCTAACCATCTTCTTCTAGATGTTCCCCCTTCAATAGTATCCTCAAAATTTAAAATGTTAGGTTCAGTTAATTCAGTAAACTCAGGGAACAACAGAAAAGGAGAAGGGGGATCATCTTCCTCAGGGGAACTTCCATTCAGAACATTGTCAGAGACATTTGTTCCCCTTTGGTTGATAGATTCAGAATTTACCTCAGCTGTGACCACATTTTTATTGGCATCACATACCGAGTCCGGTGGTGTCTGTTCAGATTGGTCAGCTTCAGTGTGTTGGTTTTCCTTCAGTGAAGACTTTCCATCCTGAGTCTCACCATCCTGAGTTTCATCCTGAACTTCTTTATCTAAGTCTGAGTCACTCCAATCATAGATGGTGGACCGACTTTTTTTTTTTTTGATTCAGTGGATGTTTTGTCATTCTTTTTCAGGCTTAATCTGGTGATTCTCTTGGTCAGTTCTTACGCATCATGTTCTGTTTCTTCCTTAACACAAGTAGATTCATCAAAAACAACATGAGGTGTTTCCTCCACAATAAGAGTCCTCTGATTTGCAAACTCGAAAGTTTTCTTGACTTGAGAATATCCTAAGAATATTCCTTCATCGCCTTTTACTATCAAATGTTTTCAACCCGATCTTTACCATTATTGTGTATGAAACACTTGCAACCAAACACACGAAAGAAAGAAACAAGAGGCTTCCTTTCATTCCAAAGCTCATAGGGTGTTTTGCCTTGACACTTGGTCAGCATGGATCTGTTCTGAGAATAGCATGCAGTGTTGACAGCTTCAGCCCAAAATCTTTTAGGAATATCAGCTTCAGCTATCATTGTCCTTGCAGCTTCTTTCAGAGTCCTGTTCCTTCTTTCAGCAACACCATTTTGTTGAGGGGTCCTTGCAGCTGATGTTTCATGAGAAATTCCATTTGCTGCACAATAATCAGATATAATATGATTTATAATATGATGTTTCATGAGCCTTTTCAGTAATTCAGGCAGCTTTATTTGAGACTCTTTCTTACTGAGTAAGAATATGACCCAAGTATATCTTGAGTAGTCATCAACTACTACTAGTGTGTATTTCCTGCCATTGGTGCTCACTGGAGTTATTGGACCAAAAAGATCCATATGCAACAACTGAAGTATTCTTTCAGTAGAAACATCTACTTTGCTTTTAAATGATGCTCTAATTTGTTTTCCTTTTTGGCACGCATCACAAATATGTTTCTTACTGAACACTTCATTAGGCAACCCTCTCACAAGAGCTAATCTTGCAAGTTTATTCAGGGTTTTGAAATTTAGGTGATTCATTCTTTTATGCCATAACCAACTGGTATCTGTGGAACTTTTTGCAACCAAACATGTATATTTAGGAGTTGAACTCCAATCAGCAAGATACACATTTCCTTTTCTAGTACCAGTCAGTAATACTTTTTATGAGATATCATCTTTCACATAACATAAGTTCTTAGAGAACTCAACATTAAAACCCTTATCACAGAATTGGCTTATTGAAAGCAAGTTATGCTTCAATCCAGATACATATGAAACACCATGGATATGAGCCGAGTCTATTTCCAAAGTTCCATATCCTTGATCACCGTCCCTTGGAGTTATCTCCAAAAAGTGATCCGAGGGCCTCTTTGTTCAACATAGTCCTTTGAGTATCTTCTTGAATCCTCTCATATGTCTTGAGCATCCACTGTCAAGATACCATACATCAGGGGCTTTTTCATCTCTACTCATCAGTGCTATGTAATCTTCAATCATCTCAGTGCCCTTGTTTTCCTCCTGGAAAACAGATCAATTTTTAGGTACCCAATTTGTGTAGGGTCCTATAAGGTTAGCTGTACCTTTCGGAATCCAAATATGCCTGACAACTCTAACCACTTTAGAGTGGTTGATCTGTCTTCCATAAACATCTACATACACATTTACTACTCTGGGTGCCTTAGCAGTTTCCTGTGTATGAGTGCTAGCCTTAGCATGAACATGGGCTTTTGAATTTTTCTTAGGTTCAGGCCTTTTGTTCATTTGCTTTGGCTTTTGTGCAGCTGGTCTGAATCTTTGTTGACTTGGGTTCAGGTAACCTTTACCCTTAGGCAAGTGGGGTTCAAGGTTACTGTCTTGAAATTTGGGTCTTTCAGTATACTGAGGACTTGGTCTCTTGATTGAGAATGTCTCTGCTGAGTGTTTCTCTTCTGAAGATTCCTCTGATCGTTCACTGTAGATCCTTTCAGGTTTGCATTCTTAGCCTGAGGCTTAGAAGTACTTACTGAAATTTTTCAATCGAGTGCTCGGGTTTTCTAGCCTTCACCGAGGTTTGGGCTTTCCCTACGATCATTCGGTTTTCTTCAAACTCATGGGTCATTTTCCTTGTCTACAACCTTGGGCATTTCTTCATTTTGAAGTGTGGGTGTCATTTGGTTTTACAAAGATTGTCTTCTTGCTACTTGATGCAACATTCGAGATGACCTTGTGAGGTTCCCCTGGAATGTATCCCAATCCAGTTTTTATAGTGATGGATCATTTGGTAACTCTGAATTTCATCTATTACTTTAGATGCGATATTCAATAGATTTAGCTTCTTACGTGCACTATCCTCACATTTACGTAGAGTTTCATGCTTCTCTCGGAGAGGTCATTGAACTTAGTTACGATCAATTTGAATCTCTTGATTGGATTTCTCTAGTTTTGGTAGGGTCACTATCAACTTCTCTTTCTCTCGAGAGTTGTACTTCGAGAACATCGGATCATCAAGTATCACCCATTAATTGAGAAGTGATTTCGGTTTTGCTAGAGTCTTTCCACTTAAGATTTTCGACCTTGATTCCTTTTATACGCTCTTGAGTTTCGTTTAGCGAGTTCTTGTAAAAATGACATAGTCCTTCATTAGACTCTCAAAAGAATCCATCGGTCAAAATGATAGCATTTCACGGTTGAACTTGACAACTCTTGTGCTAGTGTAGGAGCAACAACGAGAGAAAGAAGAGTTTACCTCCGCCAATAGCCATCGACGAGATGTCATCACTTTCCTTTGTCATGGGAATATTTCATCCGAAGAGCTAGATCCTCCTCGGAATGTTCTTCTTCGCAACCATGGCTTTTTTCCGTTGGAGGACTTCTTGTCTCTTTTTTGCTGTCTTTCTCTTCTCACCTTAGACTTTTCAGTCGGGACAATCATTTGGAAGTGACCTTTCTTTTGGAAATTGTAGCATCTGTTGGCATCATCATCCTGATCACTTTCTTCTTTGGACTTAGAGTCCTTCCTTTTGGATGAAGATCCCTCAGCTTTCAGGTCCTTCTTCTTCTCAGTTGATCTGTCCTCAGGTTTCTTCTGGTACCTGTGATTCCTGTAATAGTTTTTGTATTTTCCATATCGACTATTAAGTCTTTCAAACCTCCTTGCCATCGCTTTAGCTTATCCTCAAGCTCATCCCGATTTTTAGCAAGGGAGTTCTCGAACTCTTTAGTTTTCTGTGTTTTATCCTTGGCTTTAAAAAGCCACATTCTTACTAGATGATGAATCATCTTTCTGTTAGTCTTTTTAGATTTCTTATCAATTACGAACTCATAGGCCTTCAGCTCAGAGAAGACTTGTTGGTATGGCATTGAATTAATGTTTTTGGTGTTTTCAATCACCACTGCATGTATATCCCATTTTTTAGAAAGACCTCTAAGAATTTTCAATGCAACTTCTCTCTGTGGATATTTCTTACCAAGTGCATTTAGATCATTCATAATGCTAGTGAATCTGACTTCCAATTTGTCTATAGATTCACCTTCATCCATTTCAAAACTATCAAACTTTCCAATTGCAACTGAAAGTTTGTTTTCCTTGATATGATCTGTGCCTTGGCACATTACAGCTAGTGTATCCCAAATTTCTTTCATAAGATATTAAAGTGAGAGATCATTCCCATCACACCATCATCAATTTATCAGATATAGTGTGTCTTTAGCAATATAGTCTAGATTAACTAACTTCCTCTCCTCAGAGTCGGGTTGGTCATCGACTTAGGAAATTCTGCTCTAGGATCGTTTCTCTCATTTTCTGTTCCTCTAGGATTCACCACAGTAAATTGGAATGGCCCTTCAGAGACCACTCTCCACATATGTTCATGTTTAGAATACAGGTGAGCCTGCATTCTCAGTCTCCATAAATCATAGTTCTCCACTGAGAACATGGGAAGTTTCTTAGAAGACATTTTATCTGAGTCTTTTAAGAATTCAGCAAATATGATCAGTTCAGATAGACCACAAGTATTTTTAGAAAATAAAACTTTGGTCAACAAAGTAGGTGGTCAAGTTGAACCACCGCTTCCGATACCACTTGTTGGTCGGTGCAACGAAGTCTTACACGTGTATGGGGGAATACACGTGTTCGGTGTTTTTAAAACTTTTTTTTCACGGAGGTCACTTGGGTCGGGTTGTCCGATGATTTGGTCTTGAGAAGCACAAATCTCTCTCGAGTCAAAGTCTATTTGAGCGATGATCTGGCCGCTTTCAAATACCTCGAGATAATCCCAACCGAGTCCCGAAGTTTTCAGAGATCCCTGAGTTGCTTGGATCGATAACTAACTTATGAACCCTCGGAAGAGTAAGTTCGGTTTGGTAACTATCTATTCTAGCTACTCATATGTGCGGAATGGTTGGCCTTTAGTTTATACTCGTTTTAAGCTTTTGTTGAAAACCTTCCTTTAATGAAATATTGATTAGGCTATGATCCAATTTATATGCAACTTTCGGTGGATTGATTCCAATGAAATATCGATGAAAATATGCTTTCAAGACAAAGTAATGCAACAGATAAATCAAAAAAAAGTAAAGCGAGAAGAACACAACAGATTATAGTGGTTCAGAGACTCAAGCTCCTACGTCCACTCTCCCTGATCTTTTCAGAGAAATTCACTAATCACTTCCTAAGGCTTTCTGACTACCTCTGTAGTTTACTAACCTTTCTAATTTTGAGCTTTCTGACTACCTCTATAGTTTACTAACTCAAAACTCACACAAGCTTTCTTTCTATCCAAGATAGATTACTCACTTCTCCTCTAGAGCTTTCTGACTACCTCAATGTAGTTTACTCACTCTTTACAACTCCAATCTCACCAACAATCACACTCAAACTACCTTACAAAGGGTTTGGGGTTTCTTGGTTGGTTTCCAACTAGGATGAGATATCCTTTACAATAAAGAACAATGCAAAGGCTAGAATATCTCGACTAAGCTTTGGATATATCTTATCAAGCTAGGCTTAGTGGAATGAGCTCTCTTCGATTTAAAGCACTTGGGAAATTCTCGTTTTTCGAAAGTGCTTCAACTTCACAATAATAAGTTTGAGCTCTTGAGTTGCTTACAAATTTCCTGTAACCTTTCAATGTAGAAGGTCACAAGTATTTATAGGCATACACCAAGGTCACTCTTGAAAAACTATCCGTTGGAGAGATAGCTTTGTGAGTTTCCTCTTATGGTGTGTGAGAAACGACTATATTTAGGGTTTGACACTCCCTAACACATTTTAGGGAATAGCCTTTCATGTAGTCGGTCTTAACTTTTTGCAGTCTAGAACTTAGTACTTCTGACATCTTTTTAGTGACTTTGTCATTTGTCGATTGTCGATATAGTGCGATGTTATCTTCCTCTTTTTGACTTTTTGTCTCGGTTTAAAGGTAGACAACTCAGCGGCTCTTTTTGGTTTACAATCTCTGAGTTGATAAACCTTAACAACACTTTGTCTTAGTTCCTTTTGTCTGAATTTGAATGTCTTGGGCAATATCTATTTTTCTATGAAATCGTGATCTTCTTAGTATTGAATCCTTCAGATAGATATTTTCAGTGCCTCGGAACATTCAGGTTTATACTGAACATTTAGTACATTCTTGAGTCTTGATAATTAATTGCGCCGATATTGATTCTTCAATCTTGACCACTTCTCCGAGTCTTGAGGTCTTCGAGTCTTGACATCTTACGAGTCTTGGCGTCTTACGAGTCTTCATAGATATCTTGGTGATATCTCGAGTCTTCATCTTTGAGTCTTGATTCTTCAATTTCATCTTGAGTCTTGATATCTCGGTTTCATCTTGAGTCTTGATATCTCGTTTTTTATACTAAGTTTTCAAAAACTTCAGTTTCTTACTGAAACTTCGATTTCTTCAGAAACTTACTGAGTTCTTCAGAATCTTCAGATCCTAACCTGATCTATATCTGCTGACTATACATTTTGTAGATAACATCATGAATACTCTAAAACTGAATCCTGACTCAACTATCAAGATTATTCTGAACATGTCATACTCAGGGGTTTTGGGATCTAATCAAAATCATATCTTTATTAAATTCATCTCCCAACAGCTTCCTTATCTGCCTTTTACTTCAAGGTGTGTGCCAATAACTCCTTCAGCTTGCCTCCAGGCCTTTCCCCCTTCTTGGCACCATACCTTGGTAGAAGTTGAGACAGTGCGGCTTCCATGTGATATTGCTCTTTACTGATACTCCGCACTTCTCCAGTAAACTGATCATACTCCTCTTCCAGCCTCATCAAATGGTTCATTGCCACTGAGAACTCTTCAGATAACGGAGCAAACTGGTTGGAGAATACATCTTTCAGCATCTCTGTCATCTTGGTCATGAGCAGGGAGCCCATTTCCTCAACAGCACTCTTGATCAATTGATCATTCACCAACTTGGCTTCAAGAAATGAAGTCCTCTCTTGATACATTTGCTTCATCTCTGCATTCAGTTCAGTTTTGACTCCATCTACCTTCCCTTCTATGGCAGTCATTTTGTCAGTCAGAGATGTCTGAAGCTGCATCAAGTCTGAAGATGAACTCAGGTTCTCTAACTTCTGGGATTGGTTGGCCAATGTTTCTTCAATATGGGCAACTTTATCCACAATTGGCACCACCTTCTCCAGTTTGTCCACTATAGGACTGAAGTCAATCTCCGGAGCATATATAACTTGTTGTTTCTCCTGAGCTGGTTGCTCCACCCGAGCCTCAGTCTCCACCTGGGCTTCAGTCTCCACCTGAGCCTCAGTCAGCATATCAGACATAACAGAATTAAAGATAGAAACTTCAGTAGCTTTGGCATAATGTTTAGTAGTGCCAAAAGTTACCTGTAGAGTGCTAACTTCAGTCTGAGGATGTGAGATATCAGGCTGACCAACATCAGTATCTTTCTCCATTAGAGATTGCTTCTCAGCATTTCCTTGTTGGTGCCCTTCTTGATCTTGATCATTTGAGCTCGGGGCACCAACATCAGCTTCCTTCCTTTCAGCTACCTTCTTCCTGACCAGCTCATCAAAATCTGCAACTTTCATCCGGAGCTTGGTCTTCATGAAACCGGAGAACTCAGTCAGCACTGCAGTCTCTTCATTCCACCAGTCCTCTCCTCTGAATGAAGCAATGTTGAGCATCTCTGGCAGAGTCTGGTTCAGAATGTAGACTGTGGTCCTCAGTCTAAAGAAGAGATCCTGAAGGTCAGGATATGAGCTCAGCTCAGGGTACCTGTCCAAAATGAATCGTTCCCCCTTGTTGCGCCACTCAGTCTCTTCTGCTTCTCCCTTCTTCAGCTTCGGGCTTTCAGGTTCAGTAGGAATGGCTTCAGGTGCTGAGGAATCAAAGAAAGGTTCGCTCAGGAGCATATCAAGATTCAGCAGCTCCTGAGGCTCAGCTTGTTTTGAGGTCTGAACAGGCATCTCCTCAGTAGAAACCTGAGGCCCCTTGAATATCTCCTGAGAAATTTTGTCTGAGCTCAGAGATGTTTCAAGAACCTCAGAGAACACCTATTCCTCAGTTTTCTCTTCTGCAGTAGTAAAAACCTGAGCCAGTACTTGCAATGGAGATTTCTGACCTTGCTGGCCCTCAGGTTGGACTTCTTCAGGTTCACTCACCTCCTCCTCAGTAGAGATTAGAACTTTTCTGCGCTTAGGAGCCAGTGTTTTCTTCTTCAGGGCTTCTCCCTTCTCTCTCTTTACCTCCATCAAAGCCTTCCCCCTGGCTTGATGGGCTTGTTCAGCAGCTCCTTCATCAGCAGTCTCCACTTTCTTCTCTTTCTTTCCCTTTAAAGTCTTCTTTGATGAAGTTGGCTTGAAAAGAATCTTAGACTTTGGAAAGGGTGAGGAGTTTGCTAAGATGTCTTCTTCCTCCCTGCACATCTCCAAGATGAATGCTATGTTGGTTGCATGTAGGATTTTGCCTTTAATGACAACTGATCCATTCTCCTTCTTGACTTGCTTCGCTTGGTCACTCACCACTTTGATTAAATATCTCAACTAGTTGAAATCAGTGGTGGGTGAGTCTTCAATTGCCGCCATCAACCTCAACTTTTGCGTACTAATTTGCTCAAAACTGCCAGATCGACTCATTATACATTTACTTACAATATCCAGCAAAACTCTATATTTAGGCTTAAAATGCCTTTTATTAAGAGTAGCCTCAAACTTAACAGGATGCTCTGTAATCCTATCAAGATACTCTTGTTCCCTACCCATCATATACATCGTAGGGTCTTCTCCTCTATTGCTCAACTCATATACATCATTAAGATTCTTAGGAATTATATACAACTCCCTCACAAAATCGACATATTTTGAGCTATGCTCCAAGTGAGAAAATGTAATTTGAGATTCAATACAGTTCTCCTCATCTATCTTCAAATTCGAGATAAATTCGATTACCTCTTTTGAATATTCGCCTCTGGTTGATTTGCAACCAGGTTTGTGAGCTTCGCGACCTGTATCATGTGCAATGCCTCTTCTTCATGGGTTGCATTCAATGAGATTTCGAGCGAAACAACGTACTCGTACCATGGCTTGTTGGAAATAGGAAGTTTATCATAAACCGAGAACATCATTTTGAAGGATTTTTGGGTGAAGGATTTTGAGAATGATGAAGGATTTCTGGGCGAATGAGAGGTTTTTAAGTTGCAGAGTATTTTGAGAACGAAGGCTTTTATAATTGGGGCTTTGAATGAATTCTCAATGAATATATAGAATAGATTCGTGGGAAATCATATCGATTGAATAAATCAACAGTTGAGATTAAACACCGACTAATCGGGTATATGAAAGGACGATTTCACGAATATTACACCGCCAATTTAACCTTATTGGTGATTAATGAACAGTGTAATTAATTACCGTTCCTGTAGACCATTGACCTTTTTCGGGTATTTCAAAGGTCCCGCCCAAATATTCCCTTCAGGTGTTTTGTTATTTATTACTAATGATTACTGAGATTCAGTTGGACAATAAATGCATTGCATGAGTCATTACTACTTCAGACTAATTTCCTCCATCAGTCTTACTGAGTTTTGACCTTGATAAAATGTAAGTATAATACTGAGTACTGAACGGGGTCAGTATAGTACTGAGTACTGAACGGGGTCAGTATGATACTGAGTACTGAGTAAGATTAGTATAATACTGAGTACTGATCTTCAGTATATCTGAGTTTCCCAAGACTCAGATTTCAGTACTTTTCAATTTTATCCTGAGTTTCTCAGTAAAATCCTGAGAAAACTTCATGCATCTGAATACCTTCAATTTTTCAGATTTGCACTATACACCTGGATCCAACATCCATAATTCAACTGATAGTTCCTGAAATCTTGATTCAGCCAAAGGTTTAGTCAAGATATCAGCTCTCTGTTTATCAGTATGAATTTTCTCCATCCTGGTGTCTTTCTTCCAACATGATCTCTGATGAAGTGATGTCTGATATCCACATGCTTACATCTGGTGTGCAATACGAATTTTGTGTAATAGCAATAGCACTATTATTATCACAAAATATAGGTACTTCTTTTGTTATAATCTTATAATCCCTCAATTTTTGTCTAAGCCAAATAATTTGTGCACAACAGCTTCCTGCAGCCATGTATTCAGCTTCAGTAGTACTGGTTGCTACTGAGGTCCGTTTCTTTGAAAACCATGATATCAGCTTACTTCCAAGAAATTGACAAGTTCATGTGGAAGATTTCCTGTCAATTCTACATCCTCCATAATCAGCATCTGAATAACCAGTTAATTCAAGGTTATCATCAGCTGGATACCATAATCCTCTATTCACAGTGCCCTTAAGATATTTCAGTATCGTTTTGGCAGCCTCCATGTGACTAGCCTTAGGATTAGCTTGGTATCTTGCACATATCCCAACAGCAAATGTTATATCAGGCCTACTTGCTGTGAGATATAGCAGTGATCCAATGATCCCTCTATAATCAGTGTGATTTACTGATTTGCCTTCAGGACAGGATCCATCTTGTAGTTAGTATTCATAGGAATTCTAACTGCATTGCAATTCTGTACACCATACTTTGCAATCAGATCTCTGGTGTACTTTGCTTGATTGATGAAAAATCCTTCCTTAGTTTGTTTCACCTGAAGTCCAAGAAAGAAATTCATCTCCCCCATCATTGACATCTCAAACTTTCCTTTCATCAGTGTAGAAAACTTTTCACACAACTGATGATTTGGAGATCCAAATATGATGTCATCTACATAAATCTGAACAAGTAAGATATCATCCCCATCTTCTATCTTGAACAAGGTCCTATCAACAGTTCCTTTGATAAAACCATGGTCAGTAAGAAACTGAGAAAGGGTATCATACCATGCTCTGGGTGTTTGCTTAAGACCATACAAGGTTTTTCTGAGCCTGTAAACTTTGTCATTCTGTCTGAAACCAGGAGGTTGTTCCACATAAACCTCTTCCTTAAGCACACCATTCAGAAATGGATTTTTCACATCCATCTGATAGACTGTGAATTTCATGTGGGCAGCATATGCAAGAAACAATCTGATGGCTTCTAGTCTTGCAACAGGTGCAAAGGTTTCATCATAATTCAAGCCTTCTTCTTGGGAATAACCTTGTGCAACTAGCCTTTCCTTGTTTCTTACAATGTTGTTGTTCTCATCTCTCTTATACTTGAACACCCACTTGGTTCCAATCACATTGTGCCTCTTAGGTCTATCCACTAGCTCCCTAACTTCATTCCTTGAGAATTGATTCAGCTCTTCTTGCATAGCAGTAATCCCAAAATGAATCTTGTAGAGCTTCTTCAATCTCAGTAGGTTCCTTTTCTGATAGGAAGCAGCAGAATAATGTACTTTCACCATGGAACCTTCTTGTTTTGACACCATCTGTTAGATCACCCACAATCTGACTTGTAGGATGACTATCCAACCATCTTCTCCTGGATGTTCCCCCTTCAATAGTATCCTCAACATCATAAATGTTAGGTTCAGGCAGTTCATTAAATTTAGGGAACAACAGAAAAGGAGAAAGGGAATCATCTTCCTCAGGGAAAATTCCATTCAAAACATTGTCAGAGACATTTGTTCCCCTTTGGTTGATAGATTCAGAGTTTGCCTCAGCTGTGACCACATCTTCATTGGCATCACACACATGAGTCTAGTGGTGTCTGTTCAGATTGGTCAGCTTTAGTGTGTTGGCTTTCCTTCAGTGGAGAATTTCCATCCTGAGTCTCACCATCCTGAGTTTTTGCATCCTGAACTTTTTTGTCTGAGTCTGATTCACTACATTCATAGAAAGTGACTGACTTCTTCTTTTCAGGTTCAGAGGATGTTTTGTCATTCTTTTTCAGGCTAAGTCTGGTGATTCTATTGGTCAGTTCTCTTGAGTCATGTTCTTATTTCTTCTGAACACAAGTAGATTCATAAAAAATAACATGAGGTATTTCTTCCACAATAAGAGTCCTACAGTTGTAAACTCTGAAGGCTTTAGTGACTTCAGAATATCCTAAGAATATCCCTTCATCAGCTTTGCTATCAAAAGTTTTCAACTGATCTTTACCATTATTGTGTATGAAACACTTGCAACCAAACACACGAAAGAAAGAAACAAGAGGCTTCCTTTCATTCCACAGCTCATATGGAGTTTTTCCTTGATTCTTGGTCAGCATGGGTCTGTTCTGAGAATAGCATGCAGTGTTGATAGCTTCAACCCAAAATCTTTTAGGAATATCAGCTTCAGCAATCATTGTCCTTGCAGCTTCTTTCAGAGTCCTATTTTTTCTTTCAGCAACACCATTTTGTTGTGGGGTCGTTGCAGCTGATGTTTCATGAGTTATTCCATTTGCTGCACAATAATTAGATATAATATGATTGATAAACTCAGTTCCTTTATCTGATCTGATTTTGACCACACTCAGATTCTTTTCAGTACTGAGCCTTTTCCGTAGTTCAGGCAGTTTTGTCTGAGTCTCTTTCTTACTGAGTAAGAATATGACCCATGTATATCTAGAGTAGTCATCAACTACCACAAGTGTATATTTTCTGTCATTTGTGCTCACAGGTGTTACTGGACCAAAAAGATCCATATGTAATAGTTAAGTATTCTTTCAGTAGAAACATCTACTTTGCTTTTAAAGGATGCTCTGATTTGTTTTCCTTTTTGACAAGCATCACATATATGTTCTTTACTGAACACTTCATTTGGTAACCCCTTCACAAGTGCTAATCTTGCAAGTTTGTTCAGGGTTTTGAAGTTTAGGTGATTCATCCTTTTGTGCCACAACCAACTGGTATCAGTGGAACTTTTTGCAACCAAACATGTATCTTTAGGAGTTGAACTCCAATTAGCAAGATACACATTTCCTTATCTAGTACCAGGCAGTAGAATTTTCTGTGAAATATTATCTTTCACATAACATAAGTTCTTTGAGAACTCAACATTGAATCCTTTGTCACAGAATTGGCTTACAGAAAGCAAGTTATGCTTTAAACCAGACACATATGAAACACCATGGATATGAAAAGAATCAACTTCAAGAGTTTCATATCCTTCAGTTTGTCCTTTGGAGTTGTCTCCAAATGTGATCTGAGGGCCTTTTTCCTCAACATAGTCAGTGAGTATTTGCTTATATCCTGTCATATGTCTTGAACATCCACTGTCAAGATACCATACAGCAGGGGCCAATTAATTTCCACTCATCAGTGATATGTTGTCTTCATTCAGCTCAGTGCCCTTGTTTTTCACCTGAAAAACAGATCAGTTATTAGGTACCCATTTGGTGTAGGGTCCTACCAGGTTAGCTGTACCTTTTGGAATCCAAATCTGCCTAACAACTCTAATTACTTTAGAGTGATTTATTTGTCTCCCATAAACATCTACATACACATTCACCACTCTAGGTGCCTTAACAGTATCCTGTGTATGAGTGCCAGCCTTAGCATGAACATGAGCCTTAGAGTTCTTCTTGGGTACAGGCCTTTTGTTCAAGTGCTTGTGCTTTAGTGCAGCTGGTCTTTGTCTCTGCTGACTTGGGTTCAGGAAACCTTTACCCTTAGGCAAGTGGGGTTTAGGTTGCCTGTACTGAAATCGGGGTCTTTCAGTAATCTGAGGACTTGGTCTTTTCAGTTGAGAATATCTCTACTGAGTGTTTCTCTTCTGAAAATTCCCCTGCTGGTTCAGTGCAGATCTCTTCAGGTTTGTATTCTTAGCCTGAGGCTTTGAAGTACTGGCCTGAAGATTTTCTACTGAGTGGTCAGGTTTTCTAGCCTTTTCCAGAGGTCTGGGCTTTCTTCCCTGAACATTGAGTTTTTCTGAAACCATAGGTCCTTTACCCATGTCTAAAACTCTGGGCAATTCTTCAGTTAGAAGATTAGGTGCCACTTGTTTAACAAAGACAGTCTTAGTGCTACTAGAAGCAGCATTCAGAAGACCTTGTGAGGTTCCCCCTGGAATGTATCCCAATCCAGATTTTATAGTTGCAGGTCTTTGATAACTCTGAATTTCATCTATCACTTTAGATGCATAATTCAATAGAGCTAACTTTATCTGCGCACTATCCTCACACTTCTTTAGAGTTTCATGCTCCTCAGTGGATTTCTCTAATTTTCCATTTAGGGTCTCTATCACCTTCTCTTTTTCTGAGAGTTGTACTTTCAGAACACCTAGTTCATCAGTAGTTCCCATCAATTGAGAAGTGATCTCAGCATTCTTAGAGTTTTTCCACTTTAGATTCTCAGCAGTCAGTTCCTTGTTCTGCTCTTGAGTTTCATTGAGCAGTTCTTGTAACACAAACATAGTCCTTCATAAGACTCTCAAAAGAATCCATCAGGTCAAAGTTACTGTTTAAAGTAGAACTTGAGAACTCATGTGCTTGTGTAGGAGCAACAACATAGATAGAAGAATTTACCTCCTCCACAGCCATTAGACAGATGTCATCACTGTCACTATCTGAGAACATCTCATCAGAAGAACTAGAACCTTCTTCAGAATGTTCTTCTTCCTCTGCAATCATGGCTTTCTTGCTGGAGAACTTCTTGTCTCTCTTTGCTTGCCTTTCTTTTCTCTCTTTAGCACTTAGCTCAGGACAGTCATATTGAAAGTGACCTTTCTTTTAACAGTTGTAGCATCTGTTGGCACCATCATCCTGATCACTTTCCTTCTTAGTCTTGGAGTCCTTCTTTTTGGATGAAGATCCTTCAGCTTTCTAGTCCTTTCTTTTCTCAGTGGATCTGTCCTCAGCTTTTGAGTCTCTCTGGTACCTGTGATTCCTATAATATTTTTTATATTTTCCATATCTGCTATTAAGCCTTTCAAACCTCCTTGCCATCAGTACTATCTTATCCTCTAGCTCATCCTGATTTTTGGCAAGCGAGTTCTCAGACTCTCTAGTCTTACAGAATTTTTATTTGGCTTTGAAAGCCACATTCTTACTAGATGAAGAATCATCTTTACTGTCAGCTTTCTTTGATTTCTTATCAATCACAAACTCATAAGCTTTCAGCTCAGAGAAAACTTGTTGGTATGGCATTGAATCAATATTTTTGGTGTTTTCAATCACCACAGCATGAATATCCCATTTCTTAGATAGTCCTCTAAGAATTTTCAATGCCACTTCTCTCTGTGGGTATCTTTTCCCAAGAGCATTCAGATCATTCATTATGCTAGTGAATCTGACTTCCAGTTTGTCAATGGATTCACCATCTTCCATTTCAAAGCTATCAAACTTTCCAATAGCAACAAAAAGTTTGTTCTCTTTAATATGATCTGTGCCTTGACACATCACAGCAAGTGTGTCCCATATTTCCTTGGCAGTATTACAATGAGAAATCATCCCCATAACACCATCATCAATAGTGATATATAAAGTATCTTTGGCAATATAGTCAAGATTGACTAACTTTCTCTCTTCAGGAGTAAGTTGATCATCAGACTTTGGAAATTCAGTCCTGGGATCATTTCTCTCAGTTTCAGTAACTCTGGGATTCACAATAGTGAATTTGAATGGTCCTTCAGAAACGACTCTCCACATTCTTTCATGCTTTGAATACAGATGAGCCTGCATTCTTAATCTCCATAAATCATAGCTCTCAACTGAGAACATAGGAAGTTTCTTAGAAGGCATGATGTCTGAACCTTGTAAGATTTCAGCAAAGAGATCTGTTCAGTAGACCATAAGAATCTTTCAGCAAATTAGACTCTGGCTACCAAAGCAAATGGTCAAGCGAACCACTGCTCTGATACCACTTGTTGGTATCAGATCAGATACGGGTTTTAAAAATGGATCAGTTCAGGTGGTCACTTTGAAATTATTGAACCTTTTGAACTCCCGCTCTGATACCCCTTGTTAGTCCCGATGCTAACGAGTCTCACACGTGTATGGGGGAGAATACACGTGTTCAGCGATTTTTAAAACTTTTCTTCACTGAGATCAGATGGGTCAGGTTGTCCTGATGATTTGGCCCTGAGAAGCACAGATCGCCCTGAGTCAAAGTCTACCTGAGACAGTGATCCTGAGCTGCTTTCAGAAGCTTCAGATTATCCCAAATGAGCCTGAGTTTTTCAGAGATCCTGAGCTGCTTGGATCAGATAACTATCTTACTGAACCCTTAGTAGAGTGAGTTTAGTTTGGTAACTATCTGTTCTAGCTACTCAAGTGTGCGGAATGGTTGGCCCTAAGTTTATACTCGTTTTTAGCTTTGCTGAAAACCTTCCTTTTAATGAAACAGTGATTAAGGCTGTGATCAGTTAGATGCAGGTTCAGTGGATTGGTTCCAACTGAATATCAGTGAAAATATGCTTTCAGTTAAAGATATGCAACAGATAATCAATGTAGTACAGAAAGCAAAATAACACAGCAAGTTATAGTGGTTCAGAGACTCAAGCTCCTACGTCCACTCTCTCTGACCTTCAGAGAAATTCCTTAACCACTTCCTAAGGTTTTCTGACTACCTCAATGTAGTTTACTAACCTTTCTATTTTGAGCTTTCTGACTACCTCCTTGTAGTTTACTTACTCAAAACACACACACGCTGTCTGACTATCCAAGATAGTTTACTCGCTTCTTCTCTAGAGTTTTCTGACTACCTCAATATAGTTTACTAACTCTTTACAACTCCAACTCACCAACAATCACACTCAAACTACCTTACAAAGGGTTTGGGGTTTCTTGGTTGGTTTCCAACTAGGATGAGATATCCTTTACAATTAAGAACAATGCAAAGGCTAGGATATCTCTACTAAGCTTTGGATATATCTTATCAAAACTAGACTTAGTGAATGAGCTCTCTTCAATGTAAAGCACTTGGGAAATTCTTGGGTTTTTGAGTGCTTCAACTTGCAATAATAAGTTTGAGCTCTTGAGTTGCTTACAAATTTCCCTTAACCTTCAATGTAGAGGGTCACTAGTATTTATAGGCAATCACCAAGGTCACTCTTGAAAAACTATCCATTGGAAAAAGCTTCTGAGTTTCCTCTTATGGTGAATGATGGAAGCGACTATTTTTAGGGTTTGAATACTCCCTAGCATGTTTTAGGCAATATTCATGCCAAATCCACCACTTTTTTATGGAACATAGTTTAATGAAATGACTGTCGCTTTTTTGTCGAAAAGGGTGTTGAACGATTGGCTCTTGTCTTGATAAATGTAGACAAACATAACGGCTCTTTTTGGACAATTACGAGTGATATAACCTTAACAACACTTAGTTTTAGTTCCTTTTTTGCGCATGTGAATGTCTTGGGCAATATCTATTTTTCTCGAGTACCATTTTTTCGATTTTGTATCCTTGAGATAGATATTATTGATTGCCTCGGAACATTCAGGTTATCTTTGAGCATTGTAGATCGCTTTCAAAGTAAGTCTTTAGAAGGCTCTTTGTGTCTTGTTATCTTGATCTTCGAGTCTTGAGTCTTGAGAGATTTCTTGATTGATATATTGAGATTTTCGGTTTCATCTTGAGTCTTGTTTTCTCGATTTTCATCTTGAGTCTTGAAAGTCTTGGTTTCTCGATTTCATATTGAAACTTGGTTTCTTATTTCATCTTTGAAACCTCTCTTTTTGGTCGGTGGGAAAACCTATTTTGGCGTGCGGAAGCAAAAACGTTTTATTTCGGTGCATATAAAACCAGTGATACCAATTTGTTTATTATTTTTTTTTTTTGGCTCATGTGTTGTGTTTTTGCTTATAACTAGATGCATATGACAAGTATAAACATAAAGCGATAAACAACTGGCAATATATAGTGGTTGGAATCCTACATCCACTCTCCTCTCTAGGGAAATTCCTTCAAACGGGACTTATCACCCTCCACGGGATTGCTTTATAGATATTTCCGAGCTCATTCGAACTGGACTTATAACCCTCTCTCGGGTTCGCCTCGGGACTTATCACCCTCCACGGGGATAGATGTTTACGAGTTCACTCCAACGGGACTTATCACCCTCACTCGGGATTTTAACAACTACCTCACTTCACCACTGGGTTTGGGTTTGGTGTTGTCTCCAACTATGGTGAGATTTTCCCTTACAATGGTTTAGCCTCAATGCTAAGGTTGGGAAAATCTCTCTAAGCTTATGATACATCGTGGGTTGCTTAGGTTGGGTTCTAGAACACTCTTTGAATATATTTGTATATCTACGAGACTTGTGTTCTAGGGTGGGAATGCTTTGACTATAACGCTCTTTGGCTTTGTAGCATTTTGTGCATAATCTCCACGCATCCACACACGATAATGAAGGAAGAACTTGTATTTATAGTGTGGATTTGAATGTTACCGTTGGAGAGAATCACATTCAAATCCATACTATTCTTTGTAAGTTTCTGCGAACTTTTTCATTTGGTTGTCTTCCTCTTTGTTGGTCCACGTCAGCTGGATTCCAACGGCTATATTCCTCAGCTTCAGTGCCTCGGAACATTCAGGATATACTGAGCATTCAAGACATTCTTTGAGTCTTTAGTAATTCTTGTGCCTTGATATTTCTCGAGTCTTGAGTTCTCGAGTCTTGAGTTCTCTGAGTCTTGAGTTCTCTCGAGTCTTGAGTTTCTCTCGAGCCTTGGTTTCTCGATATCCTGAGAGTCTTGATATCGATTTCTTCTTGAGTCTTGAGAACTAACTTTCGTTCTATATCTGCCGACTATACACGGTGCAGATAATATCCTGAACATTCTAAAACTGAATCCTGACTCATTTATCAAGATCATTCTGAACATGTCATACTCAGGGGTTTTGGGATCTTAATCAAAATCATATAATCTTTTATTAAATTCATCTCCCAACACTTCAGAAACTTACTGAGTCTTCAGAATCTAACCTGATCTATATCTGCTGACTATACATGGTGCAGATAACATCCTGAACACTCTAAAACTGAATCCTGACTCAACTATCAAGACTATCCTGAACATGTCATACTCAGGGGTTTTGGAATCTAATCAAAATCCTCTTTATTAAATTCATCTCCCAACAAGGAGGGATGGAGGTAATTTGTGCTAAATTGTATCTCTCATTCATGAGACCGTCTAATAAGTTTTTGTCATAACTAATACATACAAAATGTTGACCCAATTGCTAAAAAATACAATCAATCAATCCCCTATATTACTAATAGAGAGTTTTTTTTGATGATGTGTCAACTCTACATTGATTTAACCTATGTGTCATTCTAGGAGAAGTTTGGTGTACAAGTCATTAAAAATAAATCCTACATGTCACTAAAAATAAATCATATGTGTAATTCAATTTTTGTATATCCTAAACAATCCCATATCCCCTATATATCCCTCTATATATTAATATGGAGTTTTTTTTCCATGATGTGTCAACTCCATGTTAATTTAACATATGTGTCATTCAATGAGAAATTTGATTACACATGTCGTTTTTATGTGTTATTTTTATAAAATGTGTAATTCATATTTATTATTTTATGTTTTATTGAACTATATAATATTATTCATTTATATTTTTTTGTTAATTTTTGTTTGACTTAATTTAAGATATATAAATATTCATTCTAAATGTATTTTATCTTAGTGTGAATTATATTCAATTATTAATTTCTTATAAATACTTTTATTTTATAATTGCTCTTATGTACTACCTTCATCCCATAAAAGCGTGCATACCTACTTTATTATCGAGTTTTTGTGAGCGAGTTGTTTATTAGTATTTCAAATGATAAAGTGATTTTTAAAGAGGGGTATTATAGATCTACCTTATCTATTGCATGCATCTTTAAAAATTATTTTATCATTTCAAATACTAATAAAAAACTCGCTCGAAAAAACACGTGAAAACAGTAAACGTGCACGTTTCTTTGGGACGGAGGGAGTATATCTTAACATATTTTATGTGGAAAAAGTATTTTATATTATAACTCATTCACTTTTTTTTTAAATTGTTACATGTTAATTAGTTTATTAGTCTTTTCTTAGTCGATTTATTTAGTTTTGATTTGTAGGTTTAAACTTCATACTAACATGGATAAATAATATTTGACACAATAATCTTATCCCAAGGTTTAAGAAAATTTACTAATATACACCTTAAAAAATTATTAATTCATATTTAGTGAATTTATGTACATATATATATTTTTAATTATTAAATATATTATTTATTGAAAATGTTGTAATTTTTAATTAGAAAATCGCGTAACACGCGGGAACTATACTAGTATTTCAATATTACTAAAACATACAAAAAAACACATATAAAATACCCTTCCACTTACTTTCTCCATCCATATGCGCCTCTCTTTGCCATCTCAAAACTACCACCCACCCTATCCTGCTCCCACTTTCTCTCTAATGAAAACCTCAAGCCTCCTTCCAGAACTTTATGTGCAAGCAGATCCGCCACTACCTGAACTTTTCAGATCCGCCCCCTCGGTCACTCTTATTGTTGGAAAACGAAGGTTATAAATACACTAACCTCTAAATCCAAAATTGTAGCGGAAGAATATCGAATCCAGTTGAATTCTACGTATGACTGGATTCTCTTAGTCCGAAACACAACCACGAGAATTGATTCACGGATTGCTTCCATTGTTCACAATCTAAGTGCCTTTTAGATTGTGTATATTGTGATGCGTGTATTTATCAACAAAGAAAAAACCCAGTTTTCTTATTGTTATCACTCTGTGAGATTATAGGGCGGAGCGTTTTCTGAATCCTAATAATTCAATTCTCCGTATCTTAAGAGAGAAAAATCTCTCCCCTTTATTTCCTCTTGGAAGTTAACCAACTTCCTAAATAACTTTATTCACTTCATGGGTAGATATATATTCATAAATAATTAATATTATTTATTAATTTTCATCTCCCACTCACACATGAAGTTTGAGTCTTACATACACTCATCTGCTTTACATTTTTTACACCATCACATAATACATTTTCATACAGACAAATAAATCGTGTGACCCTCGAAAATATGAGTTTTTCTCGCTATACACTTGTTAAGGATATATAGCAACTCAACCAGTTTTATATGAAGAATTCAAAACTCGTTATACCCCAGTACTCTTTCAATTAACAAAGTTGACATATCTCTTTCTATCCCTTGAAACTATCAGAGCATATTCAACCTTTCATCGGATTTATGCATTCATAATCGAGTTCTTCAACTCGATTGACCGGTCAATGAACACAATAGAATGTGTTAATAAAGATGTCCTTCCTGTCACACAAAATATCTACAGACTCCCACTATAGCTGCTTTCCTAGACATGTACCACAATATTGCTACATTAATCATAGCTATTGGTAGCATGCTAAAGTAGCAACACTAAAGTGAAGACTTAGAAATCTAGTAGAAAGTCTTAAGGGTACTTTTAAGAGGCTTATCAAAACCTCAAGGCTTCATACAATGAGAAAATATGGATATCTTTCTCATTTCCTTGTGGTCAACTTAGCACATGTGGTATGAAACACATGTCACGATGTTTTAACTACCTAGGATGGAAGCGTATGTCATTTTATTTATTAGGCATCGTGTAAATCACAATTCAAGTGCATCATCGACACTTAACTTGGATTTCCTCCTTCTATTGTCTACGGATCCATTGATTTTGCTTTATAACATGTCAAATAGATTAGTGGTAAAAAATTTAGCGATTATCTACAATATAATCTCATCTCTGCACATACCTCGATGTCAGAGGCAATTGCTCGTTTGAGAGAGTCAATCAACTTGTCGACATACTATTATATGAACATTTCATATAGTTCACAATACATAAATATCTACTAACATTAATAACTACTTTGTAATTTGTATAAATCCATTCAAACCCAAAACCTTAAGATGTCTTACACATCTCAGTAATCAGGTTTGACAACAAATCTGCTAACATCAAGTCAGCAGAAATTTATTCAAGAATCACTCTTTTTTCTTTGTAATGTCTTTACAAAGACAAACTTTTCATGATACTTGGAATATTTAGAGTAAGCTTTAGCTGCTTTGATTACTACGATAAATCATAACAGCTCCCACTGGAGTGTTTGATTTCACAATCAATCTTTACAACTCCCACTAGAGTGTTTGATTTCACAGTGAATCGATAAAACTCCCACTGGAGTGTTTGATTCTAGATTGAATCGACATAACTCCCACTGGAATGCCATATACATCAATGAATCGTTACAACTCCTACTAGAGTGTTTAATTCTCAATGAATCGTTACAATTCTCAATTGAGTGCTTACTAATTCCAAATATTTCAAGAAAATTCATTACCAAAATTTTCATTTTGACTACAAATGCAGATGCCACAAGTTCAACTTTAATAGTGGTCAGTGCTATATAAACTTATTTCATGTTTTACCACGAGATTGCTTCATTATTAAGAAGAAGGCATAATTAGAATTTGATTTACTTGCATCTAAATCATAATTCCAATTACTGTCTGTATACTCTCTAAGTTTAGATTATCTCCCTGAGATAATAATCTGCAGTACCCTTCAGATATCTAAAAAATCCCACATACTATCTTTTAGTGTCCCTTTTTCGGATTAACTGATACCTATTAACCAAACCAACAACTTAACAAATGTCTGGATGTGTGCACAACTTAGCACACATCAGACATCCAATTGAATTTGCTTATGGTACATTTGACATTTCATCTTTCAGTTTTTGGACATTCATCATAGTTCAGTGACACGTCTTTTTATAACATGAGAATCAACATGCATTTATACATTCATTTGAATCATTTTAGAAGTCTTACTACATAAGTCTGCTAAGACTTTCCAAGTAACTTCTGTGAGCAATCTTTATGAAGCTTTCACCAAAAGATTCTCATTGTTATCTTTCCAACTAAAAATGTATCAACATATGATTATAGAATTACATAACTATCTTTGGACCGTTAAACATAAACACAATGGTCTTTGTCTAACAAAGTTAATATGAGACAATCATAGTATGAAGTCTCAAGTACCACTGCTTTGAGGATTTGTTTAAGTTTGTAAATCGACTTCTTCAATTTACAAACATTATCCTCTTCTTTAAATTCTCCATTGAGAAAAACAATAACATCCATTCTTTATGAAATTCTAAATCTATATTTAATACTATAGCCAAAAAATGAACGAATCGAGATAAATCTCACAACAGATGAAGAAAGTTTAATTACCCCTTTCTGAGTATAATCTTTCTCTACTAAGTGAGCCTTTTTTAAGATGTGTCCCAATTAAAGGATCAACAAGTTTCAAAAACTTGATTTGACCTAATTGACTCTATATTATCTTTCATTGCTTTGTTTCATTAGTCTCTTATATAAAGAGATAGAACCTCTCAATCGTCTGTAGGTCATTCTCATTCATTAAAGACTAATCTTATTTTTTTAAATATAAAGAAGGTGTATCCCTCAATAACATGATGTCTCTCAGACACATGTTTCCTAGAGTATTTTTCAAGATTGAAACTTTGTGACATAAATAATTATTCTCGTCAAGATCCATCTAATCTTAATGGGTAAACTTTTATCAAATATCACAACATTATGCAAATCACTCCCACTATGATTTGATATAGAGTGATTATTTCAATTTGAAAATGGTATAGTATTTCTAATACTAGCCTTACTAGGAAAAATTGACAAGTGATTTTATCTCATATCATACTCTGAACTCCTTGATTTCTGATCAATTTGTATCCCCTGGATTTCGCATAGTATCTTAGAAGATACATTTTAAAACCCTTTAGACCTTAATTTTCATACTGACTTGTAGAATCATGTATGTAAGTTGTTGGTCTAAAGATACCAAGATTAACTAACGATCAGGTCTTCAACTGTCTAGAGTTCAGATGGAGTTGACTTAATCAACTATGAATAGCTTTATTCAATATGCAGACAACCATAAATAACTCATCTTTTCAAGAAAGATAGTTAAAATAGTTGTACCATCATGGACCACATCATGTCCAATAACTTTTGAGTTGGGGTTATACTGAAAAGTATGCTTTTACTTTGTATAACCAAACTGAATTTCAGTCTTATTTGCTTAAATAAATTATTTATCACTATTGCTTTAAATTAACTACAGTGTATCACGTGTTACACTGTAGATAATTTAGTGATACCAGATCAAAGAAGATTAAATTAACAGTTCCTTGTAACAAAGTACAGAATTCACAACCCAGATGGAAATGAACAAATCCATCGTGAAAGGTTGAAGTGTAAGGCTCAGATTGACTTGTCTTGACCAAGAGATTTGTAGGTCCCGAACGGGTTATGTGAGGGCAGAAGTCTAGAGGGGAGGGGTGAATAGACTTGAAAAAACTTTTCGTCTTGAATCAGGTGTGAGAGCGAGATGCTTTGTCAAAGTGCGAAGTGAATCGATTTTAGTGCGATAATCAACTTCTTGACGCCGAAAAGCGGTCGGTTCGGTAACTATCGGATTAAGCGATGTGTGCGGAAGCTTAAGTTTTACCGTGTGAAAAACCGGTTTGAATAAATCGATTCAAGTTTTATCTTTTTAATCGGATGATGAAATTTTGGTCCCGTCGGATCGAAGCTTGGTGCTATCGATCTTAACTTAGAATGTATCGCTTTAAGATTGTGCGATGTGAGAGCGATTAATCAAAGCAAGAAAGGCACACAAGATTTATAGTGGTTCGGACAAACCAAATCCCTACGTCCACTCTTCCCTTTCACAAGGGGGCACCAACTTAACCACTTAACCGAATTGGACTTAGTTTAGTGTGTTAGTCACTGACAGATGTTTTAAGAGTTCTCCTCAACCGATCCGTAAATCGATTACTAGAAACCTAGATGAAATCTTGCTAAACAACTTATCCTAACTTGGGGTTTGGGTATGATTGTTGAGGTTCCAACTATGAAATCTTTCCTAGCGTACAAAAGCGGACCTAAAAGCTAGATGAAAAGATTTCTTGCTAAGAACTTATGGGATGAACACAATATAAAATAAGCTTGTTGTTGTGTTCTTCGATGCGGAAATCGACTATAGTTTGAGCTTCTTGATTATGTTGTTTGTCCAAGCATTTCCGTGTTTCACTGAAGTGTGATCCATATTTATAGACCTTGAGATCAAAAGAGCCGTTGGAGAGCAATTTGAATCTCGAGGCTATTTTAGGTGAACTTGCGGGCTTGATGTGGCGTCTTGAGGCGGCATGGCGAAAAGCGTGAATGTGTATTTTATAGCCGTTTGAAGAGCAACATCGAATCCCATGATATCGGCTCTGTTCATCGTGTTTCTTCCTTATTGGATGGAAGACTTGCTGCGGTGTTGTTCCTCAAGCGAGGTTGGTATTCTTCTTGTTTAGATCGCAGGCGTATGATAAGATGAAACATCGGTTTTCATCTTATGGTATTTGATCGATCTGAATCGATCGGTCTACTGATAAGTCTTCTGGCGCTGTTGACTTAGCTTCAATTTGGTGACTCGGTGATGTAGGTCTTACGGTCTTATCTTCGGAAGTCATCTCGATCTTCTAGTATTCGAGGTTTGAGCTTCATGACTTCCCATTGAAGGTTATCGACTAGATCGATTCGATCGATCTTCCGATACGGTTTAACGTTACGCCTGTGGGATATCGAACTTTCTTCCGATTCTTGGATTCGACCTATACATATTGAGTTCCCCTCAATATGTGACCTATCTATTACATCGGTTTTTTCTATACAATCATTATCAATTGGTCTCCTATAGCGATAATGTAAACATCGATTGACTAATGTGTCCGATGGTCCTATTACATGTGTTTTTTGGAACTTTCATCAAAACTATAAATTTCCCAACAATTTTCCCCTTTTGATGAAACCAAAACACCGAGAAACCAAGCAGTTGATAAGTATAGAACAGTTAAAAGCAATGTCGAGAAAGACAAAGAGATTTTGTCTTGGGATCAAAAAAATAAACTTTTCATTAGATATGTTGATTACATGTTACATCGAGAAAAGTTTTGAATTTTTTTTTTGATCCCCAGGCGTCTTACGATTCTTCACTCCTTGGGCTTGTATCCTTACGGCTTTTTCTCTTTGGTCTTGTGGAGCGTTGAAAATCGATAGAGTTTCCATTTGACATCGGTTATGCGCACTTGATCGATTATATGCGATTTGCTCAAGATGTCAAAGTAGAATCTCTCAAATGCCCGATCTGTCAAATGAGCCATCTGCCTTCTTCGAGTATATTAACAGATCATACTCTTGGCGAGATATCTTTACATTTATGAGCTTGGCCTCATTTTTCGGATACTTGAGAAAATGCGGATATTTATTACGTAACGGTTGAGGAACTCATCATCCGGTGATTCTTCTTTTGGAACAAGATCAGGACAAAGGCATCAAGAAGCCATTCACTACGATCTTATTCCATTCCTCAAACCTCTTGGCGTGTGCGGCGGTTTTTGGTATGATCTCGTCGACTCTTCTTGGCGGCTTGGCGAGGTTACGGTGCGATTTTCGATCGATCCTTTCTTAGCCCTTGATTTGAACCTGTTTTCAACCCATACCTTGTGCCGTTTTTACGCCCTTCTTTCTTCTTGATAAATACGCTCTTTGGACAATCTTCGACTAGCTCCTTATCGGACTGTATCGACTTTGTCTATACGGTGACTTTCTGATGCGAAATGGCTGGTCGGTTTTGATGTCACCACCGGCGGCCTTTCTTGCAATTGAGCTTTGTCCTGGGCCTTATCTTACGATGTGTCGAGTTGGTTTCTCGAATCCTTCCCCTTTTTGGTTTGATCAAAAAGCGCATTGAGTGGGAAGTCGAGACCCCAAAGTTGGCCCGATAATACTGATTTAGATCATTAGCGAGATAAACACGAAGTTTGAGTTGTTAGATTACGAGCAGTTATGTCGGCTCTGTCTTGGCGAGTTTCCATTGTAGCGAAGAGTGTCAAATCATTTTGTCAAATTTCTCTTACGATAACTTTCGAGCCTTTTTCTCGGTGGCGTCGAGAAAAGAAAGATTGATTTTGATCCTGTTTGACTTGTCATCAAAGCGATTTTGTAGCTTTCGAACACAAGGTGGTCATGGATTGGGAGAAGCCCGATCTCGATTGCTTCGATTTGTTTGAGACTAATTTGTCTCGATCGGTTAACACTCCCTCAATCTCTTCTTCGGAGATCTTTGAGACAAGATTTGATCTCGCGAAGTTGATCGGTGGTGATTTGAGATGTAGGAATTGGATCCATCACTTGATCGAGGTTGAGTTGTTTGTGCCTCGGTGGTTGGTAGTGAGCTGCGACACCGGTTCCACTTTCATCGGCGACTCGGCATTCACCATTTCGGCGTCATTTACGGGCTTCTTGGCGGTCTCGGCTTTTCTTCTTCCGGCAATTCCAACTTCACGTGGATCGAGCTTTCCGCAGTTTATCGGATATTAGCTCATTTGGTGATCCCACTTTGGCGGACTTCCTCATATCGAAGTCAAAATCTGCGAACTCATCCGCACCACCCATCTGTTCAAGAAGTAAAATAAGATCGAAGCTTTTTTGTCGAGATCTCTCGGTGAGGATCTCCATGACTTCTTCTCTTATAGCGGGATGGGCGACCCGATTGTGGATCGTCTCATCAATCTCTCGTTCAATTCTTAGTCGACCATTTTTCGGTGATGGTCTTTGTTGATCTGAATCTGAAATTATCTGTCGGATACGTTGGATGAGATGTGGAAGCTTACGGTTTGTGCTTGAGTCGGCGGAAGTTATGCGATTGGTTCGACTGCGGTGGATTCTGCTTTGTAGTGGCGATTATATCTGGTTCGAGGAGTTCATGGCGGTGAACTAGCGGAGGAGACATGCTCGGCGACCTTTAGTCGGCGGTGAATCAACTTGAGGTTGAGAGAAGAGATTTGCTCGATTTGTGCTTCTACCTCGGATCGTTCTGGCGAGCCCTCGAGGTTGAAAAGCTTGCTGTCGATTACATTCTTTGTTGCGCATATGATGATTACGGCGCTTTTTCTTCTTCGACTCATCTTCTAGTCTTTAGAGTCATGGTAGCTTCTTTGCTTTCTTTGGCCTCTTCTCTGGGCCTTCACGATTTCGTTTCTTTTTACGTGGAACAAGCCCGGGGTGTGGATGTGACTTCTTTGCTCTTTCCTTTCTTGATTTTGTTGGAGTGGGCTCCTTGTCGTCTGGTGGGCCTTGAAGTTGATGAAGAAGGCATTGTAGGACTTGAGTCCATTACGATTCCATTGGTAGCTTGGCGGTTTGTCCTTCAATATAAGCTGCAACCTTGTTGAAGATTCTTTGACTCTCTTTTTTGAAAGACACTGCTGGATTCATTGACTCCAAATTTTTTCGTGTTCTTGGAGCAAAGATGGCTTTCGAGGAGGCGTGTCGATTGATGTTTGAGCCCCGTCAATTATTGTTGCCATCTTTGTACATTTTGGTGATGTGAGAAACATCTGGGCTAAATAAATTCCCATGTCGTTCTTGACGGAATGTCAAACAACGATCTGTACTTTCTTTTGAGCATTGGCACGATGAATCCGGCTTTTCGATGTTTATGCGCCTCTCTTAAGAGCTCCTCTCGATTTCTTCGTCCTCATTCTCCTGTAGTGTGCGGTGAGATTACCGCCTTTTAGTAATTTGAGCAACCCAGTGATGTACGCATTTGTCGATCGATTTCTTCTCTAGTTATTTGGCGACATCGATTCGTCTCTGGTTTTTTCAGTATCACACTCAAAGTGCGCAAGAATTGTAGTGCTTCATCTTTGCATCCTTTGGATTGCGATGGCGAGCAATATGTTTCGATCCGGCCTTCTTGAGAATTTGTTCCACCTCCATGGATTCAGAATCCTCGGTGGTTCCCAAATTGAGCGAACTTATCCTCAAAGATCTTCGTTGCGATTCGCATAGTTGCACATGATCTTTCTAGTCCATGAGTGGCCATCTCTGGGTGAGATAGACTCATTAAATTTGTGCATAATCAATATTAATATCATGCGCGGAAAAACAAAAGGCAATGAAGTATAAATTCGAAAAACAACTTTTGAAAACAATGTTTTTAACGGAAAGAAAGATTCATCATTAAGCTTAAAAGAAAATATTACGATTCAAATTTTGAGAGAAGATTTTTTGAACTCTAAGAAATCGTTTTGAAACGCGAGAAAATTTGAAGTTTTTCAATTGAAAGTAATGCAAGTTTGTGAAGCGAAAAAACTCGGTAAGGTTTGATGAATCTTATATAGAGGCGGAGGAACAATAAGACAAGATTTTGAAGATCAAACGTTTTGAAAAGATTATGCGCTCAGATTTAGCGGTTTTTGATCGTAGGGTCGAGGAAAAACGCACGCGTACAAAAAACTTTTGGATTTAAAAGCGCGATCAAATAGCGGTTAATACATGTACCCCCCGTCGCGTTAAATGATTTGCAAGAGTACACGTCACGGGGATAGTGGGTGCAGTAAAGGCAAATAATATCGAATCGATCAGATAAATAAGTAAAGAACAAGAGAAAAGAGATCGTGTCTGGTTGGTGATATTGTGTCGATCAATATTACTTGTCAATGTTGATTCCACTTGTTGATCTTAATCATTACGCCTAAGCCTTAAGAAATTTCCCAATCGATCCTTTCAATCGATCTTCTCGGTTGCATCTCGATTTGTTGAAACTTCAAGCTTAGGTGATCTTTCCTTAAATCGTCGATTTCCTTTTGATCCTCCTTGATCGGTTGAAGTTCCCCCTTCAACTGATATTTACAATATAGGCGATATATCGATTTGTTGGAGTTTCAAGCTCGGTGATCTCTCAAATCGATCATGCTCGTAAGTAATCGATTTTGGTTGACCTCATCGATTCTTTTTTGATTAAGCAATTCTTGGGATAAGTGTTCCGCCAAAACTTAGTCTTGAGTAGTAGATTCTATTCCCTAAGTAGGCGTGATTTGACATGCGTAAATATAAATGCGAATCTCTCGATATGTCAATCAATTCGTAAATTTATCAATTATCGGTCGGCGTGATTTCTACTCTGTCCTTTTGATGCAAATTTCTCGGATAGGCTTCTTGAAATGGAAATTGCATTTGCATCCTTGCTTGGCCTCTATAAATTGGACCAATGTTTTACACAACATCACCCATTCACCATACTTATCTTCTTTGTAAGAATCATGTATCTTGGTGAACCCTTGTTTCGGTGAGACTTAAGCAAACACTTTTACACCCTTTTATATGGTTTCACCTTCTCAAATCAACCCTTTGCATCCCTTATTCTTTGTTTTCTTCATCATCTTGATTTCACATCGATTCTTTGCCAAAGCTTCTCTACCACCGGATGTGGCGGATCTCTTTGTTTGCAACCCCGAGAAGACACTTCTCCTAACTGTATATGCACCTTGTGTGTCTATCTGGATGACGTAACTGAGAACCATCGGACTTAGTCGGTATAAAATAAAACACATGTGCCCATGAGATCTGACGACCAACTCTTTGGCACACGTGCTCCATTTAACTGTTGGAGAGCCCTACTACACTTCCTTTTAGGGCTCGGGCTTAAGAATCCTATCAAAAGGTCATTGTCGCTCCATTTTTCTTGATCTTGACTTTTTGCGACCGCCTTGGGATTACTGTTCTTTAAAAGCCCTCTCTCACCCCTTGTTAAGGGGGGGAAAATGAGAGTTTAAAATCTCTCTCTTTCCTTCACTTACGGGGGTTAGGATGAAGGTTTAGGGTTATAGGTGTAGGATTTTGGTTAACATTTATGTCTTGACCTCCGGGTCTTCTTGTACTTGTAACTTCGTAATGTAACCTCACCTTCGGGTTTTTATCAATGAAAAAGTTACATTATTTCATCGTTGTGTAAATTTCGCTTTCTTATGTGATTGTTAGCTCTTAATCTCTGAATCTTGCTTGTTGAATATATAAATCGAATCACAAAGAAATACTATAACCAAATTGATTTAATCGGATAATCCTTTAAAATCGAGCATTTTCCTTTAATCGATAACCTTGAATCGATCGGTTCCTTTAAACCGATAGACTTTAAATCGATAATACTAAAATCGTCGGTTCCTTTGGATCACGGTAGCGTGTAAGTCGATCGATTTTTTGCTCATCGATCTCTTGAGATCGGTTAAGATACCAAACTCAAGCGATTTCTCTCGTCTGGTTAGTCTCTTAACCAAACTAGTTCAGAGAACATTCCATCAAACATTTTCGGTGACATTTCTCCAAGATCTAGAAGTCTAGCTCATTGCATAAATCTCTGAATCGATCTCGGCTAGTGGCTTGGTTAGAATATCATTATACGTATATCGGTATGAATCTTTTCCATTCGATATTCTTCTTTTCAACGTGATCTCTTATAAAGTGGTGTCGACATCCACATGCTTGCATCTTGTATGTAGAACCGGATTACGGTGATTGCAATAAAGACTATTCATCGCGAGAATATAGGTGCGTTCTTAGCTACAATGTTGTAATCCCTCATTATTTGGTGAGCGAGCGATTGGGAACAACGACTTCTGCTGACCATATATTACCTTGATTTGTAGATGTCGCCCTTCGATATGTCCGCTTTTTTGAAAACCACGAGATCATTTTTTTACTTCCTAAGAACCGACATGTTCACGAGGTTGATTTTTACATCGATCTTGCAACCTCCATAATCGTAATCGAGAATACCCACTAAGCTCTAGATTATCATCGATGGGTAGAATAAACCAAGGTTTATGGTTCCCTTGAGATACTTAAGAATCCGCTTAGGCGCTTCTAGGTGGTGATCATTGGATTTGCTTGAAATCTTGCACATACACCCTTCTGCAAAAGTGATATATCGGTTCCTTTGGCAAATCGGGTATAATAGAGATCAATGAGAGCCCTATATTCCTTCCGATTTGTTTTTCGACCCGGCCTCATCGGATCCATCTTGAATCCGGTCATCATAGGAATTTTGGCTTCCTTACTATTTTGAACTCAAACTTAGCCAATAGATTCCTAGTGTACTTTTTTGGCGAGATGAATATCCCTTACGTGCTTTGTTTAACTTGGAGACCTGAAAGTAATTCATCGACCCATCATGGACATCTCGAATTTCCCTTGCATCGATTTCTTTGAATCTTTCACATAGGCTCTTGTTAGGAGATCCGAAGATGATGTAAATCGCGTAAATCTGAACCATCGAATATCTTCTCCATCTTCTAATGCGAATAAGGTTACATCCTTTGTTCCTTTAGTGAACCCACTTTTCGATCAAGAAGCCGAGAGAGTGTATCATACCGGGCTCATGAACTGTTTGAACCATAAAGAGCTTTTCTTAAGCGATACACTTGGTTGCCCTTTTCAAAGCACGGAGGTTGTTCGACATAAACTTCCTCTGCTAGTACCCCGTTTAAGAAAGCACTCTTTCGTCCATCGATACTGATGAACCCTCTGTGGGAAGCATATGCGAAGCGGCCCGAATGGCTTCAAAGCGGCGGCGGCGGTGCAAAAGGTCTCATCGTAATCAATTCACCCGATTGTGAATACCCCTTAGCAACAAGTCTTGCCTTATTTAAAGTGATAACATTTTTCTCATCTCTCTTGTTCTTGAAGATCCATTTTCGTGCCAATTCGTCTTGATGACTGGTGCATCTACTAGTTCCCATACTTCATTTCTCTCGAATCTTTTCGGCTCCTCTGCATGGCTAGAATCCGGTTTCGTCTTGTAATGCTTCCTCTATTGTAGTTGGTTCCTTCATAGATGCGGAATATGACAATACATGGCACTTTCACCCTGTCGATGTCTAGTTTTAATTTTATCGAGCCGGGTCTCCGATTATCGGATCGGTTGGATATTTGGTTATCCAGTCCTTCATTACGATTGGCGTCGGTTTTTGAGAACATCGTCCGTTTACGATAAAATCTTATTACTAGTGATTGGGAGTGGTGCGAGGTTATGGTCCACTTGATAAGAACAAGTCTCGGTGATGTTGGAATCATCATGTGATGTATGCATTCGTGAGAACAGAAGTTCCCCTGAGCCGGATGGTTCGGTTCTTCTTGTCTCTCGGTGAATCGGCTTTTTCATCGGCGGTTGTTCGTACCTTAGGATCGATTGATCGGTGAATCAGCTAGATGCGGAATGTAAATAGATCTGATTTACGATTCTTTTTTCCTTGATCGTTAGGTGATCCATTTTCGAATATCGAGGTTACGGTAGATCGGTACTTCTTGATTACGAAGGCGATTTCTCTTGATCGAGAAGATGCTTCATCAAAAGGTTACATGGGGTGTTTTTCTTCCACAACTAGGGTTCGTTTGTTGTAGACCCTGAAGGCTTTTTGCTAGATGAGGAATACCCTAGAAATATACCCTCATCGGACTTGGCCTCAAAAGTCTTCAACCGACTTTTCCCATTGTTGTGTATGAAACACTTGCACCCAAAAACATGGAAGTAAGAAACACGAGGTTTTACGCCCTTCCATAGTTCATAGGGTGTTTGAAGTGAGCCTTAGTCGGGGAGACATCATTACTGCGTATGGCATGCGGTGTTGATTATCGCTTTTTAAACGGTTTGGTATCGCATGTTCACTAACATTGTTCGAAAGCGAACTTCTTTTGAGTTTCTGTTTCTCCGTTCAGCTACTCCATTACATTGTGGCGTCCTCATGATGTGATGTTTCATCTCAGATATACCAAACTTAGAGCAAAAATCATTAATAAAAGAGTTGAAATTCGTACCTTTTTACGTCGATTTTTACTGTTGACACCCTTCTCATTTTGTAATCTTCTTAGCGACTCGGGTATCTTGGTTGTCGTCTCATTCTTCTTATGTAAGAATATAACCTGAATAAACTTGGAATAGTCATCCACGATTACGAGTGTATTTCGTCCGTTGAGGCCCGACCGGGGTAATTGGTCCAAACAGATCCATATGAAGCATTTGCGGTACTCTCTTTGGATCTTTGGTTCGGAAATTCCTTTGAATGAAGCTTTGACTGTTTTCCCCGCCGACATGCGAACATGTCCGATCCTTTGAGAACACTTCATTCGGAAGTCCTTCCACTAGAGACATCCTAGCTATCTTATTAAGAGTTTTAAAGTTCGGATGGCTCATTCTTTTGTGCGAGCCAATGCTACTTTGGAACTCTTAACAATCGAGCACGCATTTCTTGGACAACCTGTTCCAATCGGTTGGTAGATCGTCCCTTTTCTTGAACCGATTAGCAAAATCTGTTGAGTGACTCGATTTTTGATAGTGCATTGATCGGTCGAGAACTCAACACTTGAATCCGTTTGTATGAATTGTGAAACCGATAATAGGTTGTTAGCCGGACCTTCGACATACGAGACTCGTTACTTGTACATCATCATTCTCTAAGGTTAGAACCCTTTGGTATAACCAAAAGTTATCATCACCGAAAAGAGCACACGCTGGCCTTTCGTTTCTATGTAGGGCGAGGAGATGTTTGCTTCGATCATGTGCCTTGAGCATCCACTATCGATGTACCCGGATAGTTGCTTGCACACCTCCTTTGTTGGCGGACCCACGCGAACACCTGAATCGATCGGGCTTTAGGTACCCTTTCGGATTGGGTCTACGAGGGTTAGGTTTGGATTTGGGGATCCATACAAAGCGAGCACTTCTATGGTGATCGGTCGGATCGAAGGCTGATTTGTCTCCCATACTGTCAACATAATCATACTTATCCTCATATGCTTTTCGATTTGTATGATTACTTGTGTGAACCTTGGATGACTTAGAAGACTTATGATTTAACTTTTCGGTTTGTCTTCTTTTTATCCGATTGTGGTTGGTCTGGTGACCCTAAATTTTCGACTATAGGGGTAAAATGCATTGCTACCATCAAAAGATTCATATCCTTTTCGCATAGATGGTTTTCGTGATTTACGAAGCATGCTTATTAGGCGGTGACCTTGACGGGTCTCAGATTAGACTTCCCTTTTGTAGGTTGTCTTTCTCGATTCTCGATCTGTTGATCGAGGTTGAGGTCTCTTCAAGAACCGGGTTCTTCCGTTGATTCTCGGTGATGCTTTACCAGTTGGGGTCCATTTTACATTTCCCTTTTACGGTTAGGCACTTGCCTTGCTCAATGGTCTCTTACCCCTATTAGATACAAGTTTAGCTTTTGGTGTATCTTTTTGAAATTAAATAAATTCGATTACACCTTTTACGAGATGAATCGATCGGGGCTTTTTTGAGGATGTGGAGGGTTTCTCATAGCCAAGTCCTCCTTATCAATCTTTATTCGAAAATAGGCGTTCATGTCTTTAACGGTTTGAGATGATTTTGAAAAAACATCTATTTTCTTCTGTGATTATCCTCGGAGGATTTGGACTTTCATGCATCGGAATAGCTCATGAATTTTGCTTGCAAGATTTTGAAGTCATCGACTTCTTTGTCATTTAGTGCCATCGATCTTTGATCTGCTTTTCTGATCGAAGCTTTAACCGAGAATTTTAAATTCTCGATTACCTACGGCGGTTTGGTGATCTAAGTTGAGGCTTTTTCCGAGATCATTTTCTTGACAAATTTGATTATTTACGGTCCTCGAACTTATCATTCTCGGCTTCCACAATAGCATAAGTTTCTCTTGCATTGGAGAGATCTTCAAGCAATTGCTCGAGTAGAATTTGCTGGTCAATCTCCCGGCCGGTGTGCTAATGATAGCGAGTGTAAAGCGAGCGAAAGCGAGGTTTGGAGGTTACCTCGAATTTGGTCCTCCACGGCCATCGGCGGGGAGTTCATCATCGTCGGCGAGAATATCGAGATCTTCATTTTCATAAGTCGGCCCAACCTTCTTGTCGGCGAAGTCTTCTCTGAGGAGTATCGAGGAGTCCTCGGAGGCGAATAAGGAATCGTCAATTCTGGCGTGCTCGGCAACCATGGCTCTTCTGTCTCTATAAGCGTTGCTCTCTTTTGTTCCTCTTTTTCTTCCCTCTCTCTCTACCGGCGTCAGTGCAGGCGGTACGTGCTATAGTGACTGGCTTCTCACGATTAAAGCTTACGCTCCTTGATCCGTTCCTTTCCTTCGGTGAATCACTCCGTCTGTATGACCTATCGGTGATTTCCCTTTTCGATAGTAGTCCGAGTTTCTTCTATCTCGATTGGTTATCTCTTCCTTCCTTCGTCGACTATCTCTTTCCCTTTCATCTCTGTGATCCCTCCGATCATCGAGATCGGGTTCTTTCGGAGATCTATTATGCGATCTCCTATCTCGAATCCCTCGGCTATGTTGATAGTCCTTATAAAATCTTGATACTTACCAAGTTGTATATCGACTTCTCAAGCTTCCCGGTAAGCAACGCGATCTGATCCCTTTGACTTAATATATTTCCAATGGGTTCATTGGCCTTTGTTTCTCTCTTGGTTGCCTTGAAAGCAACCGATTTTGAAGTCGAGGTTTTGGCGGGGACCTCGTCTTCATCGCCTTGACCTCTTTCAATCGGTCGAACTCGTGAGCTTTAAGACTCAAGAACAAGCTACTAGGTTTCATTCTTGAAATGTCCGGCAATCTTTGATTCCGTGACCTTCATGTCCCACTTCTTGGTGAGAGACCTTAGGATTTTATAGTTGATATATCTTTATCGACATCTCTCTACCAAGTTCTCGAAGCTTGTTTATAGACATTGTAATTCTTCCATCGAGTTCGTTGATGGTTTCGTTAAGCAGCATCTTGGTTTCTCGAACTTCACCGGTTAAAGCGAAGGCGGTGTCTTTTTATCTGTTCATTTCCCTCGAGATCTCGGCGAGTATCCCATTGCTTTTCGCATGATTTGAGATACTTAATCTTTTCTTTGGTGACCTTATCCATTGTCTTCATGATGATATGTCTTGCAATGGTGTCCAGAGTATGATTTTCTTTCTTACGTGTCCATCAATTTTTTTTTTTTCGTACAAGACTTTCCGTGGGAAAGTGCGGATCTCCTCCGACTGCGAGGATTGTCGTAGTAAATGATGATGGGTCTCTCGATGACTTCCATCATTACGCCCTTGTCGAGCCTAGATGGTTGGACATATATATGGCCCAATCTGCATACTCATCAATTGAGAACTTTGCAGATCATGATACATACCGGACGTGTTATCCATCTTTGAGTGATTTTGGAAAATGAATGAGTTTTAAAAGCGGTTTTTCAAGATCGATTCGATTGACCACAATGACCGAGTCGTTGGTCGGGAAGAACCAACCGCTCTCGATACCACTTGTAGGTCGAGCGGGTTATGTGGCGAAGTCTAGAGGAGGGGTGAATAGACGAAAAACTTTTTCGTGCGATCAGTGTGAGAAGCGGAATGCTTTGATCAAGGTGCGAGTGAATCGATTTGTCTCGATAATCAACTTCTTGAGCGCCCGAAAGCGGTCGATTCGGTAACTATCGATTAAGCGATGTGTGCGGAAGCTTAAAGTTTTACCCGTGTGAAAAACCGGTTTGAATAAATCGATTCCAAGTTTTATCTTTTTAATCGGATAGCGAAATTTGGTCCGTCGGATCGGAAGCTTGGTGCTATCTCGATCTTAACTTAGAATGTATGCGCTTTAAGATTGTGCGATGTGAGAGCGATTAATCAAAGCGATAAAGGCACACAAGATTTATAGTGGTTAGGACAAACCGGTCCCCACGTCCCTCTTCCCTTTCACAAGGGGCACCAACTTAACCGACTTAACCGATTTGGACTTAGTTTAGTGTGTTAGTCAACACAAGACACCAACAGATGTTTTAAGAGTTCTCACTCAACCGATCCGAAATAAATACTAGAAACCCTAGATCGAAATCTTTGCTAAACAACTTATCCTAACTTGGGGTTTGGGTAAGATTGTTGAGGTTCCAACTATGAAATCTTTCCTTGCGTAGCATGACCTAAAAAGCTAGATGAAAAGATTTCTTGCTAAGAACTTATGGGATGAACACAATATAAAATAAGCTTGTTGTTGTGTTCTTGAAGGAAATCGACTATAGTTTGAGCTTCTTGATTATGTTGTTTGTCCAAGCATTTAGTGTTTCACTCTGAAGTGTGATCCCATATTTATAGACCTTGAGATCAAAAGAGCCGTTGGAGCAATTTGAATCTCGGGCTATTTTAAATGAACTTGCGAGCTTGATGTGGCGTGCTTGAGGCGGCATGGCCGAAAAGCGTGAATGTGTATTTTATAGCCGTTTGAAAAGCAACATCGAATCCTTGAGTATCGACTCTGTAAATCGTGTTTCTTCCTTATTGGATGGAAGACTTGCTTTGCGGTGTTGTTCCTCAACCGGGGTTGGTATTCTTCTTGTTTAGATCGCAGGGCGTATGATAAGATGAGACATCGGTTTTCATCTTATGGTATTTGTCGATCTGAACCGATCGATCTACTGATAGAGTCTTCTGGCGCTGTTGACTTAAGCTAATTGGTGACTCGGCGATGTAGGTCTTCGGTCTTATCTTGAAGAAGTCATCGATCTTCTAGTATTAGAGGTTTGAGCTTCATGACTTCGGTGAGTTATCGACTAGATCGATTCGATCGATCTTCCGATTCGGTTAACGTTCTTTTTATCGGATATCGAACTTTCTTACGATTCTTGATCGACCTATACATATTGAGTTCCCCCTCAATATGTGACCTATCTATTACATCAGTTTTTCTATACAATCATTATCAACTGGTCTCCTATAGCAGTAATGTAAACATCAGTCAGCTAACAGGTCTGACTGGTCCTATTACATGTGTTTTTTGGAACTTTCATCAAAACTATAAATTTCCCAACAAGATTGCACTCGTGCATTATGATGTGTTGAATAGGACCTACACGAGGACAAATTCTTCAGTGCTGAATATAGAAGATTAGACCTTAGTTGTTCGTTATTTGTTAATCCCCTTCCCTTAAATAGGATTGTGTGGAATTAATAACTATTTATTTGACTTGTGATGGGTAGAGAATCAATGTGATTCAATACTTTATATCTTGGGTAATATTATTAGTTGCATGACGATTGCTAAGATTTAATACCGAGAATCGTGTGCAAGTACGTCTTGCTTGATTTGTCCCCTTGGGAGGCTCAGAAGTTTTATCATACTAAATCTTACAAGTGGAATTAGTATTCGGTATGGATAATAATGTTGAGTCGTTCCTAATCAAGGAAAAAGATACTAATTAATATGAAGCGCTTCAGTGACTTGAATTAATTAATGGACTAGATAATCTTAAACACGGGAAATAATAACCAGGAGCCATATTAACAGTAATATGGGTTAAGATGGATAGTGCAATGTTAATTATGTAGTGGGATTAATTAATATTTATGGGCTTGAATAATATTGTGGCTCAATATTGATAATTCAAGGTCCATTGGAATGTCCAATCTTAATTCTCCTAAAGGCCCCTCATGTAGCCCAATAGAGTCCAATAACTGAAAAAGATGATTAAAATAAAATAAATTAATGTTGCCTAATTTTCTAATTATTTTCGAAAATAATTAAGGACGAAAGAGAAAAGATTTTCTTGATTTTCTCGGAAATATTTTATGGAATATGTATTTTTTGGAATATAAGATTATCCCATAAATTCAAGAAAAATCAAAGATCTTATTTCTTGCCCTTAACTATGAAATTTTCGAAAATATTATTGTAATAAGGAGGAGAAGATTTTGTTGGGATTTATTTTGGGAAATAGAATATATTGGATACATTCAAGATTGTTTCTTGGAGAAGAAGCAAGGAAATTTCTCAGTGGCCATAAACCCTAAAATTTTCAATCCCCCCCCTTATAAATAGGGGATGAATTTTCATCCCCAATGTAATTCTATGTGTTGAAAAAATTAGAAATCCACAAAAGTGGTGCAACATAATTTTATTTTTCCTTTTGTTAATTGTTCGTGAGCATCCTACCACTAGATTATTGAACAAGGACGAGGGAATACTTGAGAAGGCTCTTTGGGTTTGTTCGTGTGAACGAATATCCATCTTCTCAACGTTTGTCACTCTAAGAGATTAGTTCACGTAAACTCCTAGCAATTCCGCATACGTATGATTTATGTGGCTTGTTTATATGCATGATTTGTTGTTGAATTAGAGGTCAAAGTTTACAAAAAATTTCCAAAAATGATTAAAATACTCACAAATGGTGCGTCCAAAAATTATGAAATTTTTCAGATAGGTTCATCAATGTATAACGCATCTTCAGTAAAAATTTCAAACCCAAATTCTACCATTTCATTAAAATCGAAATTTTGAAAGAAAAAAAAACACAAACTACAAGCTTCGACCGAAAAAATATCAGAAAACATATCCCAAACACAAACACATACGATAATTCAATACAATGGTTCTGATACCATTGTTAGAAAATGAGGGTTAGAAATACACTAACCTCTAAATCCATAATTGCTGCGAAAGAATATCGAACCCGATTGAATTCTACGTATGACTGGATTCTCTTAGTCCGAAACACAACCACGAGAATTGATTCATGAATTGCTTCCATTGTTCACAATTTAAGTGCCTTTTAGATTGCGTATGTTGTGATGCTTGTATTTATCAACAAAGAAAAAACCCAGTTTTCTTATTGTTATCTCTCTATGAGATTATAGGAGCGGAGCGTTTTCTGAATCCTAATAATTCAATTCTCCATATCTTAGAGAGAAAAATCACTCCCCTTTATTTCCTCTTGGAAGTTAACCAACTTCCTAAATAACTTTATTCACTTCATGGGTGGATATATATTAATAAATTATTAATATTATTTATTAACTTTCACTTATATTTGGTAGGTCACTTGAGTGTCAAAACCAAACCAAGCGGTGGTTGTCACAACTTATGTCACATTACAGCCCCATTTGGACTTATTCAGGCTCGATTGTCCTACATGTACAAATTTTGAAACATATTGTCCTACATTCACAAGCCCGTAAAATTATGGAAAAATTATTCAAAAGTACCATTTGTAATGGAGTCTTACTCTAAGGTGCATGTACTTTTAGGTATTACTCTAAGGTGCCATTTATACCAATTTTGCCCTCAATTCAATTTTCTTTTTATTTCAAAATTAAAACTAATAAATGGGCCCCCCATTCATCAAATAACCCCATCCCACCATTTTCATAAAACCTTCCAACCCCACCTCTCTCAAATTTTCATCCACCGCCGCCCCACCCCCCAACCCACCTCTCTCAAAATCTTCAATCGCCGCCGCCGCACTGAGGGGCAAATCCAGGATGGCCGCCGACGTGGACCCCCATCAAATACTAAGACGACGTCGGAGATGAGAAGAAGAGGCAAATCTATGTTGGGCGACGGCGACGGGGGGGCCAAGTTTTGTTGTGATGATAAGGGCGGTTGAAGGTATGGGCGATCTGGCGGGAGTGAGTCGGTGGTGGTGTTGGGTTTTGAGTTTGGGTGGCGGATCTTGTTTGTGTCATATCTGGGGCGGATCTGGTATCTGGAGTGGTGGGTGGTTGGATGTATCTGGTGGTTTGGCGAGTTATAGGTCGCGACGGTGATGAGTTGCAGACCCGTTGGTGGACGCCGCTTTTCACGATCGAGGCCCGGCCACCGAGGCCACGAATCCTTAGTAATTTATCATATTTTATGATGTAATTTTTTCATATTTTATTTGGATTTGCAATTTTCTAATGCGTATGCAATTTATATTGCTGGTGTGTGCATTGTTTATTGTGGGTGTGCATTTTTGTATTGTGAGTGTGTGCCTAATTTTTTTTACGGGTGTGTAGAATTGTGGAGTGTCCGAAATTTTAAATAAAAGGATAGATGATTTAAAAAGGTGGGTGTTCTGAATTTTTTACGGGTGTGCAATTTTTTTTTTTACGGGTGTACATAATTTTAAATAAAATGACAGATGATTTAAAAAAAATCGAGGGTGCAGGATTTTTTATGGGTGTGCAATGTTTTTTTTTTGGGTATGCAAAATTGTAGGGTGTGCAGAATTTTAAATAAAAGGACAGATGATTTAAAAAAAAATAGGTGTGCAAAATTTTTACGGGTGTGCAATTTTATTTTTTTTACGAGTTTGCAGAATTTTTAAATAAAATGATAGATGATTTTAAAAAAATGGATGTGCAGGATATTTTGGCTAATATTTAAAAAATTACAGATAATTAAAAAACATAAGTTAATTTTAAATTCTGAAATATGAAAATTAAATAAAAGGGATAGATGTGCAAATTAAATCTGAAATCTGAAATATGTAAATTTAAAAAGTTCAGTCTAATTCAAACTTTAAAATCTACAATTTTAAAATACAAATTATTAAAAATAAGAGGTGCAGAAAAGTCAGATTTTAAATCTACACACGAATCCATTTTTGTTGTTGGAGCATTTAAGGGCATTTAAGTCTTTTCTATCTATTTTTTGGACTTAGGAGAAAGAGTTAAAAAATGTGGTATTTAAAAGTAAGAACACTCTATAATTGACACCCATTGTAATTGTGGTAAAACACAACTCTCTCTAAGTTAGTGACCTAAAAAAATATTTTTCCCCAAACACAATATTATCATTTTAAATAATTACAAAAATGAATTGTGGTTATTTTAATTCAATTTAAAGATATTTATGACATTTCAATAGGAATCTCACCTAATCATTCTATCCAAACACAAATGTTAATTTTTTTAATATATAATAAAAAAATAAGTAATTTTACAATTTAAATATATATCTTAATTTAAACCATTCGTATTAAAACTAATCAATCCAGGAAGCAATTGGGGTCATCAGTGTCTCTAGAGTTGACCACAAAATATTCATATATAAGGACCTTGAGTAATCATTCCATATCTAAAATATGATTAGATTAGTCAAGATCTTTTGGTATCACAACGAGTAAGATCCACCCCGGCCCGTTCGCATCTAGGTTTAAGTTTTATTTATCTAATTATAATTAATAATAAATATTTTTAGAATGTATTTATTAATTTACGGATTTTTTAAAATCGTTTTAAAATAATTTCGAGATTTGTCTAGTTAGCCAGGATTTACAATTTTAGACGTATATTGGCAAAAAAGAAAGGTAAAAGATTAGGCTAAGTCTTGTATGTATCCAGTTGCACCGTGCACTCATAATGAATTTTAGAATCGTGCAACTTGTTATACTGAAAAATTCAATTTGCTTATACTGGATCATGCAACTATTAATATGAAAAAAATAATTGCACAGTTCAGAGTAAACAAATTGCACATTCTAAAATGTTCTATGAGTGCACGGTGCGTCTGTGAGTACATGAGACTCACTCAAAAGAATATACGTAGAGTTAAAATATGACTTATTTTGGTAATATCTTTAAGATATATTATAAATTTAATATTTTAGTATAAAATATAATTAAATATACAAATTAAAAATCTTATTTAAATATCATAAATATCTATTTACGAGCGAGGGTAAGAAATGTCCAAATTGTTTGTTATAATTTTGTTTAGATAGATTGTTTTGTATAGTTGATTTAGTCGATTTTAACATGGAGTTCAATATAAATTCTTTATAGTATCTAGTTAGTTATGAGTAATTTATGTTAAATTTGACATAAGAAGATATAGTACTACTTGAAATCATATCTATCATACTTGCAAAGTGGGTGTTTTGGGAAATAAATGGTGATTTTATTAAGGTAAGAATATTACTTGCAAAGGAATTCTTAATTAAAGCCCAACGGATATATAACATCTAACTGGATAGAAGTAATTATGAAAACTGAAGATTAAAAAGATAATATATCACAAAATAGACATTAGTTTCCTTTTAAGAACTCCACTTCTAAAAAAGGAGTAAGAACCCTATATATATATGACCCCTGCGAAGTCGATCATATAATAGAAATAGAAATAGAAATACTCATCTCTTGGTTAATTCTTGGCAAGAATAGTAAACTCAATATTCATGGCTAATTGTATGACATTATTAGGTTATTTGGAGTAGACATTCCTGTTCCTTCACAGTCACAATCCATGCCGCCGCCTAAACATATTAGGCTGTTTGGAGTTGATATTCCAATTTCTACGTCTGAGACGCCGCCTAATGTCGTCTCGAGGAACGCTGCTGCTGTAGTGGTGCCGGTTTATAATCCAGTGCCTCTGCGATCTTGCCCTGCAGGAGGAAAGAGAAAGCGAACTGAAAACAAAAAGACGACATCCGTAAAAAGGCGCGGAGGTGCAGGCGTAGACGAACCAGTCCCCACGATCCCTGTGGCAGAAGATCGAGGCTGTAGCTGAACCGGTTTTCTTGTATCAAAAGGAGCTCGAAACATCAGACGTCAAAAAAGATCAAAACAGACTTTTTATGACCAATAGAGACGGCTTCCAAAGGTTTTTGGATGAAGGTGAGAATGCAATTTTGAATGATATTACCACACAAGGATTGGAGGAGGTTGTTTGCGTTGACCCAAACGGGAAGTCGTATAAATTGAGTCTCAAAATATGGCGAAGCATCAAGATGTTGGTCATCAAATCTGAGTGGTATAAACTCGTGGCACAAAACAATGCTGAGCCAGGAGATTGGGTTCAGATTTGGGGTTTATCGACACATAGGAAATCTCCGTCTGGCTATCAATTTTAAAAAGGCGGAAAAAGCGAATTCTGATATTCCAAGCAGTAGTAGCAGCAATGTAAACGACAGCGAAAAGAAGGCGCGCGAAACCAATTCTGATCCAAGCAGTAGTAGCAGCAACTGCAACAAGGCGCCCCAACAAATTCTGAGAGACTAAGAGTTTAAACGTCTTGATTTATTTCTAAGATGATAATTAGTAACTAGATCACTTTGCAAATTGCAATGAAACTACTGTCATGATCTTCTTTTGCTTGCATGATTCCTTTTCCAGAATATTATGACTTCTATTACTTCTTGTTTAATTTCTTTCGTTTAATCTTATAATTATATTACTCTGGTGGAATTTGAATGGAGCAATATTGTTGTAGTTTATTAGTTTCATTTTCCATAACATATATATATTTATTTATTTTGGCATGGACAGTAAATTGATTAATGTTTCTCCTATATCTATTTTATAATCAGTTGTCATTTAATATTTATATTGTTCTCAATTTCCTCTCTTAATTGGAATTCGTAATTAGTTGGGTTTTCTTTATTCATCGGATATGATCTTATAAATGGTTTATCGTTAATTAATAATTATTACTATTATTTTAATTATTATTTTGTGGGTATATATATGATGAATTACTCCGGTATGCCTTATGGACGATATATTTGTGTGTGGGTAAGAAAAAATTAAGAGATCGGTTTTGTGAATTGTATTGGGGGAAAATTTATTTTGTTAGTGATTCATGAAACTGAAGGAACATTCTTGTTTTCGTACAAGATTTTGGCAAGGGCACATAGTTGTTGCACTAAATTTGAGGGACAAAGATTCTCTTTAATTAACTAGTATTTCGGTATCTAATCTTCTATAGATCATTCTCATATATTGAATATATGTATCAACTTATACAATGAAAATTAAAAGTATGATTTAACTAAAGATATTAAATAGAGATAATTAACGTGTAACAGGAACAGAAAATCCTTAACGAGGATCCACATAGAAATATCCCACAGGCTTTACGCTGCTAATAATATCTCTCATTGTAGCTAATTTTTTATTTACTCCTACCCAATGCTCAACAAATTTGATAGGATTAAAACTACAATTATGGAGAAATTGATACGAATGAAAATAAATAATTCAAATATGTTAACTCAGTTTGGGGTAATACGTACCAAGTTAAAAGATCTAATTCTTAATATTTTCAATGACAATAGAAACAAATGAATTAAAAGAGTATTTATGCCTGAAATTGGGACGTAGTCCTAAAGGCCTATTCAACTCAAAAATAGTTGGATCGCCGAAAAGTTGGGACGTCAAACAGTCAATAGGCTCCATAACCCTACATAAATCATGTTAGAGATATATATATTATAAATTATACTTGTAGTAGAAGTATAGCAATCAACATTAATATTTCTTTTGTGGTTCCAAATTAGTTTGGTTAATGTCATATATATTATAGTAAACATAAGAGGACGCTTGTTGTGGACAATTGATTCTTACAGGGTTGAAAGCTTTCTCCTTAAAGTTGTCTTGTTGTGGACAATTGATGTGTTGTGAAAGGATATTATGCATGTCCTGTTTGTGGTGAGAACGCGTGCAAAGATGTTGAAACATAGTAGAAATATGTCATTCACGCGCCACAGAAGATTTCTTGATGCAAGTCATCCTTATCAAAAACAAAAGAAGACATTTGATGGGAATCAAGAGATTGACCCCGCACCTAAACCATTGAATGGAGCTGATATTTTAAAAAAAGTCACTGAAATCAATTGCAATTGGGGAAAAATGGGTTGCGATCGTAAGTCAAAAAAGGATAATAGATATTGGAAGAAATTAAAATCTATTTTATTTGATCTCGAGTACTGGAAACATCTTCATATTAGACATGTGTTAGATGTGATGCACATTGAGAAGAATGTATGTGAGAGTCTCATCGGTACATTACTAGACATTCCAAGTAAAACAAAGGATGTATTAGTTGTGAGGCAAGACCTTCATGAGATGAACATCAGGTCTGGCCTGCAATCACAAGTGGAAGGACAAAGAACGTATTTGTCACCTACTCCTCATACACTAAGTCAGCAAGAGAAAAAGAAAATTTGCTCCTCTTTCTCAGGAATGAAGATATCTACTGGTTATTCATCCAAAATTCATAATTTGGTCTCAATGAAGGTTTTAAAGCTCGTTGGACTTAAGTCGCATGATTGTCACACTTTAATGCAATACTTACTCCCTGTAGCAATCCGGGGTATCTTGCCAGATAATGTTAGATACACAATCACCCGATTGTGTTTCTTCTTCAATGTCTTGTGCAGCAAAGTGATAGATGTTTCTATGCTGGATGATATGCAAAGGGATATAGTGACAACATTGTGCCTTCTGGAGAAGTATTTTCCTCCTTCTTTCTTTAATATCATGGTTCATTTGACACTTCATCTTGTGTGGGAGGTCATATTATGTGGACCAGTTTGGTATAGATGAATGTACCCATTTGAAAGGTACATGAAAAGTTTAAAGAATTATGTATGATGTTGATCTAGGCATGAAGGGTACATGGCTGAAAGTTATATTGCGGAAGAGGTTGTGGAGTTTTGCTCAGACTATTTGTCAAATGTGCACACTATTGGAATTCCACTTATTCATCAACCCAAGCAAATCACTAGGCCTTTATCTATTCCCAAAGTGTTTGTTATCGGTGCTAAGGACTTGGGGCAAGCACATCTTCATGTGTTGACAAATGATGTTGATTTAGATCCTTATGTTAGGTAATTGATCTAGATCATAAAGATTAAACTTTATTAATTTTATTCTATTGTCTAGCGATAAAATAAAAATTGAGCAACTTTAAAAGATTAATATTTTTGTAAAACGACAGACGTACATTTGCCAAAAAAATTTATATGTGAACCGAAATGCATTCCAATTTATATATTTATTTTATTTTTCAAGTGGGGAGAATGGAGAAGCCCTCTTGAGATACACACCATTAATCAAGATAAAAGAGAACCAAACCTCGTGATTATGATGCATTTATGTGAGTTGATGATTTTATTTATGTGCTATATTTGATTATAACATTGTGAGGAGATCTCATTGAGCTTGTTGTTTTGCTCATCCTGATCTCATTAACATTTTATAGAATAAAGAGCACGGTGGAGGGGAGGTGGAGGTGGATTGCCTCACGTGTTTACTTAAATTTTATTATTACAACAATTGATTTTATTTTGAATATCGACACAACAAGTTGTTTATTAGTTGGTTCCGTGGTCACGTAAGTTCCCCAATAATTACTTATTTTTTATTTTATTAAAATTTAAAAATCCCTCAATCTAAAGTATAAATATTTATGATGGGTTGAATTATAGGTTGCACATGAAATTCACCATTCTAGTCAACAAATATCAGAAAAGATGAAGGCCCTTGCTCAAGGACCTAGCGACAAAGTGTTCAAGTATCAAAGTTACTCTATAAATGGGATGACTTATCATACAAAAGAGCGTGATAATGCACGGAGTTGTACAAAACTCGGGAGTAACCTTAGTTGCAAAAATCATGCAAGTTGCTAGTGCAAAGGACAAAAATCCAATAGTGTCAGACATGACATTTTATGGAGTTATCCAGGATATATGGGAATTGGATTACTACCTCTTCCGAATTCCAATTTTCAAATATTTTTGGGTTGATAATAATGGGATCAAAGTTGACGATCTTGATTTTACATTGATAAATCTTAACAAAATTGGATTCAAAGATGATTCATTTATGTTGGGTAGTCTAGCAAAACAAGTATTTTACATTGAGGACACCAAAGATCATGCATGGTCTGTTGTGCTTTAAACTCTTACAAGGGAGTACTTTGAGTATAGAAATGATGGTGAGTTGGAAGAGACTACAGTCCACCATCAATCTTTTACTAAAGGGTTGCATTCAATAGATCATAGTATACTATGCCAATAGATCATACGTATGACAGATGAAGATGAACAACCATGCATTCGTGAAGATTGTGATGGGGTTTGGGTTGACACTATTGTTACTTAATGAACTTGTGTATGCATCCATTTACTCATATTCAATGTGTCAATTTTAATTTGTATGTATACTTATTATTGGCTTCTATTTAATAGTAATCATGGGACTTGTGCTAATATAAATTTTTTTTTATGATTAATAGGTTTGTGCTTATGGCTCCACGTAAAAAAGTTAAGGTACGTTGTGATGATCATGAGCCAAATGTGTTAGATAAAAACACACAAGAAGAGAATGCGTCAAAAGAAAGTAGTGATGAGGTTGAGGATGATAATTCTAAATCTGGCGTTAACAACACTTGGACTGCTAATAAGAGAGGGCGTACGGAAATTCATTGTCTTTTCAAGGATAGGGAGGATGGAACAAAACGAGACGTAGAGTTCAATACTTTTAACCAGCCTATAGGGGAGAATGGCAGTAAGCTGCAAAGTTATATTGGTGTTCTTGCAAGACGGGACATGGAAATTACATACCCAACTTGGAAACATGTCCCGAAGCATTTGAAAAAAAAAAATATGGAAAGCTGTAATTGTAAGTATTTTGATATGTATATTATGTGCAACTTTTAAAGAGAATTAGTTGCTGATTTTTGTTGGAAACATGTCTATTTGTTGCTGATTTTTTATTTGAAAGGATCTTTCTTATTGAATTAGTTGGAATTAATTCATATATTAGATAAAAAAAAAATTGATTTATGAGCATATACTAGTAAGATAGGGAAGTGAGTGGTAATGTGTTGGGGTTATACTGGAAAGTATGCTTTTACTTTGTATAACCAAACTGAATTTCTTATTTATTTTACTGAAATAAATTATTTATCACATGTTGCATTAAATATGAATGAATGTTATACATATTTAATGCATAACCGTTCGATAAAGTCAGTACGTGTTACGTTGTAGTTAATTTGGTGACACCAGATCACATAAGATCAAATTAACAGTTCCTCTTGACTAAGTACAAATTCACAACCCAGATGGAAATGAACAAACCATCATGAAAGGTTGAAGTGTAAGGCTCGGATTGACTTGTCTTGACCAAGGGATTACACTAGTGCATTATGATGCGCTGAAAAGGACCTACAGGAGGATAAATTCTTCGGTACTGAATATACAAGAATTAGACCTCAGCGGTGCGTTATTTCTTAATCTCCATTCCTTAAATAGGATCATGTGAAATTAATAACTATTGCTTTGACTTATGATGGGAAGAGAATCAATGTGATTCGATACCTTGTATCTTGGGCAATAGTATTAATTACATGACGATTGCTAAGATTTAATACGGAGAATCGCGTGCAAGTACGGCTTGCTTGATTTGTCCCCTTGGTGGGCTCAGAATCTTTATCATACCAAATCTTGCAAGTGGAAATTTATTTCTGGTATGGATAATAATGTTGAGCTGTCTTTACTTCAAGGACAAAGATATTAATTAATATAAAGTCTGTTCAGTGACTTAATTAATTAATGGACTAAGATAATCATAAACGTGGGAAATAATGACTGGGAGCCATATTATTGTGAAGTCGTAATGTGGGTTAAGATGTATAGTTCAATATTAATTTTATAGTTGAGTAAATTAATATTAATGGGCTTGAATAATATTTTGGTTAAATATTAAAGCTTCATAGCCCATTGGAGGTCCAATCTTAATTCTCCTAAAGGCCCCTCAAATAGTCCAAACTAAAGTCCGATTAATGAAAAGGAGAAGAAAATATTTTGCCTTATTTTTCCTCATTAATTTTCGAAATTTTGGGTAGGAGAGAGAAAAAGATTTTTTCTTGATTTTCTTGGAAAGATTTTATGGAATAAGTATACTTGAGATACAAGTTTATCCCATAAATTCAAGAAAGGAAAAAGATCTTATTTTCTTCCTACTTGGGAGATATTTTCGAAAATTGAAGGATAAGAAAGGAGGAGGAAATTTTGTTGGGAGATATTTTGGGAAATAGAATATATTAGATATATTCTAGATTCTATCTTGAGAAAGAAGCAAGGACATTTCCCAATGCCCATATGACCTAAATTTTCGTTCAACCCCTAGTATTATAAATAGGGGATGAATTTTTCATCCCCAAGTGCAATTTCATATGTTGGAAAAATTAGAAATCCACAAAGCTGGTGGCCAAATATTTTATTTTCTCCTTTAGATTAAAATCGTTCGTTGATAATCCTCCCATCGGATTACGTTCGTGGACGTGGGACATATTTGAGAAGGTACTTTGGGTTGATCCATCGTCTCAGCGGTTGTCTCTACGAGAGGTTAGTATTTACGTAATTCCTAGATTCAGCATGCTTAGGTTTTACGTGAAATACGTGTACGCATGATGTTTATTTGCTTATTGATTATTATGTTGAATTGACTTAGGATTAATTCATGTTAGTAATTAATTGATTAATTTAAATATGTATTTAAATTCAACTCAAATATATTCGGGCACCACTTTTTTCCCAACAACTGGTATCAGAGCCTCGGTTTTGAGCTCTGTATTTAAATTATTATTTAAATTATGTTGGCCAATAAATTTTATTAAAAATTGGATAGTAGAATTGCTAGATCTGTTTTGCAGGTATCCAATTGTCATGGTATTTAATGTGTTTATTTATTTCATGCGTATGAATGGTTTTAATTCGACTTGTTCGAATTTATTTTTCTCGTGAGAAAATCCACGAGTAGATTAGGCTATTTGATTTGTTAAATGTAATAGACTAGTTTAGATTTAGGTTTATTTATTTTGTAAAATAAATTGTAACCTGATCGAAGACGAAGACGGAGGCGAGAAATTAAAATGGATCCGGAACCGTACATCGGTGACATGCGTCGCGCTAAATGTGCCAAGGGAGGCATGCGAGCGATGCGGACGTCAATAGTCGGACGGGCTTGGCGCACGGTGTAGGTCCCGAACGGGTTTTGTGAGGGTGGAAGTCTAGAGGGGAGGGGTGAATAGACTTCCAAAACTTTTCGTGCGGATTAGGTGTGATTTGCAGATTTTCTGATCTGAGTGCTAGTGTATAAGTTTAGACTGATGTTCAATCTTACTGAGTGCCTAAGGGCAGATCAGCTTGATATTTGTCAGTTTAACCGAGAGTGCGGAAGCTTGTTTTACCGTGTGAAAAACCAGTTTTATCAATTTAGATTCTCAAGTCAGTTTTCAATCAGCTGACTAAGTTGTCAACCTTATCAAATCAGTTGCTTGGTGCAGACTGAGCTTAACTTTAGAATATGTATGCGCTTTTAAACTCAGTTGTGTGAATAGTGTAAAGCAATAAGAAAACAAGTAAATGCACACAAGACTTTTATAGTGGTTCAGACAAAACCCGTCTTACGTCCACTCTTCCCTTAACACAGGGGAACCTTAACCAACTTAACCTACTGGACTTAGATTATTGTGTTAGTCCAATACCCAACAGATATTTATTGAGTTCACACTCAACCGATTAGAAATCAGAAACTAGAAACCCTAGTCTGAAATCTTGCGGTGACAAACTTAACATAACTTTGTGTTTGGGTAAAGAATGTTTGAGGGTTGTAACTGGAAATCTATCCTGGTGTACAAGTAGCCAAATGCTAGTGGATAGGATTTCTTGCTAAGAACTATGGGATGAACACTTTAAGAATAATCTTCAAATATGGTGTTCTTCGAGCGAAAATTCTTCTTGAATTTGCTTCTTGAGAATTTATGTGAATATTGTTGTTCCGCTTGCTCAATAGCTCATGTATTGGTCCTTCGTCTCTTCTTAACGAGCAATCCCATTTTATAGACCTCGAAATCAAAGAGCTGTTGGAGAGCAATTTGAATTTCGGGCTATATTAGGTAGGTTGTAGGATATGATTGTGACGTGCTCCGAATATCGGCGTGGTTGTAGGCATCATTAGCGCCGTTTATGTCCGCAGCGTCGAATCCCGTAATGTCAGCTCTTTTTGTGCACGTGTCGCTTTCTCCTTGGCTTTCATGAGGCAAAAGATTTCAAGAATTTATCCGTTAGGCGATTGATATTCCTTTTGTAGAAGATTCGTCTTGTCGGTGTATCTTTTTATTGACACGGTGTGTCGACTTGATCAAATAAATGATCGATCTACCTTGTTTGAGTCTTGATGCAGATTGTCTTAGACAATCATCGAGACTCGTGATATAGGTCTTGTGTCTTCCGGTAGTCTTCGATCTTTGGTGACTCGAGCCTCGGTGTCTTGGTCATCTTGAGTCTTCAAGTTTGTTCTTGAGTCTTGAGGTTTATCCGAGTCTTGAGTTCATCCGAGTCTTGAGGTTTATTTGAGTCTTCGAGGTTCATCGAGTCTTGAGGTTCATCCGAGTCTTGATGTCTTCTGTCTTCACCGATCTTCCGACTTCTTGTCTTCGATTTGTTCTTAGTCTTCCGATCATCGACCTTATCGGGGTCATCCGATACTTGACGACCTATACATATTGAGTTCCCCGTCAATATGTGACCTATCTTTACATCACTATCTATACATTTAAATTTGGTCATCTTAATCTCGATTCTAAGTCATCATTACCTAATGTGTCCGACATTTGGTCCTATTACAACTTTGTTTTGGAACTTCCTTCAAAACTAATAATCTGATTTCCCAACAATTTCCCCCTTTTTGATGGAACCAAAACACTTAATCAGAAAAATAGATACCACGAATAGAAATGCAGATAATGAAATTAGAACATACCTTAGAAGACAATGAGATGTTGTCTTAGAATCAGAGAGATGGAATATTTCATTCAGATAGGTGTGTGCATTATAGAATACATGAAAAGCGTACCTATAAATGCGATTCCAAGTAGTCTTCTTGGTGTACTTGAACATTTTTTTGACTCTTTGGGGATGTCAAACATCTTGTACATCCTTTGCATCAGCTTGTCTAGATCCTCTCTTCTATGGATCCCTTCTTTTTCAGCAAATCCATAGTAGGCATTCTTGAACTTTACAGTGTCTAGCTTTTTGTCTGGAAGCAAAGGTGGAAGGAGTAATTCAAAGGGTGGAGCTTCTGGTATCAGTGACATGATCTTTCCTTCTTTCATCACTGTCTGGTAGAAGTCTGGATACTTTGTTTCTAACCAGTTTCGGAATTCATCATCATTTTCACCGATCTCAATGAATTGGAATCTTCTCAGGATGTAAGCGTCACATAACCATTCTCCTCGATCCGATCCCATTGCAGGCAGATCTATCCGTCTTTGAAGGATGTCTTTAACAGTCTTTGGAAGGGCATTCTTCTCCCAAGCAATCTCCTCTGCTGCTAACCGTTCTTCCTCTTCCTTCGGATGTAGCGATGTTCGATCCTTAACCTCTGCTAACTTATGCTTCTTGATGGCGGCCTCTCTTATTCTCTGTCTTGTCTGCTCTTGAATTTGTTCAGTAGTTATCTGTATTTTGGTGGAGAATAGCTGGCCTTGTCTCTGATCTTCCGCAGTTGTTTTCATTATCTTGCCTTTGCCTTTCTTTCTCCTCAGAGTCTGCTCAGGTTCATCTTGGTCGTCTTCTTGACTAATTTCTTAGCGAGTTCAAGGCTTTTGGCACGATCATCGATTTCCATTCTTTTTACGTATGAGCGAAGAAAAAGTCTTCAATTTTTGTCGACCTGGCGTTGACCTCACGAAAAGGCGGTTTTACGTTCAGCGATCTCTTTACTATGTTGCTTCACAGTTTCTTTCACTTCAGCAACGAGATCGGTAGATGGAGTGGCTAGCAAGTCGAATCTGTTGGTTTTGGTAGAGATGCAATTGTTACCAACTGTGTCTGTTTTTCTTTCTTCTCTTTATTCTCATGTCCTTCCCCCTTTTTGGTTTCATCAAAGAGGTTGGACATCTTGCGGTTCAGAGCATTGAATTGTCGTGTGACCTCCTCTCTGAGTTCCTCGACAACAAGAGGGGTGGATCTGATGGTGGCGAAAAGTATGCGAGTTTCAAGAAGCGTCTGAGAGCAACTTCGATGTCCTGTCTTGCTTGTTCTGCAGAAGCTACAAAGTGTCTCCAACCCATATCCATGTGGTTGTCAGTTTTCTTCAAAGATGCCCATACATTCTCCAAGAGTACCTGTGTCTGATTGAGCATATCTGTCTGAACTTTGAGTTTGTCAGACTGGAGATTGGGCTTCTCGGCAAGAGGATTTACTAGTTGCATTACTGCCGTAAAGGATGGCATTATGCATCCGGTGTGTGACTTCTTTCTCTGTCAACTAGTTTTGCTTGCTCTTCTTCAAATCGCTTCATCAGATCTGCTTTGTGGTATTTGCGAATTTGTCTTCAATAGCAGCCTTGATCCCATCCTGAATCTTCTCAATTATAAAGATCTAGGGTATCGAGCTCATCGTAGCAGTCTGGTCAGATGTTGAAGCCTTGCCAAGTCGGGTCTCATCTGCAGCACCCATTCTTGGTTCATCGGCAACTCCCTGATAGGAGGTTGAGCGGTTTCCTCCCTATTATCAGCAATCCCGAACCTTTCGTGAATCAACCATCTGATATCATCGTCAGATGCCAATTCAACAGCACTTTCAATCCCAGCATTGTTTAAGCATTTAAACTCCAAGTCGACAAAGAAATCTGATCCCAGAGTTGTCATGAGAATCAGAAATTCTTCAATGCTTTTCAGTATGATATCCCTCCAGAACACTATTTCTTCTATCTGTTGCTGGATGCCAGGATGTTGATCCAATTCAGGGCATAGATCCAGCAGATACTCCTTGATCTGTTGCTTCATTATCCTTATGATGGGGCTCTCTGGAGCAGGTGAAGCAAGAACTGTTCTGGTGTTGAAGGGATTATGAGAGATGGACACTCGCTTGTCGGATCTCTCAGGTTCTTGAGACTTGATCGGGGATTGGGATGTTTGTAGTTCAGGTTCGTTTTCAGCGTGTTGAGGGTGTTCAGTTTCCTGAACAGGTTTATTGATTGGTGATGTGGGAGATGTTGTTCTGATAGGTGAGGGTGAGGGTGAGAAGGTTTTGTGGGGAGAGGGTGGTGGTGATGATTTTTGAGGAGAGGGTGATGTTGATTTGGAAGTGGGCGTTGGCGATCTTGCTCTCTGGAAGATCTTGGTGAGAGGCAGAGAATCAGATGGTGATTCTTTGATGGTCTCTGTGGGAAAACCCATTTTGCGCGTGCGGAAGCAAACATAAATTTCGATGCATATAAAACAGGGGTGAGGGTAGAGTGATTCCTGATTTTGACATTTTAAGCTCATGTGTTGTGTTTTCAAGTTTGTTACTGAGTTTAGCACATCTGATCTCAATCACGTCTGATCTTGATCATCTGCTCATCTTCATATCTGATCTCGATCACGTCTGATCTCGATCAGTCTCATCTGCTCCTCTTCTAATCTGCAACCTTCTTTTCTGATCTTCTGGTCAGTTTCTTTCTGATCAGCTTGTCTGCTCTTCTGATCACCATATCAGCTCGACTGTTCTTCTGATCATCTGATCAGGTCTGTTCTGGTCATCTGATCTTCTGATCAGCTGGCTTAGCTTTTCTTCTCTTCTGATTTTGCACAGCTCATCAGTTAACTCGGAACTCATCTAACTCATCTGATCTCGATCAGTCTCGTCTGCAGCCTCGTCTGATCTCGATCATCTACGTCTAATTTCGTGAGTTCCCCCTCAATTTGTTCTCTCGTTCCCCCTCAACTTGTTATCTGTAGATTAGCTTCAAAAACACAAGTTGATAATGTTTTGGCATAATTCATCAAAACTAAAATATCCCAACATTCTTCCTCAGATTGCTCCACTTCTGTCCCTCTGACCGATTTCTCTCCTTCTGCTGCGATCATCTGCTCTTCCCTTACTTCTCTGATAGTGGCTCAGAGCGGACTGCTATCTCTTCGTCTGATCTTACTTACATCAAATCCGTCGTTCTGCTGACTTGTTGGGCAGAACTTGGAGCAATTTTCAGAAGAGATGTGACTTTCTTCTGACGTTTCCGCTGAGCATCTGGTTTCTTGGCCAGATCCTTCCTCTTCATCCTCTTCTCTGGAACGACCTTTTCCTGCACTTCAGACGATGCTGTTGCCTTATCTTTTCCCTTCTTTTCTCCCTTGGGTTTGGGCACATAAGGAGTTGGATCTTCATCAGCTTGTCCAGGTAGGGACTCATCCTTGCCCAATGTGGCCTTGTGCTTTGCTTGGTATATCTTTGCTCCATTCTCATTCCATTCATAATTATGTGGCAGCTTATCTGACAGAATGATAGAGATTTTGTGTATGAAGGAGCACTTGGAAGATAAGCACACTTCATTGCTCAGGTCAGTTCGAACTTCCCGGAGTCTTTTCGTAGACGTGCTTTGACCATACCCAACCAATCAATATCTGAAGCCTTCTTGATTATTGCAGCCATGACACTTATCTTATATGAAGTGACCGCATCAAGGCTGTAAGTTGAGCACATGATCACTTTCTGAACAATCTCAAGAAGAAGGCGATATTTTCTCTTCAGATAGGAGGCTTTGACGTTCGTCGTGTTCTCCTTGTTTGCAGGTCTCAACAACTCGGCTTTAAGAAATTCCTTTTCTCCTACATCAGTCGTGTAGGTCTTTGGATTGATGTTTCCTTGAGTTAGGCCGAATATCCTCTGGAGATCGTCATTCGACACTCGAACTTCCAGTCCACCAACGGAAGAAATTAGGTCAGCATCATTGTCTTCATCCCTCTGTAGATTATAGAGAAACTCCAGGGCTTCATGGGTGTGGATGATGTTCTGATGTGTAGAGCAATATCGTTCCAGCCCACACGCTCGCAAGCACTCCAGAATTTCCAGTGATTCCGGATCTGAGGTGATGATGAAGACTACGTACTTTTCATCAATGATGTCTTTCTTCATCGATGCAAAATTGCAGAACTTTTTCCCTTGGCCCGGTCGTGGAACAAGATGTGTCATTTATGTATTATATGCAAATTGATGTTTAATTTGAGTAAGATAGTTCAATAAATTCAGTCAAACCGGTAATTTTAGCATCAATTTAGCAATTAAGCGTTTAGATCTTATAAAAATTACAAAATCATAACATCACAACTTGTAAACCTAGGTACCAGAGAGAAAATGAAATCATGCAATATTTAAACAAGAAATTACCAGAAATTGATTCGAATGATTTAGAAATCAGAAGAGTAGAATCAATTGATTTCGAAGGTAATTCTCTGAAGATTTTGTAAATTTTTATCTTTTAAGAACTTTGAGAAGACGAAGTAGTGGAAAGAGGTTTTCTGAAAAAGATTATAGAATACGAGGGAAAATCTTTTTGCACAACTTTCCAAAGTACTCAAGTATCCGTGTTTTGAAATCAGTGGCTGAGATTAGTTGGCCAAAAAATATTTTGATCGCACGGTTGAGAAAAATAGTCTTCTCGTATTTCGGACTCAAAAATTCGTAATAAAACGTATTAAAAACACATTTCCAAGTCCGCATTAAAAGTTTTGCAGAGCATGCGTCATGAACAGAGTAAAATAAATTATTTATTTAAATAACGCATATAAGGTATTCAGAAATTGATAAATAAGAGAACGTATCTGACTGATTGACATTGTAATCAACCAGTTACCACTTGTGATGTGATCTGGTACTTGTTGACTTTACTGATGGTAGCCTTAAGCATTTCCCAACAATATCTCACTCATCTGATCAGATTCTTGTGTGAAGCACTTCGTTACTTATCTGATCCTCTTATCTGATACACTTCATCCTTCAGTCTTCTTCTAATTAGCCCGCATTTACTGAAGTCAACTCCCGCCAAAACATTTACTTTGGGGAGTTAAAAAGTCGCCTCGATTCCCAAATCGGCACGATTTGACATCCCGTAATAATGGCATAGATACGCTGTGATTACTCACACCGTCAACTCATCCAACCATTAGCCGTTTGTTCCATAAGCGTTGTCGATGCAAATTTCTCTTAAGATCTTCTGAGAAGATAAATTCGCATTTATACCCCTAATTTCCTTCTATAAATTAGCCTGGGGTGTTTAGGCAAACAACACAACATAAACCATTTATCTTCTTTAGCATATACTTCATGCTTTTTCGATGAGTTCCTTATTTCCGGTGAAACTTCCGGTGGGAACCTTTAACCCTTTTCCAATGAATTCAGCTTCTCAAATCAACCCTGTGTGTTCCTTCACACTGCTTTCGTCGTCATCTAAGATTTCACATACGATTAATGCTAAGCTTCTTTACCACCATGGAGGCGGATCTGCTAAGGCAAATGAGAAGGCACTTCTCCTAACCGTATGCACCTTGTGCCCCTATCGAGATGACGGAATTAGCATCAACAGACTTAGTCTGAAACAAAACATGGGTTTGATATACAATCTTGTGTATCAAACTCAATATTTGCATGAGACACTCATGGCCATATGGTCTTTGTGACCAAACCTGTGGCACTGTGACCCATTTAACAGCTGGAAAGCCCATTGATTTTAGGTCTAAGGGCTCCTAGCTTAAAGATCCTTCAAGGCCCGCTCTCGCTCCTCACTCCGAAGCTCTAAGAGTGGCTTTCAGGATTCTAGAAGCTTCTCTGCGCCCCTTGGGTTGGAGGAAAATGAGAGCGTCAGTTCTTAAAATATCTCTCTCCCCTTCCCTACCTTGGGTTGGCTTAGGGCTTATGGTTTATGTTTTGACCTCCGGGTCTTCTTGTATTTGTAATACCACTTGAAGATAGCTTGTAGCACTTGTAGCTTGTGATATCACTTGTAACTTGTAAATCTGACCTCCGGGTCCTTATCAATGAAAAACTCAGTTATTCCATTGCTGTGTTGCTTCTTTTGACTTATGCGATCTGTAGCTTTACTTGACTTGCTTGTTGACTGCAGCTTTTATCGACTTATAAAGTAATCTTCCAATCTGATCAGTTCCCCCTTAATCTGATATGTCTTGAACTGATCTGCTCCTTGTCTGAACTTCAGATCGGCTACTTATCTGACTTTCTGATCTGCTCCTTGTCTGAACTTCAGATCGGCTCCTTGTCTGACCTTCAGATCGGCTCATCGACTGGTCGTCTGATCAGTTGAGATTCCTAACCCAACTGATTTCTCTTAACCTGGTTAGTCTTTTAACCAACTGGTTACGGAGATCGATCCCACCAATCATTTTCGTGTATTTTCTCCGAGATCGTAAGCCCTAGCTCGTTACATAACTCTCGAATCGATCTCAAATTTAGCGGGCTTGGTTAGAATATCGACTTTCTACTTGTCAAGATGGATCTTTTTCCATCTTGATATTCTTTTTTTTCAACGTGATCTCCGATAAAATGGTGTCCGACATCCACATGCTTGCATCTTGTATGTTGAACAGATTCTCGAAAGATTCGCAATAAGACTATTACTATCACAAAATATAGGTAACGTTCTTAGCTACGATGTTGTAATTACTCACCGCCGATTTAGCTTAGCAGCGCAGTTGGGAACAACAATTTCCTCGCGTTGACCATATATTCGCTTCAGTAGTAGATGTCGCGAATCGATGTCCGCTTCTTCGAAAACCAAGAGATCGGTTTATTTCTTAAACCGACATGAACTCCGAGGTTGACTTCTATCGATTTTGCAACCTCCATAATCGAATCGAGAATACCAACTAAGTTTAGATTATCATCCGATGGTTAAAATAAACCAAGGTTTACAATCCCTTCAGATACTTGAGAATCCGCTTTTCGCTTTCTAGGTGGCTTTGCATTGGATTTGCTTGAAATCGCACATACACCTTTTGCCAAAAGTAATGTCCGGGTCTCATTTGGCAATCGGTATAGTAATGATCCAACCAGAGCCCTATATTCTTTCTGATTAACTTTCTGACCATCTTCATCTGGATCCATCTTGAACCCGGTCATCATGGGAATTCTGGCTTCCTTGCAATGTTTAACTCCAAACTTTGCCAGTAGATTCCTTGTGTACTTCGCCTGGGAGATGAATATCCCTTCTGTACTCTGCTTGACTTGTAATCCCAGAAAGTAATTCATCTGACCCATCATGGACATCTCGAACTTCCCTTGCATTAATTTGCTGAACTTCTCACACAACTTCTTGTTGGGAGATCCGAAGACGATGTCGTCCACGTAAATCTGAACCATCAGAATATCTTCTCCATCTTCGATTCTGAATAAGGTTTTGTCCACTATTCCTTTAGTGAACCCGCTGTCTATCAAGAACTGAGAGAGTGTATCATACCAAGCTCGAGGAGCTTGTTTCAGGCCGTAAAGAGCTTTCCTTAAACGGTACACTTGGTTATCTTTTTCAAAGCCTGGAGGTTGTTCGACATAAACTTCCTCTGCTAGTACCCAGTTTAAGAATGCACTCTTTACATCCATCTGATACACAATGAACCCTCTGTGGGCAAAAGATATGCTTAAATGACCCGAATGGCTTCTAGCGGCTTTTGGTGTAAAGGTCTCATCATAATCAATTCATTCTCGATTGTGAATACCCCTTAGCAACAAGTCTTGCCTTATTCCTGGTTATGACATTATTCTCATCTCTCTTGTTCTTGAATACCCACTTCGTGCCAATTACCTCTTGATGAGTTGGTCTGTCCACCAATTTCCAGACTTGATTCCTTTCAAACTGTTTCAGTTCCTCTTCCATGGCTAGAATCCAGCTTGCATCTTGTAGAGCTTCCTCATCAGTAGTTGGTTCCTTCATAGACAGATAACAACAATGATGGCACTTTCACCAACTCGATGTCTAGTTTTGACTCTATCGGATGGGTCTCAAATAATCGGATCGGTTGGATGACCGTAATCCGTGTACTTCTATTCTGATTTGAGTTTGTTTGGAGAACATCATCCATTTCTGATAGTAGTTCATTACTAGTGATTGGGAGTGGTGCGGAATTATGATCCACTTGATAAGAACATGTCTCAGCTGATGTTGGACTCATCCTCGGTCGGGATGTCCATTTTGTAGGAACTTTAGAGTTCCCCCGAACCGGATGGTTCGATTGATCTTATCTCACCGGTAATGGCTTTCTACATCGATTGGGGTTGTGCGTACCTTAGGGTCTGATTGACCTATTGAATCAGCAAGATCAAGTTCTGGGATGTATATTGTTACGTGTTCAGGTTCTTTCTCTCTAATGCTTAGCTGATCCATTATATGCGTGTCAGGTAGCGGTTGATCTGGTACGGCTTGTTTTGAGGCAGCTTTCTCTTGTTCAGAAGATGTCTCATCAAAGACCACATGGGGTGTTTCTTTCACAACTAGAGTTCGTTTGTTGTAAACTCTGAAAGCCTTGCTGAATGAGGAATATCCTAAGAATATGCCCTCATCTGACTTGGCCTCAAAAGTCTTCAACTGACTTTTCCCATTGTTGTGAATAAAACACTTGCACCCAAAAACATGGAAGTATGAAACACGAGGTTTTCTGCCCTTCCACAGTTCATAAGGTGTTTTAAAGTGAGTCTTAGTCAGAGAACATCTGTTCTGAGTATGGCATGCGGTATTGATTGCTTCTGCCCAGAAACAACTTGGTGTCGCATGTTAAGCTAACATAGTGCGAGCAGCTTCCTTGAGAGTTCTGTTTCTCCGTTCTGCTACTCCATTTTGTTGTGGCGTTTTTGCAGCTGACGTTTCATACTGTATACCAAACTCGGTAAAAAATCAAGAATAAAGGAATTCAGAACTCTATACCTTTATCTGATCTGATTTTTACTATGCTGACACCCTTCTCGTTTTGTAGCTTCTTGAGCAACTCGGGTATCTTTGTCGTTGTCTCGTTCTTCTTGTATAAGAATATAACCCAAGTAAATTTGGAATAATCATCCATGATTACTAGAGTATATTTAAGGGCCCATCGAGATCGACCGGTGTAACTAGTCCGAATAGATCCATATGGAGCGATTTGTAAAGATTTCTCTTGGATCTTTGGTCCGTATTCCTTGAATGAGGCTTTAACTCGTTTTCCCTTCTGACATTCTGCACATGTCTGATCTTTGGAGAATATCTCATTCGGAAGTCCCTCTAACAAAGGCACCCTAGCTATCTTGTTAAGAGTCTTAAAGTTCAGATGACTCATTCTTTTTTGCCAGAGCCAACTGCTACTTTTGGAACTCTTAACAATTAAGCATGCATTTCTTGGGCAAATTGTTCAATCTGCTTTGTGTAGATCGTGCCTTTTCTTGAACCAGTTAGCAAAATTTGTTGAGTAGCTCGATTCCTTATCGTACACTTGTCGCTCGAGAACTCAACGCTGAATCTGTTGTCGCAGAATTGTGATACTTATAGTAGATTGTGCTTTAATCCTTCAACATACGAGACTCCATTTTGTACATCATCATTCTCTAAGGTTCAACCCTTTGGTAAAACCAAAGTTATCATCAGAAAAAGAGTACACGTGGGCCTTCTTGTTCTTTGTAAGAGCTAAGGAGATGTTTGTTTCAATCATGTGCCTTGAGCATCCACTATCGATGTACCGAGATAGTTGCTTGTGCACCTCCTTTTTGGGCGATCCCACTTGAACTCCTGAATCGAATGGGGCTTTAGGTACCCCTTTGGAATTGGGTCCTGGGGAGTTAGTGGTGGATTTAGGGATCCACACAAACAGAGCATTTCTATGAAAATCAGATAGATTAGAAGGTATGATTTGTCTCCCATACATATCAACATAATTATACTTCTCTTTATATGCTTTCTGATTAGTATGATTATTCGTGTGAGCCTTGGGTGACTTAGAAGACTTGGGATTTTTCTTTATATTTTGTCTTCTTTTAATCGAAATTGTGGCTCAAAAAAGAGCCCTAGATCTCTGGTTATAAGGGTAGGTACAATCGCTACCATCGAAAAGATTCATATCTTCTTGGCATAGATGGTCTTTGCAGTTTACCTATAGCTTGCTTATTAGGCAGCTGACCTTGATTGGGTCTCAGATTAGATTTCCTTTTTACATGTTGCCTCTTCTAATACCTAATCTGCTGATCAGGTTGAGGTTTCTTCAGAAGAACTGGATTCTTCTGTTGATTCCTCGGCTGATGCTTAATCAGTTGGGGTCCATTTCTGTTCCCTTTCTGATTAGGCACTTGCCTTACTTGCTTAGCAGGTCTTTTTCCCTTATCAGATACATGATTAGCTTTTTGTGTATCTTTGTCAGAGACTCGTTTGATTACACCCTTCTGAAGTGAATTAAATGGGGCTTTTGAGGTGTAGAAGGGTTCTCATACCCAATTCCCTTCTTGTTAGTCGACGTTCGAAAATAGGTGTTCATTTCTTGAACGGTTTTTGATTACTTCGTGAAAACCTCTATTTTCTTGCGCAGACTATCCTCAGTAGATTTTAGACTCTCATGTAGTCGGAATAACTCATCAAATTTAGCTTTAAGGATTTTGAAATCATCAGCTTGCTGTTTGTTGATTGCTAGCTGATCTTTGATCTGCTTCTCCTGATCAAAAGATTTAACTTTCAGAACATTAAGTTCCTCAGTTACCTTAAAGCGGAAAGGTGATGATTTCAATTCAAAGAGCTTTCTCGATAGCATTTTCTTTAACAAGGTGATTATTTCTGATCCTTAGCTTGTCATTTTCAGCTTCCACTATTATATAAGTGTCTACTGTATCAGAGAGATCATCAAGCAATTGCTCAGAGTAAAGCTTCAAGTCAATCTCTCCGTTGGGTGAAAAATAATAATAATAGTGTGGAAATTGAAAAGGCGAAGGTTTGGAGGTTACCTCAGATTGGTCTTCCTCTCTTGGCCATCGCAGATTTCATCGTCGGTGAAGAGAATATCGATCTTCTGCTCGAGGAAGTCAGCCGTATTTTTATCGGACATAAATCTTCTACGGATGATGAGTAGCGGGAGAGTCCTCGAGGGAGATAGGAATCATCAATTCGATGTGTCGCCTAAAGGCTTTCACGTCCTTGAAGCGTAGCTCTTTTTGTTCCGCTTTTCTTCTCTTTCTCTCGGGAGCCAGTCGGGGACGGTCGGTCTTTGTAGTGATCTGGTTTCCCGCAGTTGAAACATGATCCTCGATCTACGGAACTTCCTCTGCCGTGGTGAGTCACTCCGTCTGTAGGATCTGTCGGTGACTTTCCTTCGATAAGAATCCCGAACTCCTTAAGTCGGATCACATTATCTCTTCTCTCATCGACCGATCATCTCTTTTATCATCTATGTGATCCCTTCGGTCGTCTCCGATGCGGATCTTTTCGGTGATCTGTCGGTTGGCCTCTTCCATTTTCCGTCTTGATAACCCTTGTAGAATCTGCGATACTTACCAAGTTGAATATTTGATCTTTCAAGTTTCTTGGTAGAAGAGCGTCTGATCCAGCAGCTTATGATGTTTCCGCAGTTTGATGACCTTTGATCTGTTGCTTGGGTTGCTTTGAATGCAAATGATTTAGATCTGGAGGGATCTTATAATTGATGTCTTTATCGACATCATCTCTCGTCCAAGTTCTCGTAGCTTGTGGGCTTTACATGGTGATCCTCCCATCTAGTTCGTTGATAGTTTGCAATGGCAACATCTGGCAATTTTCGAATTCACCGGTTTTCTTGTAGTCATTTTGTCTTTGATCTCGATCATTTCTTATAATCTCAAAAAAGTATCCCACATTTGTTTCGCAAGTTTTGAGATACTTTATCTTCTCCTTGGTGACTTTATCCATCGTCTTCATGATTATATGCTTGACGATCGTATCTAGAAGTATCTTTTTCTTTCTTACGCATCCATCGTTTGGGCTTTTTTCGTACAAGACTTCCGATGCATGATCTAGATTTCCTCCAATCTCTTTGGGTTGTATCGTGATATATGATGATGGGTCCTCGTTTTGAGACTTTCATCTTCTCCGGTGACTTTATCGATCCCAGATGATTGCATGATTATATAGTTCTGCGATACTCATCAATTGAAAACTTAGGCAGATCATGACACATACCGGAGGTATTATCCATCAGATGTGATTTGGTCCGGGCGAATGAGTTTTGAAAATGGTTTTTCAAGATCTATTCAAATGATCACGATTCTTCCTCAAGAATCGATCGCGGATCAAAGCCCGGGTCCGTTCAGAGAACCATTGGCTCGATACCACTTGTAGGTCCCGAATGGGTTTGTGAGGTGGAAGTCCAGAGGCGAGGGTGAATAGATTCCAAAACTTTTCGTCTTGGATCGGTGTGATTTGCAGATTTCCTGACCAGAGTGCTAGTGTATCAGTTTAGACTGATGTTCAATCTTATTGAGTGCCTAAGGGCAGATCAGCTTGATATCTATCAGTTTAACTGAGAGTGCGGAAGCTTGTTTTACCCGTGTGAAAAACCAGTTTTATCAATTTGGATTCTCAAGTCAGTTTTCAATCAGCTAACTAAGGTGTCAACCTGATCAGATCAGTTGCTTAGTGCAGACTGAGCTTAACTTTAGAATATGTATGCGCTTTTAAACTCAGTTGTGTGAATAGTGTAAAGCAATAAGAAAGCAAGTAAATGCACACAAGACTTTTATAGTGGTTCAGACGAAACCCGTCTTACGTCCACTCTTCCCTTAACACAGGGGAACCTTAACCAACTTAACCAACTTAACCTACTGGACTTAGATTATTGTGTTAGTCCAACACCCAACTGATATTTATTGAGTTCACACTCAACCGATTAGAAATCAGAAACTAGAAACCCTGGTCTGAAATCTTGCGGTGACAAACTTAACCTAACTTTGTGTTTGGGTAAAGAATGTTTGAGGGTTCCAACTGAAAATCTATCCTGGTGTACAAGTAGCTAAATGCTAGTGGATAGGATTTCTTGCTAAGAACTATGGGATGAACACTCTAAGAATAATCTTCAAATATGGTGTTCTTCGAGCGAAAATTCTTCTTGAATTTGCTTCTTGAGAATTTACGTGAATATTGTTGTTCCGCTTGCTCAATAGTTCATGTATTGGTCCTTCATCTCTTCTTGACGAGCAATCCCATTTTATAGACCTCGAAATCAAAGAGCCGTTGGAGAGCAATTTGAATTCGGGGCTATATATTAAAGGTTGTAGGATATGATTATGGCGTGCTCGAATATCGGGCGTGGCCGTAGGCATCATTAGCATCGTTTATGTCCGCAGCATTGAATCCCATAATGTCAGCTCTTTTTGTGCACGTGTCGCTTTTCCTTTTCCTTGAGGCTAAGACTTCAAAGAATTTGTCCGTTAGACGATTGATATTCCTTTTGTAGAAGATTCGTCTTGTCTGGTGTATCTTTTTGATTGACACCAGGTGTGAGCTGACTTGACCAAATAAATGATCAGTCTACCTTGTTGAGTCTTCTGATGCAGACTATCTTAGCACAATATGCAGACTCCATGATATAGGTCTTCGTGTCTTACGGTAGTCTTCGATCTTGGTGACTCACGAGCCTCGATGTCTTCAAATCATCTTGAGTCTTCATGTTTATTCTTGAGTCTTGAGTTTATCCGAGACTTGAGGTTCATCGAGTCTTCGAGTTTATCTCGAGTCTTGGGTTCCCCGAGTCTTGAGTTCATCCGAGTCTTGATTGTCTTTCGTCTTCACCTTATCTTGACTTCTTGTCTTACGCTTTGTTCTTAGTCTTGATCATCGACCTTATCGGGTCATCCGATACGCCGACGACCTATACATATTGAGTTCCCCTCAATATGTGACCTATCTTTACATCAACTATCTATACATTTCAATTTGGTCATCTTAATCGATTCTAAGTCATCGATTACCTACCGTGTCATTGGTCCTATTACAACCTATTTTGGAACTTCCATCAAAACTAATAATACAAATTTCCCAACACACGGTCAAGCCGAAATTTGGATGTGAGCCTTGACAGACAGCAAGACGAAGCCTTTTTCTGAACCTTTAGCCAAGCGTTAAGGCGCTGAAGCCGTGAGGCACGCACCTTTGGGGGAGCCTTGGGCGCTTTAAGCGCCAGTATACCGTCAGTGGCGATTTAATCGATATGGCCATCGGGTGCAAGGCGTGCACCCCGACCTGCGAGTTGATCGAGTGCACGAGACATGACTTTTTGAGATGTTCGAGTGGGAGAAATTCAAGATGGCGTTTTCTTCAAAATCAAGCCAAGAAAAATCAAACCATGTCAATTGGATTATTTGTGCCCAATATGTTTATTTTTTTGCTTTGCTTGATTTATTGTTGTATTTTCTTATGCGTTATTTAATTTGTTTAAATGTGTTTGCATGAGAATTGCCCAACGAAAAATCTCAAATTCAAAAATTACTAAGTATGTTTTAAACAATTAATTCGGTTTTGAATCGAATTAATTTTGACCTCCATGATTTATTTATTTGTGAAATCTTTTGGAGAAATTCCCCTAAGGGACGGCCAAAAGATAGCTTTCACGTGAATAAATTCTCAAAAGGATGATTGTGAATTATTATTAGTGGCGACGATGACCCTCCCAAGAGGCCCGATCAAAATGAAGTAGTAATTCTGTATTTAATCATGATTATTACTTAGGTATAAAATTAATATGCATATACTTCGCTGAAGTCCCTGTCAATTTTATATTGGTCAAGTGGGAGCCAACTATTATTTTTTTTTAAAAAGAATTAAAGGTTTGTAACTGTTCTTGTTTGTAACCTGCTTGAATGTGATTTAAATGATGACCCTCCCAAGAGGCTCATTTAAAACTGTTTTGAGATGTTGTCTGATGCATGTTCATATTTTTTTTGAGATTTCAATATGAATCATGTGATCGAATTATGTGATTTTCTTTGTGTTGATCCGGATATTAACACAAGATGTATGATTATTTTCAGTATCATCATGTCGCAACCTTTTAATCCATTGAAATATATGCTCAAAGAAAACCAACTTACTGGTGAAAACTATGGAGTTTGGAAAAGAAATATGAAATTTGTCCTCACTGCACAACGACAACATTGGGTTCTTGGGGGATACAAACCTGAAAAACATACTGATGGGTCATCAAATGCGGAGAGATCCATGTATGAAATCTTGGAGCAGGCCAACAAATTTATGAAGTGTATGATCTTGACTTCATTGTCTAATGATTTGAAACACATTCATAAAGATGTTGAAACAGCTGCGGAAATCATGCAAAGTCTCGAAGAAATGTTTTCAACAGAAAGCCGCATGACTGAACAGTTTCATCATAATGGCGTGGCCAAGCTAAAGATGACAGAGGGAACACCTGTAAGGGATCATGTTCTCAAAGTTAGGCGCCATTTTAAGAAACTTGCTTACGTCGGTGCTAAGTATGATGATGGGGCTCAAATCGAATTCTTGTTCCTAACTCTTCCGAGATGTTTTAATGAGTTTTACTCTAGTTTTGTGATGAGTGATCACATGTTTACTATGGATACTCTACAAGAGGTCTTGGAGACGATAGAGAAGCATTTGGGACAAGAAGAAGAGGCTTTGGTGACTAAGAAACTTCTTTCAAGATCTAGGCCAGTGGAAGGCAAGGTCAAAGTGAAGATGATAAGTTAGAACCAAATCAAAGCTCGTAATAAGAAAGGCAAAGGTAAGGCGGTAAGTAGGTTAGGAATCCAAAAGAAACCAAAAGGGAAGTGTTTTAACTGCGGTGAAAAAGGACATTGGAGGTTAGCCTTTTCCAAACCCAAAAGAAATGGAAAGAAAGGTAATTCTCTCGCACTAGTTGTTGAAACTTGTTTAGCGGCGTATACTACCCATTCGTGGGTAGTGGATACGAGATCCACTGATCATGTTTGTTTCACTTTACAGGGGTTCAAGCGGACCAGACAACTTAGTGGAAGAGAGATCCTCGTCACGCTAGGCGATGCTACCAGAGTGGCAGCTGAAGCAGTGGGAGACGTGCAACTGTCCGAGTTATGCTATATACACAAAAGTGACAACCTGATGTTGTGTAATCTCGTACATCGATCGCGCCTGCCCATGCGACCAGGTAAGAATTTGTCGCATGGCATATGCGACTGGATAATTTTTTTATTTTTTTATTTTGGGCTGATCGCGCCGCCTATGCGATGGAAATTGTCCATATCGCGTGGACCATGCGACCGAGACCTGTTCGGTCGCGTGGAACATGCGACGGCATATTTTTTTTTTTTGATTTTTTTTTTAATTTTGAATTTTTTATAATATGTATTTATTTATAATTTATGATTTATAATAAAAAATTTATTTATAATTTATAATTGTTGACATTTTTGGATATTTTTTTTTTGCACTAACTTTTTAATAAGATATACAAACATATTAGTTTTTATAGATTTAAATAAGCAAGCAATTTCTATAAAAAAATGTTAAAACATTTAAACTATAGATAAAAAATTGGAATATTAATTTATCATATAAAACAATAAAATACAAATAAATAATTCTCCTAAAAAAATACTATTGTTGTTGCCATTCGTATCCGTTCCACCACCAACCAGGAGCTATATTTTGTGTGAATTGTTCAGGAGGACACGCGTTTTGATGTCCCCAATATGCAGGATCGGGGACCGTCAGCGGTACCGGCATGATGGGCAATTGAGCCAAGATGAGGCATCATATAGGGTGGACACTGTGGATCCACACTAGCTTGATTGATCAAATTGTGAGTTTCTTGCCTCACGTGTCCCAACATTTGGTGAGCTGACCTCGACGTGCCACTGACATAAACATTATTCTCGCGTAATGCGGTGTTGTGTACTCTCGGATGAGTAATGTTTGCATACCATTCAGGATACTCATCCGTGGTAATCGCATCTGACTACAAATGAAGGTACCAAGGTCCCCGAGACGGTAACAATGATTTTGCATTTCATTCCAAAATGCCACCGTGGGTTCATACACTTTTTTGTACCTCTCTGCACTGGCTCCGAATTTAGAACGTTCAAGATCTAAGTCGATCGGTGGTGGCGGTATGGGCTGCACTCTCCCATATTGCCTTGCAACCCTCCTCGGCATATACCATTCGGCGAAGTCAAGAAATTGAATGCATCCATGAAATAATGAGGGGGCAGGGATTCTAGCTGGACGGCCGTATGGAGTCCAATTGACCTATAAAGTAAGTAAAATATTTGTATATGTCATTCTGTTAAGGTACTTAAATAATTACTAAATTTATTACTATTAAGGGTGTATTGAGAATGATAAACATACATTAGACGAAGGGTAATTATCCAACAGTTTGCGGTAATGGACAAGATCCCGTGTGTTGTTTTGGAATTTTTGGGTCTTGTTCCAGTACGATGCTCTTGGGTGGGCAGAGTTAAACGAGGTAGCTTCGCCGCGTTTGCACTAAAAATTCAAAATGTGTTTTTTAGTTATTAGTAACATATGTTGGTAATAGTGTATTAATTAAATATAATTGGAAATATTATTGAAATTGAATTTTTACCTCAATTAATGTTAAGCAGCCCGACATCTGTGACGTCTCAATTCTGGATGCCTTGCCAAGCCGCTTATATTAATAAGCTAATGTCGCGGCTCCCCATGCATATTGAGGGATATACTCAAGATTACCCAAAATATTTACATAATTTTTGGGGACAGCATCACGTGTTTTATCCACGAAGAGTGTACTCCCCATCAAGTACCACAGGTAACCTCGAGCAATAGAGGCATCGCTCAGCTGCCCACTAAAACACGTCGTTCGTATATCCTTAAGGAGGGTGCTTTTGGAATTGCCTCCCCTAGATCCACACCTGGTAATCAATTCATTGTCAGGACATGGTCCGCTGCCAATGACGGGGAGGCCGTTTATTTTCAAGCCTACATTGGAAAAAAGTCATTTTTGTTAAAAGTGAAATTAATTAATGAGCATGTACAAATTTTAATTTTTAAAATATTAAGTTTATTTTCAGGTTACCAAGAATAGCGTGAACGTCGTGAAGTGTGATCGTCATCTCCCCGAAAGGCATATGAAACGTGTTTGTTTCGGGGTGCCACCGTCCAACGAATGTTGTAATGAGGGGCATGTTGTTTGATTCAAACATCAAACTCCCGATACCCTCCAATCCAGATTGTTGAATTTTTTCATAATATTCATGGCCTTCAAATAATGGATTAGACGACCAGGCGGCAATTGATCTCTTTCGGGTCTAGGAACCAAGGATCTTTTGAAAATGCTACATATTTAAAAAAGAATAAAATGAACACGTTAATTTACATATTTTAACCGTTTGAAATAATAATTAAAAAAATTGTGTATTTCACTTACTGGATCTTCCCATATTTTTTTGGCTTTGTGACATTTGAAAGCAAACAAAACACTTGGATCATTGGGTCCTCCAAGCATTGGCTTCATCGTCATCCATTCAAAGATTTTGCGGCGATGAGGCTTGTGTTTGCTAGCGTGTCGGTTTTTGGTATTCATTCTCATACTCATGTTGACTTGAGTGATGAGACATTGAGGGACCATGGGGAGTGGAGTGATGAGATGTGGACGCGCCCGGCTAATTCAATGTGGACGCGCCTGGCTGATTCAAGGTTGGGGTGTACAGATCGAAAGAATGTGAGAATAACTCAGGGAACTGTACTGGGTGATATTCACAAAGGGAGGGGTCATGATATCATTATGTGCAGGATTTGAAGCAAACCGCGGACCTAAATGCATCTTTGGAAATTAGGTTTATTGGAGGGGGTGTTGGATCGAATCCTAAATTTGAACCTAACATTGTACTCAATTGAATTGTTAATCTTGTTGCGGTTGTTGTTTGCGTTTCTTGTTGCGATTATTTGTTGCATTATTGTGAAGTCAGTAACACAAAGGTTACATAGTCTACACAGATAGGTGCATTCGGCGCAGTTGTAGTTGTAGCTTTGCATTGTGAACTAAGGAATAAATTAAGTTATTCAACTAATACCTTAGAACAAATAAAACTAATACTTTACAACAGTAAAACTACTGCTTTTATTTTTTTATAAAACTAATAGTTTACAGCAATACAACTAATACTTTACAGAAATACAACTAATACTTTACACCAATACAACTAATATTTTACATCAATAAAACTAATACTTTACAACAATACAATTAATAATGTTGTTTGACCTGTTTTCGGTATTTTTCTTAATTTATCTTAATCCTTTTGTGTTTAAGTAGTGATTTATTTTTAAGAATTCTATTATGTAATATAATTTTTATTAGAAAATATATATTATATATTATTAAGGTATATAATACGCGTATATATTATTAAGAATTTCTATTAAGGTATATAATCTACATGAAAAATAAATCATATATAAATATGTATAATATATTTATATTATATATATATATAGTATTTATTAAGAAACTTATTACATAATCACTACAACATATGTTACATTATGTAACACTTTTAATAGTTTATGTATCAGTTTGAAAAATGTTACTATATGAATTTTAGGTAACACTGTCTATAAGAAAATTAATTATTCAAAAAAGTGGAAAAAAGTGTAATTCCTAGGGTTTGAACCTTGGACCTCAAGAATTTATGGCCAACCATTTACCAACTAGGCTAGTTCATTCGTTTTTAATATATTGGACAGTAATTATAGTTATTATGTTTTATTCATTTTTTTTTTTTTACGTTTTTTTTTTCTTTTTTTTTTTTTAATAAAAAGTATAAACTATATATTTTTTTAGGTATATAATAAATATAAATATAAATATTTTCTTTTAAAAAAAATATAGATAATTTTATTATAAAATTGAATTGATATGAACTTAAATTTTTTAAATATTATAATTATATTTAGTTACTTAAAATGTAATTGTTTTTATTTGTCATTCTCCTACTAACGTTTTTAGTACTAAATATTTATTATTAAACTAAGGGTCAAATTGATATATAATATATACTAACTGTAAGCTTAATTAATTAATTTACACTGTGATTGCTACTTATGTTGCTTTCCTCATTTTCAATTGATATATAATATATACTAACTGTAAGCGTTTGATTGATTTAGAAATAATTTATTAATTTAGCAGTTAGTTGTCTAGCTAGTTTATATTAATTAACAAATAAGTGCTAGTATATTTTAAATTTATAATAGTATCATATTTACACAAACTAATACCTTTAAGAATTACAACTAATACTTTATAACCAACTAATACTTTAAAGCATTACAAACTACACTTTAAAAGGATATTCAACTAAAAGTTTAAAGCATATAATATGTATACAAATATAAACAAGAAAACCACACCTTAAATGGTTGACGGCGGACGGCGGCAAGTGAACTGCGTTATTGAATAAATTTTTCGTTAGTATTTGTCTTAAAAATTGAACAAGAAAAAGCATACATCAAGATATATTAAAACTAACGAATAAAAATTAAAAACAAAACCAATTCCGGCAGCAGAGGCGATGGCGTCAAAACAACTTGTGAAAATGAGAGGATTGGGTAGTGAAAATGAGAGGATTGAGTAGTGAAAATGATATAACTCTCAAATTTTATTTTGAAAATGAGTTGTGAAAGTGGTGATTCATTTTTTACCACTATCATTTTTTTTTTACCACTATCATATTTTTTTTACCACTATCATATTTTTTAAAATTTATTATCATTTTATAACTATCATATTTTGAAAGTGGTGATATAACTCTCGAATTTTATTATCATTTTTTTTACCATATATATTTTTTTTTCATTCTAATTCATTTTGACAAATATTCAAACACTCTCGTTCTATGTATATTGTATAGTGAGCATATCCAATATATATACAATAAACACATATTTATAATTTAACTATGATAATAAATAGGCCATACTGTAGTCTACATCAAATAAATATAACAGTTGTGTATTTCGATGGTTAATATAAGAAAAGATTTATTTATTTATTTAGTCTATATGCATTACATATGAAATGCTGTTTTTTATTAAATACATAATTGTATTATATTTGATTAGTTTATAAACTTATAGGTACGCCTTTAGAACGAATGCTGATAACGGACTCAAAGATATAGTTTTCAGCCACCCATGTTCGGTTGTAATGGTCAACATGTATCCACAAGTATTAATCATTGACACGACATACAACACGAACATGTACGGTATGTCTTTACTTGAGGCCGTTGGAGCAACAAGCACTCATAAGACGTTCACCATTGCATATGCATTTATGATCCGTGAAACGCAGGAACACTTCGAATATATCCTACGATTTATTCGGGGATTGTACGATGATGAACTGCCAAATGTCGTTGTTATGGACAGGGTTTATGCGTTGATGAATGTTGTTGATGTAGTTTTTCCAAATTCCCAAGCACAATTGTGCAGGCGCTACGTAGAACAAGTTGTATATAACCATGCTCTACACCTAGTGGAAAAGGTACTTAGCAAAAAGTTTGCTGATACTTTTAAAGTAAGGTGGAATTATGCAGTCCAAGCGGGAACACATGAAGAATGGGAATTTAGGTGGGATTCCGTAAAGAATAAGTACAATAGATTTACAGGTCTGATTTCGTATTGCAAAGATACGTGGCTTACGCCACACAAACGGAGAATTTTAGGGATGTATATCGATGGTCGCCTGCACTACGGAAACTACACCACGAACAGGTAACCGTACAATCTTTATACTTTTTATCACAACTATTACATAGATTAGACTATTGAAACGACATATATTTGTAGGATTGAACAGGAACACCATAGAGTGAAAAAAACCTAGGATGGCGGCAAGAAACACTTTGACGTGATCTTCAGAAAGGTTCATCAAGTCATGGAGTTACAGATATGTGAGATAAAAAAGCAATCGAGGTTTAGAGCCCACAAGACAAGGACTGATATGCTAGAGAACCAATTCTACGGCTAACCAGTGTGCAATATCACGTCTAAGGCATTCGACCTCATTGTCGCAGAAGTGAGTAGGAATCTAGACGGAAATATGTGTGGTTGCTATCTCTGGAGAACACATGGTCTTCCGTGCCACTGTGAGCTTGCACGGTACTTTATATACCTTTAAATTGTATAGACTCGTTTTGGAAAACATTGGATATAGATTTTTCTAGTATACCTACCACCGGAACATATGATGACGTTTGTGGTAAGACTAGGAGTAAATTATTCGATGATGACACGGAAGACATTCTTCCACCCAATGTTGAAAAAAAAAGTCAAAACAGAAGACCAACGATCGTAAACCTTCTGAGTATGAGTACACGATGAAAAGTGTGAGAATCAAAAAGTCTGCTCAAATAATGGGTAAGGGGAGAGTGGCGGCAACTAATGCACACCAGGATATTCCACCGGAAGCTGATCTTAGACATAGCACATCGGAAACACGCACGATGAGTTATTCTGAAGAGACTCGGAACAGATTTCCCCAAAGTTTGGGCCATACCTACACAGATCCCCCCGAAACTCAAAATTCAAAGCCCCAGAGGCCCCAAACTTCTGAAGTCCCCCCTCAAAATAAGATTAACCATCCAATACAGTTTTTTAACTCTCAGGTGGAGGATGATTTTCCTCCATATATAAAAAATTATATTCATTTCTACAATGATGTAATTGGAGATGGGAAATGCGGATTTAAAGCGGTTGCACTCGCAATCTACGGAAGCGAGGACGAATGGGGTAGGGTACGAATGAATCTTTATAATGAACTGAACATAAAACGTGATTTACACGAAAACATTTTAGGTGGTTACACAACCTTCTCAGTTTTGGCAGAATCACTTAATCACTTCAAAAAATTTGCCCCACCTGATAAATGGTTTGTATTACCTAAACATGGATACCTGGTTGCAACCACATACAATGTTTTCGTAATGTCATTTGGAGAACATGGCAGAACTTTTTGCCTTCCCGAAATAACAAATGAACGTCGAGGTCTTCCGACAAACAAATTGGTCTTGGGGAACGTGCACAACAACACTCATTGGATATTGATAAGAAAACACTATATTAATGTTACTTTTAAGTTTATTTAATTTTTGATTTTTATTTAATTATAATAATAAGTTTTTTACTGTTATTTTAGTTGCATATGCCATGCGACGATCATCCAGTACCGTTTATATCTGGATATTGGGAACGCTCACATCATACTTCTGTAAATGGTATACATTTACAATTTCTAGACAGGATAGAACTATTCCGTACATTACACAACTTGGATGCGCCGCGACGTGCAGCTAATTATTGGGCTAGAAAGAATAATAAACCCGAATATATTTTTTTTTTAAAATAATGATTAAACTTTTTTTCTAGCAGCACGTCGTAGTGATTTATTTTCGGATGGAAATTATGTAATGTGTATATATTTTTTCCATATAATGTGATTTTTTTCTCATGTTTAAATTGATAATTGAACTAATACTTTTCAATGAATGAACTGATACTTTATAACCAACGAACTTATACTTTTCAATATATTAACCAATACTTATCGATTGATGAACTAATATTGTGAATAACAAATAATTATTTTATAACCAACTAACTAATACTTTTCAATAAATTAACAAATACTAATCAATTAATGAACTAATATTGTGGATAAAAAATGATTATTACTTTTTATTTATTCAAATAATATCAATTAATTATTTAAATAAATTAAATCAGTAGTTAAAATAAATCAGTACTTTTATATTAGTTAAATTAAATAATTCAATTAAAATGTGTTACATAAATTGAAAAATTCAAAATTCGAATTAAAATAAAAAATTTGTTAAATGAGTATAAAATCTAAAAATTAGTTAAATTTAATAATTTAATTAAATGAGTTTAATAAATTAATAAAATAAAATAAATAAAATCAAAATTCAAAATTCAAAATTAAAAAATAAAAATTCCGCGTCGCATTGACCATGCAACGCCGCCTTTTTCGGTCTCATGGATCATGCGATCGCAGCGTGATCCGTCGCATGTCAGAAGCGACCGCCTCCTAGTCCGTCGCATGTCTGACGCGACCGTAGGTTCCATCGCCTCAGTAGTCACTTTTGTGGATATAACAATAGTGCAACTGTCTTTTGAAGACAAGAGTTTAATTTTAAGAGATGTTCTTTATGTTCCTATTTTTCTCAAAAACCTTATTTCAGTTTCAAAACTATTTGCTGATGGATATTCTATTCGTTTTAATAAACATGTTACTATTTTTCGTAATGATGTGGTTATCTGTCATGGAACATTACGGAACAATCTCTACATTATTAACTGTGCACATCACACACACAATGCATCCTGTAACACATCTACTATTTCGAGTAAAAGGAAACGTTCAACCAACGTGAACGAGACACTTCTTTGGCACCTAAGATTAGGTCATATTAATCCAAAAAGGATTCAAAGGTTGGTCAAAGATGGTTCATTGGAGTCCCTCCTGATTGAACCATTTCCAACTTGCGAATCATGTTTGGAGGGTAAAATTACCAAGAGGGCATTTGGAGCCAAGGGGCTTAGAGCTAAAGAAGTGTTGGAGATCGTTCACACCGATGTATGTGGTCCAATACAAATCAAAGCAAGAGGTGGCTATGAGTATTTCATCACGTTTATCGATGATTACTCACGCTATGGGTACGTTTTCCTAATGAAGCATAAATCTGAGACCTTTGATAAATTTAAAGAATTTAAGGCTCTAGTAGAGAATCATAAGGAAAAGAGTATGAAGAATTTAAGGCTCTAGCAGAGACCTTTGATCGTGGAGGCGAACACCTCAGCAATGAATTCTTGAACTACCTGTCGGATGAAGGGATTGAATCCCAGTTGACTGCACCCGGTACCCCTCAACAAAATGGGGTTGCATAATGAAGAAACAAAACGCTTCTAGAAATGGTAAGATCAATGATGAGTTATGCGGATTTACCAAAATCGTTTTGGGGTTACACCTTGCAAACAACGGCTTATATTCTGAACTTAGTGCCATCCAAATCGGTTCCAGAAACCCCTAGGGAGTTGTGGACAGGGTGCAAACCCAGCTTAGGACACATGAGGATCTGGGGTGTCCGGCATACGTGTTGGATAGGGAAGCCGGGAAATTGGATGCACGTTCAGAATTAAGGTTGTTTATAGGATACCCCGAAGGAACGAAGGGATGCATGTTCTATGGTCCAGAAGATCAAAAGGTCTTAATCAGTACGCACTTTAGATTTTTGCAAGAAGACTATATGAATGATAAAAAGACTAGAAGCGAGATTACCTTGGAAGAACTTAAGGGGCCAACTCCGTTGCCAACTGTACAAGAAGACATACCACTCGTCACGCCTACACAATCGGAACCTCGTCGTAGTGGGAGGGTTATCAGACAACCCGAGCGATTCTTAGGGATCAGAGAGTCCTCGGACTTGATCTCAGGAGAAGAATCAGATCCATGGTCCTACAATGAGGCGATCCAGTACAAGGATGCGACATCTTGGCAAACAACAATGGAAGCTGAGATGGGTTCAATGGATCACAATAAAGTGTGGGAGCTAGTCGAACCACTTAATGGGATAAAACCGATTGGATGCAAGTGGATATACAAGAGAAAAAGGGGCCCGAACGGAAAGGTTAAAACCTTTAAGGCAAGACTCGTGGCGAAAGGTTACACTCAGAAAGAAGGGATCGACTATGAGGAAACCTTTTCCCCCGTATCCATGCTCAAGTCCATCCGAATTCTCTTGTCGATTGCTGCGCATCTAGATTTTGAGATCTGGCAAATGGATGTCAAGACAACTTTCCTCAACGGAAGTCTTGACGAAGAAATCTATATGCAACAACCCGAAGGCTTCATTGAAAAAGGCCAAGAGCATCTTGTTTGCAATCTAAAGAAGTCCATTTATGGGTGAAGCAGGCATCCCGTGCTTGGAATCAGTGTTTTGATCAAGTTATAAAATCCTACGGTTTTTATCAAAATAGTTTCGAAAGTTGTGTGTATAAAAAGCATGACGGTACTGCCTTGGTATTCTTGGTACTATACGTAGACGACATTCTGCTCATCGAGAACAATGTAAAGATGTTTTTAGAAGCAAGGGCATGACTGTCAAAACAGTTTGATATAGTCACATCCTAGGGATCAAGATCACTCGAGATCGCAAGAAAAGGACTATTGGGCTTTCGTAAGCTTCGTACATAGATACCATTTTGAAGTGATTCAGCATGCAAGATTCCAATAAAGGTTTTGTACCTTTCAGACACGGAATCCATCTATCCAAGGAAATGTGTCCCAAGACACAAGAGGAAATAGATGACATGAAGGGAATCCCTTATTCTTCGGCTGTAGGAAGCCTCATGTACGCGATGCTGTGCACGAGACCGGATATTTGATACGTCGTAGGAATGGTAGCAAGATATCAGAGTAACCCTGGGAAAGAGCATTGGAGTGAGGTTAAGAACATTCTGAAGTATCTGAAGAGGACACAGGACATAATGTTGGTTTATCAATAGGATAATCTAATCCCCATCGGTTATACGGACTCAGATTTCCAATCAGACATAGACTCCAAAAAGTCAACCTCGGGTAGTGTGTTTTGTATGGGGGGAGGAGCCATGACATGGAGAAGTGTTAAGCAGAAATGCATCGCCGATTCTACCATGGAAGCCGAATATGTAGCTTCTTGTGAAGCAGCGAAAGAAGCGGTTTGGCTCAAGAACTTCCTGGTGAACTTGGACGTCGTTCCGGATTTTCCCAAAGACGACCACGGCCATCGTGGATAACGCCGGAGCGATTGCAAATTTAGGGAACCGAGAGCCCACAAGGCCAAGCAAACACATAGAAAGAAAAATACCATCTTATACGAGAAATCATTAAGAGAGGAGACATATAGGTGGCAAAGATTGCGTCGAAGACAACCAGCGGATCCATTCACAAAGGGTGCGCCTCGAGTACATTCAAGAGACATGTGGAAGGAATGGGTGTCGAGTAGCATTGTCATCTGCTTTGAGTATAAGTGGGAGAAATATTATTAGGTTCATGTAGGGTGACATTAGATGTCACATAGAACGAAAGCACAAAGATACGAGACATGCCGTAGTATACTTAAAAGCGCACTTTGAGTATAAGTGGGAGATTGTTGGGTTATATCGAAAGTATGCTTTTACTTTGTATAACCAAAATGGATTTCTTATTTATTTTCTTTGAAATAAATTATTTATCACAAAGTTGCATTAATTATGAATCAATGTTATATATATTTACAAAGATACCCATTCGATAAAGTCAAGATCGTGTTCGTTGTAGTTAATTTGGTGATACCCGGATCACGGAAGAAGATTAATTTGGGATTACAAACTATGGAAATGAACAAACCATCATGAAAGGTTGAAAAGGACGGATTGACTTGTCTTGACTAAGGGAGGATAATTATTATTGAAAAGGACCTCTGAGGAGGATAAATTCTTACAAGAATATACAAGAATTAGACCTCAGTGGTGCATTATTTCTTAATCTCTATTCCTTAAATAGGATCGTGTGAAATTAATAACCATTGCTTTGACTTGTGATGGGAAGAGAATCAATGTGATTCGATACCTTGTATCTTGGGCAATAGTATTAATTACATGACGATTGCTAAGATTTAATACGGAGAATCGCGTGCAAGTACGGCTTGCTTGATTTATCCCCTTGGTGGGCTCAGAATCTTTATCATACCAAATCTTGCAAGTGGAAATTTATTTCCGGTAAGGATAATAATGTTGAGCTGTCTTGACTCCAAAGACAAAGATATTAATTAATATAAAGTCTGTTCAGTGACTTAATTAATTAATGGACTAAGATAATCTTAAACGCGGGAAATAATGACCGGGAGCCATATTATTGTGAAGTCGTAATGTGGTTTAAGATGGATAGTTCAATATTAATTTCATAGTGGAGTAAATTAATATTAATGGGCTTGAATAATATTTTGGCTAAATATTCAAGCTTCATAGCCCATTGGAGGTCCAATCTTAATTTTCCTAAAGACCCCTCAAATAGCCCAAACTAAAGTCCAATTAATGAAAAGGAGAAGAAAATATTTTGCCTTATTTTTTCTCATTAATTTTCGAAAATTTGGGTAGGAGAGAGAAAAAGATTTTTTCTGGATTTTCTTGGAAAGATTTTATGGAATAAGTATTCTTGAGATACAAGTTTATCCCATAAATTCAAGAAAGGAAAAAGATCTTATTTTCTTCCTACTTGAGAGATATTTTCGAAAATTGAAGGATAAGAAAGGAGGAGGAAATTTTGTTTGGAGATATTTTGGGAAATAGAATATATTGAATATATTCTAGATTGTATCTTGAGGAAGAAGCAAGGAAATTTCCCAATCCCATATGACCTAAATTTTCGTCCAACCCCTAGTATTATAAATAGGGGATGAATTTTTCATCCCCAAGTGCAATTCCATGTATTGGAAAAATTATAAATCCACAAAGGTGGTGGCCAAATATTTTATTTTATCCTTTAGATTAAAATCGTTCGTTGATAATCCTCCCACCGGATTACGTTCGTGGACGTGGGACATATTTGAGAAGGTACTTTGGGTTGATCCATCATCTAAGCGGTTGTCTCTACGAGAGGTTAGTATTTACGTAATTCCTAGATTCTGCATGCTTAGGTTTTACGTGAAATACGTGTACGCATGATGTTTATTTGCTTATTGATTATTATGTTGAATTGACTTAGGATTAATTCATGTTAGTAATTAATTGATTAATTTAAATATGTATTTAAATTCAACTCGAATAGATCCGGGCACCACTTTTTTCCCAACATAATGTTGTACTTTTTCCTTTATTAAAATGGTATCTTATATGTTTGTTGCACTTTGAGTTGCTGGTTAATGTTGACCCTAGATGGAAGGAAAATTGTTGGAGTTCAGCGAGTTGCAAGTGGAGGACCTATAAAACAACACTCACTAGGGAGTTTGTTAACAAAAGGTTAGGAACCCCGAAGTTGAATATACCACAGAATAACATTGATGAAATTGTTTGGAGAGACTTCGTGATAGATCGAATATCTGAAAGGTTCAAGGTAAAATTCTTTCTTTAATCATATGTTAATTGAACATATTTATGATCACTAAAATCAATCGTGTAACTTTTACTCTAGAAATTGAGTGACCAACACAAGGAACTTGCTCTAAAAAACAAATTTTCCTCATCACCTTTCTCGGAAAGGTTATTGTTGAGAAATTTGTATTTAGTTTTGATGGAAGTTCTAAAATAGGTTGTAATAGATCCAGTCAGATCTGTTAGCTGACTGATGATTTAGAATCAGATTAAGATGACCAGCTGAAATGTATAGATAGCTGATGTAAAAGATAGGTCACATATTGAGGGGGAACTCAATATGTATAGGTCAGGTCAAATTATCAGATGACCAGATAAGGTCAGATGATCAGAAGACTAAACAAGACAGAAGACAAGAAGAAGTCAGATGATCAGGTGAAGACATAAAGCTCAAGTTCAGAAGACCTGAAGATCAGATGACTCAAGAAGACCAAAAGACCAGAAGACCTACATCACCCGAGTCTGCAAGTTGTGCTAAGACAACATGCATCAGAAGACTCTATCAGGTAGACTGATCAGTTATCTGATCAGGTCAGCTCACTCCTGGTGTCAACTAAATGTTACACCAGATCATACGTATCTTCGAAGAGAAGATTGTCAAACTTTAGTTGGTAGAACAAACACTGAAGTGTTGTACTTGTTAAACCAATAAGAGCGCGACACATACGTAAAAAGGCTGACACTGCGGGATTCGGCGCTGCAAAGTCAAAACGGCTACAAAAGACATTATTCACGCTTTCGGCCATGCCGTCCCTGAGCATGTCAAATCAATCCTGCAAAGCTACCAAATATAGCAAGAAATTTAAATTTCTCTCCAACGGCTCCTTGATTTTGAGGTTTATATATATGGGATTACTCTTCATAGTGAGAAGGACGGAAATTATCAAGAAGCTCATATTATAGCCAAATTTCCGCACGAAGATCACAACCTTGAAGATTATTTTTCTAAGTGTTCATCCCATAGTTCTTAGAACAGAAATCTCATCCTCGAGCTTTCAGGCTACACAAATATTAGGATAGATTTCCAGTTGGAACAAACAACAAACCTTTTCCAAAACCCAAAGTTCGGTTAAGTTTGTTTTGCAAGATTTCAGACTAGGGTTTCTAGTGCTGATTTCTGGGATCGTTGAGTGAGAACTCTATAAATATCTATTGGTGTAATGTGTTGGACTAACACAATAAACTAAGTCCAAGTTGGTTAAGTTGGTGCCCCTTGTGATAGGGAAGAGTGGACGTAGGACTGGTTGTCCGAACCACTATAAATCTTGTGTGTATTTACTTGTCTGATTAACTGCTTTACACTATTGAACACAACTTGATTAAATCTGCATACATATTCTGAGTTAGGATCGGCTAGCACCAAGCTACTAATCTGATTAGATTGACTCCATAGTCAGCTGATTGAAAACAGCTTCGGAATCTGATTTGTTAAACTGGTTTTTCACGGGTATAAACTAGCTTCAGATAATCGTTAAACCGATAGACACCGAATCGACCGCCTCAGCGATCAAGAAGTCGATATCGATCCAAATCGATTCACTTTAATCTGATCGAAAAAACTGGAATCACACCTGATCTGCACGAAAAAGTTTTCAGAAGTTTATTCACCCCTCCCCTCTAGACTTCTGCCCTCACGAAACCCGTTCGGGACCTACAAGTGGTATCAGAGCTTTGATCTCTTCAACAGTTATCAGTTCAGCTGTTGATGAGTAATGCTGATGATTTCTACAACTACGATGATCTAATATTCTCTTCTGATGATGAAATCTGTCTGATGGCAAAAGAAGAAGACCAAACTGAGGTAACATCTAAACCCTCTATGATTTCAGTTTCCACACCAGCTATGATTAGCACATCTGCTGGAGAGATTAACTTGCAGCTCTATTCTGAGCAATTGCTTGATGAACTCTCTACTGCAGTAGAAGAACTTATACAATAGTTGGAAGCTGAAAACGATAAGCTAAGGTTTAAAAATACTCAGCTTGTTATGGAAAATGTCACAAGAAAGCGGTTGAACTAAAATCGGAAGAAGTCGCTTTAAGATAATCAAGAATTGAAAGTTCTGAAAGTTAATTCTTCTGATCAGGAGAAGCAGATTAAGGAACAACAAACTATCAATAAACAGTAAGCTGATAATTTTAAAATCCTACAAGCTAAGTTTGATGAACTCTTCCGACTACATGAGAGTCTGAAATTAACTGAGGATAGTTTACAAAGAAAATACAGGTTTTTACTAAATCTTCTAAAACCGTTAAGGATATGAACAACTATTTTCGTACAACAACTAATAAGAAGGGAATTGGGTATGAAAACCCTTCTACATCCTCAAAAGCCCCGTCTGATTCACTTCAGAAAAGTGTAATCAAACAAGTTTCTGATATAGTTACACATAAAGCAAAATATGTATCTGATAAGGGAAAGAGACCTGTTGAACAAGTAAGGCAAGTGCCCAATCAGAAAGGGAACAGAAATGGACCCCAAATGATCAAGCATCAGCTGAGGAATAAACAGAATAACCCATTTCTTCTGAAGAGACCTCAACCTGATCAGCAGATTAGGTATTAGAAAAGACAACCTCTCAGGGGGAAATCTAGTCTGAAACCTAATCAGGGTCAGCTGCCTAATAAGCAAGCTAAAGGTAAACTGCTAAGACCATCTATGCCAAAAAAATATGAATCTTTTAATGGTAGCAAACAGTACCTACCCTTACAATCGTAAACCTAGGGTTGTCGACCGAGCCCCTAATCGGGTTAAAAGAAGACAAACAACAAAAAAAAATCCCAAGTCTTCTGATTCACCCAAGGCTCGCACAAATAATCATCTCGATCGTAATGCATATGAAGAGATGTATGATTATGTAGATGTTTATGGGAGACAAATCGGGCCTTCTCGATCTATCCGATTACAATAGAAGTGCCATGTTTGTATGGATCCTAAAACCAACTCCAACCCCTCAAGACCCAATCCAAAAAAGGGTACCTAAAGCCCTGATTTAATTGCGGAGTTCGCGTGGGTTTGGCCAACAAAGGGAGGTGTACAAGAAACTATCCGGTAAATCGATAGTGGATGCTCAAGGCACATGATCGAAGCAAACATCTCCTTAGCTCTTACACGTAAACAAAAAGGCCCACGTGTACTCTTTGGTGATGATAACTTTGGTTTTACCAGAGGATTCGTAACCTTAGAAAATGATGATGTATGTGTTCTTTGGAGTCTCAGATGTCGAAGGTTTAAAGCATAACTTGTTATCGGTTTCACAATTCTGCGACAACGGATTGATGTTGAGTTCTCGATCGATCGATTGTACTATCAAGAATCGAGAAACTCAGCAGATCTTGTTAATCGGTTCAAGAAAAGGTACGATTTATCAGATTGAATTGGAGCAGTCCAAGAAGAAAATGCATGCTGATTGTTAAGAGTTCAAAAGGTAGCGATTGGCTCGCACAAGAGAATGAGTCATCTCGAACTTTAAAACTCTTAACAAGATAGCAAGGATGTCTTTGGTTGAGGGTCTTCCGAATGAGGTATTCTCTAAGGATCGGATATGTGTCGCATGTCGATGGGAAAAAAGTTAAAGCCTCATTCAAGGGAATCGTGGACCAAAGATCCAGATATTGCAAGCGCTCCATATGGACTTATTTGGACCATTACACCGGTCGATCTCGTCAATGACGAAATATACTCGTAATCGTGGATGATTATTCCAAGTTTACCGGATTGTATTCTTTTATAAGAAAAATTAGACAACAACAACAAAGATACCGAAGCCGCCTCAAGAAATTACAGAATGAGAAGGGTGTCAAGATAGTGAAAATCGGATCGGATAAAGGTATAGAATTTACAATTTTTTTTATCGATTTTTGCACTAAGTTTGGTATACAACATGAGACATTAATGAAGAACACCACAATGTAGAATGGTGTAGCAGAACGGAGAAACAGAACACTCAAAGAAGCTGCTCGCACTATGTTAGCTGAACATGCAACACCAAACCGTTTCTGGGCAGAAGCCATCAATACTGCATGCCACACTCAGAACAGATGTTCTCTGACTAAGGCTCACTACAAAACACCCTATGAACTGTGGAAGGGCAGAAAACCTCGTGTTTCTTACTTCCATGTTTTTTGGTGCAAGTGTTTCATACACAACAATGGGAAGAGCCAGTTGAAAACTTTTGAGGCCAAGTTAGATGAGGGTATATTCTTAGGATATTCCTCATCTAGCAAGGCTTTCTGGTTTTACAACAGGCGAACCCTAGTTGTGGAAGAAACACCTCATGTGGTCTTTGATGAGACATCTTCTGAACAAGAGAAATCTACCTCAGAACAAGCGGTACCAGATCAACCGGTACCTGATGCACAGAAAATGGATCAGCTAAGTATCAAGGAGAAAGGATCATATAAGTGGATCAGATACATGTATCAGATAAGTGGATCAGATTAGTGGATCAGATAAGTGGATCAGATACATGGATCAGATATGTATCAGATTGGATCAAACAGGAATCTGATCAGATGAGTGGAATATTGTTGGGAAATACTAAGGGATAGACTACCACCAGTAAGGTCAACAGTAATTAAGCCAACCAGATCAGATCACAGTGGTAATTGATTGATTACAATATCAATCAGTCAGATACGTTTCTTATTTATCTCTTTCTGATCATTTTATATATGCCTTATTTAAATAAATTGGCTTTTACTAGTGTTCTCTTAACTTTGTGATGAATGCACTGCAAAACATTAAATGTGGACATGGGAATATGTGTTTAATGTGTTTTATTGCGGGTTTTCGCATCCAAAATACGAGAAGACTACTTTTCTCAACCACTCGATTAAAACACTTTACGACCGATTAATCTCAGCCGTTGATTTCAAAACACGGACACTTGAGTACTTATGGGAAGTTGTGCAAAGAGGTTTCCCTCACATAATATAAACCCAAATCATTCTCCCAAAACCTCTTTCCACTCTTTTTTCTCAGCAGTTTCTTAAAAGATCAAACCCTCAAAATCTTCAGAACTTATTTTCAAAAATCAATTGATTCTATTTCCACGTTTATTCAAACCTACGAATCAATATCTGGTAATTTTCTTTTAAGTACTTCATATAATCGCTCATAGTGGTTATTAGGTTTACAAATAGTGTTGTTTTGTGTCTGTAATCTATATCTGTTATATATGCAATGATCTATATGCTTACTTGCTGAATTCATGCTTAGATTGTTGGTTTGACTAAGTTTATTGAAATATTTTCACTCAAACTAATATCAGTTTGCATATCATACAAAAATGACACATCTTATTGCACGAAAGGGCCAAGGCAAAAAGATCTGCAATTTCGCATCAATGAAGAAGGATATTATTGATGAGAAATATGTGGTATTTTCTGTCACCTCAGATCCTGGATCGTTGGAAATTCTGGAGTGCCTGCGAGCGTGTGGTCTTGAACAATACTGTTATAGACATCAGAGCGTAGTCCACACTCATGAAGCCCTATAATTTCTGTATAATCTACAGAAGAACGAGGATATTGATGCTGATTTGGTTTCTTCTGTTGGAGGATTGGAAGTAACAGTCACAAACGATGATCTTCAGAGAATCTTTGGTCTCAGTCGAGGAAGCATTTATCCAGAAACCTTCACAACCGATGTAGGAGAGAATGCTTTTCTTGAAGCCGAGCTGTTGAGGCCAGCAAATAAGGATCATACATTGAATGTCAAAGCTCCTTATCTGAAGAGGAAATATCGCCTTCTCTTCGAGATTGTGCAGAAGGTGATCATGTGCTCAACCTACAGTCTTGATGCTGTCACCTCTTATAAGATCAGTGTCATGGCTGCAATCATCAAGAAAACACCTGATATGGATTGGTTGGGCATGTTCAAGACAAGACTGCAGAATAAGACAGGGAAATTTGATCTGAACGAGAGGAATGAAGTGTACTTATCCTCCAAGTGCTCTTTCATGAACAAAGTCTTGATCATTCTATCAGACAAGCTGCCAAACAATTATGAATGGAATGAGAATGGTACGAAGGTGTACCTAGCAAAGCACAAGGCAATCTTGGGCAAGAACGAGTCTCTGCCTGGTCAGTCTGATGATGATCCTACTCCCTATGTGCCCAAACAAAGGGGAGAAGGAAAGGGAAAAAAAAGGCAACTGCATCTTTGATACAATCAGAAGCGCAGGGAACGACCATCCCAGAGAAGAGGTTGAAGAGGAAGGAACTGGCCAAGAAACCAGCTGCTCAACATAAACGTCAGAAGAGAGTCACTTCTCCCTCGAAGACAGGTTCCTAGTCTCCTTTCAAAGAAGTTCACGAGAACAAAGGAGCCGGTTCAAAGTTGAATCGAGAGGAGAGAGGAGATTGCACATTGCAAGTGGAGTTAGGGAGCACATTCAAGGAGAAGGAGAAAGAGAAGGAAAGGAGAAGGAGAAGATGAAGGAGAAGGAGAAGGAGAAGGAGAAGGAGAAGGAGAAGGAGAAGGAGAAGGAGAAGGAGAAGGAGAAGGAGAAGGAGAGAGAACTGTTGAAGGAACAGAAGTGGAGCACTATGAGGGAGAATCACCATCTGATTCTCTGCCTCTCAGCAAAATCTTCCAGAAAGAAAGATCACCTACACCCACTTCCAAATCATCATCACCCTCTCCTCAAAAATCATTATCACCACCACCCTCTCCCCACAAAACATTCTCACCCTCACCTCACCTCACCCCTCCACCAAAGACCACCCCCTTTACCCAAATCTTCTACTCCCCAACCCTTGAACTCGAATAAACCGAACCCCTCAAACCTTTCATCGTTGAAACTGAGCCCCCTCAACTCTCAAAAGATAGGAAACCGGAACCCCCCTCGGCCCATGGTGAATGAATGAACAACCTCAACAACCTAAACCCATATATCCCCATATATCCCCCCCAATCTCGGAAAAAGATACGAGAACCGAGGAGATATCTGACAAACATATGTCCATCTCTCACTATCCTTTCAACACCAGAACCGTGATTGCTTCACCTAATCCAGGAAGTCCTATCATAAGAATTATGAAGCAACATATAAAGGAGTATCTGCTGGATCTGTGCCCAGATTTGGATCAACACCCTGGCATCCAACACCAGATAGAAGAGATTGTGTTCTAAAGAGATATCAGATTGAAGAGCATCGAGGAGTTTCTGATCCTCATGGAATCTCTGGGCTCTGACTTTTTTGTGGATCTGGAGATGAAATGTTTGGAGAGTGCTGGGATTGAAAGTGTTGTTGAGTTGGCCTCTGATGATGATATCAGATGGTTAATTCATGATAGGTTTGGGATTGCTGAAGATAAGGAGGAGACTGAAGAACCTCCTTCTAATATAAATCTTGAGGGTGTTGCCGATGAACCAAGAGTGGGTGCAGCAGATGAGACCCAGCTTGGCAAGGCATCAACATCTGACCAGACTGCTATGCTGAGCACCGATACCCTAGATCTTAGTTCTGCGAAATTCAGGATGGGGTAAAGGCTGCCATTGAAGAGAAATTCACAGCTCTCACAGCAGATATGAGGAAGCGGTTTGAAGAAGAGCAAACGAATCTGGTTGACAGAGAATGAAAGCTCACAGTTGAGAAGCTCACACAGATGCATAATGCCATCCTTTATGATGTGATGCAACTGGTTAACCCTCTTCCAGAGAAGCTCACTCTCCAGTCTGAGAAACTCAAACTTCAGACGGACATGCTCAGTGAAACACAGATTCTGCTGGAAAGTGTCTGGGCATCCATGGAGAAGACTGACACTCACATGGATCTGGGTTGGAAGCATTTTGTGGCTTCTACAGATCGTGCAAGAAAGGATATTGAATTTGCTCTTAAGAGATTTCTGGGCCCCGCACCTTCTGCAACTGCTCAGATCACTCCTCTTGCTGTTGAGGAACTCAGGGAGGAGATGACAATGCAATTTAATGCTCTGAATAATAGGTTGTCCAAACTTTTTGATGAAACCAAAAAGGGGGAAGGACAAGGGAAAGAAGAAAAACAGATGCAGATGGTAACCACTGCGTCACTACCAGAAGCCACTGTATCTGACTTGCTTGAAGCCACTCCATCTGCTGATCTTGTTACTCCACCTGATGTTGCTGAACTAAAAGAGGCTGTGGAGCAAGATAGCAAAGAGCTTAAGGATCAAAGGAAGGAGATCACTAAGCAGAAGATAGCCCTTTCTGATGTTACTACCAGAGTGGATAAGATTGAAGACTTCTCTTCTTCTGTACAGCAAAGGATGGATTCTGATGATCAGGCCAAGATCCTTGAACTTGCGAAGAACTTGCAGATGAAGACGAACAAGATGAACCTGAGCAGACTCTGAAGAGAAAGAAAGGTAAGGGAAAGATGGTGAAATCTACTGCTGAAGTTCAGAGACAAGGGCAAAAATCCTCTATCAAGAGTCAGATCTCTCCTGAACAAATTCAAGAGCAAAACAGACAGAGAGTAAGAGAAGCTGCCATTAAGAAGCAGAAGTTGGCAGAAGCTAAAGGTCTAAACATCGCATACATTCGAAAGCATAGAAAGAAAGAAGCTGCAGCAGAGGATATTGCTTGGGAAGAGAAAGCCTTTCCGACACCATTTAAAGACATCCTCTGTGCCCTGTTAGATCTGTTTCTAGAATGGGATCAGATCAGAGCAGAATGGTTATATGACGTGTACATCTTGGAGAGAATTCCGATTCATCAAGACCAGACTGAAAATGATGATGAATTCCAAAACTGGTTAGAAACGAAGTACCCAGACTTCTACCAAATTGTGATGAAGGAAGGGAAAATTATGACATTGATACCTGAAGCTCCTCCCTTCGAACAACTTCTCCCACCTATGCGTCCAAATAACAAGCTCGATACTCTAAAAATCAAGGATGCTTACTACGGATTTGCCGAGAAATGAGGGATTCACAGAAGAGAAGATCTGGACAAATTGATACAAAGGATGTACAAGTTGTTTGGTATTCCCAAAGAACATCAAAAGTTCAAGTACGTGTGAAGAAGACAACTTGGAATCAGATGGTAGGTACATTTTATGTAATCTGTAATGCTCACATCTATCTGAATAAAATATTCTATCTTTCTGATTCTAAGACAACATCTCATTGTCTTCTGAAGTGTGCACGTTTTTACATTATCTACATTTCTATTTATGTTATCTGTTTTTCTGATTAAGTGTTTTGGTTCCATCAAAAATGGGGAAATTGTTGGGAAAATTGTATTTAGTTTTGATGGAAGTTCCAAAAAAGGTTGTAATAGATCGGTCGGATCATTGGTGATCGATGATTTAGAATCGATTAAGATGACCAAATTTGAAATGTATAGATAGGTGATGTAAAAGATAGGTCACATATTGAGGGGGAACTCAATATGTATAGGTCATGTCAAATTATCAGATGACCAGATAAGGTCAGATGATCAGAAGACTAAACAAGACAGAAGACAAGAAGAAGTCAGATGATCAGGTGAAGACATAAAGCTCAAGTCGAAGACCTTAAGATCAGATGACTCAAGAAGACCAGAAGACCTAAAGTTAGAACAACAAACCTTTTCCAAAACCCAAAGTTAGGTTAAGTTTGTTTTGCATGATTTAAGACTAAGGTTTCTAGTGCTGATTTATGGGATCATTGAGTGAGAACTCTATAAATATCTATTGGTGTAATGTGTTGGACTAACACAATAAAATAAGTCTAAGTTGGTTAAGTTGGTGCCCCTTTTGATAGGGAAGAGTGGACGTAGGACTGGTTATCCGAACCACTATAAATCTTGTGTGCATTTATTTATCTGATTAATTGCTTTACACTATTGCACACAACTTGATTAAATCTGCATAGATATTCTGAGTTAGGATCAGCTAGTACCAAGCTACTGATCTGATCAGATTGACTCCATAGTCAGCTGATTGAAAACGACCGAAATCTGATTTGTTTTTTTTAAACCTGGATTTTTCACACGGTATAACCGATAGAAGCTTCTCCACAATCAAGAAGTTAAATCCGGATAAACCGATTCACTTGAATCGATCGCAATCCTCCGACCGCACAAAAAATCAAGAAGTCTATTGATATCCGACTCAAACAAGATTCAATTGCATTCTCGACAATCGATTAAACCGATAGAACCGCAATCACACGATCAAGAAGTTGATAAAAAGTTTTGAAGTCTATTCACCCAATCACACCGACCGCCAAAAAGTTTTAGACTTTCGCCCTCATGAAACCCGTTCGAGACCTACAATTATGATCGCTATGCATCAGAAAATGTAAGTAATTAAAACTTATTATTATATTTTAATATATAACATTGTTTGATGTTTATGGTCTAATCATGAAGGAATCATTGTTGGACGAAGATGTTGATATCGATAGATGCACTCTTTGGTGTGAAGCAAGAAAGAGTAAAGATGGGGAGTATCAAGGGGCTGAACTAAAAGAAAAGGCAGAAAAAATTGTAAGTCAAGATATACATCTATTTTAACTTCATATAAAAATTTGTGCATATTGCTTAATTATTATTTTACAATTACAGATGAACTTTATAGAAGAAAAGAAAGCTAGTGGTTCAGAATATGAAATTGAAGGGGGTATTCTTTCGCAAGCTCTAGAGTCGGAAGAGTATTCTGGCCGAGTTAGGGGAGGGGAGTTGGAGGTCACATAAAGCCGTTATCATACTTTCAACTTCACAAAACTAAACACTCAAACACTCAATTGTGCAAACAACATGAGATAGAGTTGATGGCGCAGAGGAAGAAAAATAATGAGTTGCATGAAAGAATACAAAGAATAGAAGAACAAGTATTCAAAAGCAAGGAACACAAGACAAAAGTTGAAGAGTTGGGCAGTTGTACTGGAAATATTCATCAAAGCATTGTTAATGGTACACCGGATCATGCATTTATTGGTGTCAAGTTGGTTGGTAATGACTATGATGTAAAGATAGTTGATGAAGACATGGGGCTTGACAATGATGAAAGCTTGAAGGTATATACATTTAATAAAATATTTTAAAGTTGTTGTTTTTGCTATTTTTTGGGTTAGAGTTACTGTTTTTTGGTGTTTTGTTATCTAAAGTTGTTCTTTTTGTTGTTTTATAGATTAGAGGTGTTGTTTTGGTGGTTTTTAGATGTTTTGTTGAAAGTTTCATTTTCTTATAGGGAAAAGTTGTGGCATTAAATTTGGAATCAAGGACAAACATCATTGCATATGGTACAATAATCAGTGTCTATGATCCTCACAAACTCATTCATGGTAAGAAAATTCCCAAGAATTCCATGTGTGTTGCCATTGAGAAAGCAGTGGTTTGTAGTGCTCGTTTGCCACCGACTGACAATTGTGAAACAGTCAAAGATGCAATTGGATTTCATGTGACTTGGCCGATACACTTGATGAAGCTGAATGTTCAGGTGAAAAATAAAGATTGTGACTTATAGAATATATTGAATTATACCATACAATTTCTTTTACTTTTTTTACATCTCTTACATTGGTGTATGTGGAAATTTTTAGAGTGCCGTGAAAAACAAAAAGAAGTGTGAATCTAAGAATCCTTCATTAGATCCTTCAACTGTGCCACAACACCTATACTTGGTGTATTGTTATTGTAAGATTAAGATGACTGCCTTCGGGTTGATAGACTTTCCCTTAGACGTTGATTTGTTTGGCCATGAGCGCTTTTTGCATATTAACCTTGAGGACATTCACCCATTCTGTCTGTTGGAACCAATCTCGTACACTTGTATAGCTGTTTATATGTGGTAAGAATTCCATTAATTTAATTTTTAATATGTTTAACTTCAAAGAATTTTTCGTTTGTATACGGATAAAAAATATTGTGTTTCTTGTTCATGTAGGTATTTGTACGGGAAATTGGAGGATGATAAGTTCAAATTTGTTGATCCGTATGGCGTTGCATATATGCCATCAACGAGGGATGATAAATCGTTTGAAGATAGCCAAACTACTGAAAAGGGCACAGTCTCTTGTGAAAAGGCTTGTTGGTACACATGTTAATAAACTTTTGTTGGTGCCCTACAATATAAAGTAAGTATGATTTTCAATATCACATTCTCATTCGAGTTTTAGATATTTAGGAATTGATATATATATATATATGTAAGGATCATTGGATATTAACGGTCATCGACCCACACAAGTCAGAGATTTATTTGTTGGACTCCTTATTTAGTGATCCCTATACACGGTGGAAACTAGTTGTCGAGATGTGAGTTATCCATCCTAGATATATAATATTTTACAAATAAAACTCTTGTATACATGATAAATAATTTATGCTAATTTTGAATATATGAAGATCCTTGCATATGTTTAATGCGTCAATTGGAAGGAGTAGAAAAACTATTAAATGGAATATAATCAAGGTATGACAAGATTACACGTGTTTAGTTCATAATGTGTTTTGTGTAAGAAAATATATATTTTATAATGGGTTTTTTTTCATACTATAAGCTCATAAGCAACCTGATGCATCTCAGTGTGGTTTCTATGTCCTACGCTACATGAGACAAATTTTAAAATGGAAAAATTACTCTAAGGTACCAAATTTATGGGAAAATTACTCTTAGGTACAATGTGCAAAAATTTTGTTGCACTGTAGTATCAAGTTTGATCTAAAGTGCAGTTTTTTTTTGCACATTGTACCTTAGAGTAATTATCCCATGTTTTTTGCACCTTAGAGTGAGGACCCCTTTTAAAATTTCAAGGCAATGTTGAAACATCCTCGATGCAATCAATGGTAATAATTGTATGCAATTCATTATTTATTAATTAGATTTATTTGTATCTCAATAATGGATGTTTTTACTTCATAGTTCATGCAAAAAAAAATACTGAAAAGCTGAAATTGATGAAGTGCGGGAAGAGTGGGCTTCATGCTTACAGACATACATACTTGAGTAGAGAAGGGATGTTTGGGGTTTTCGTTAGAATCGTCCAAGTTTGACAACTTTCTCTAATTTGTGCATTGTGATTTCTGTGCTACTTTTAGATGTTTGTAAGTCTTTGAAATTGCTCATGCTTTTTTTTAAGTGTTTATTAATTGTTTACAGATATTTAAACCTCTTTGGATGTGAAGCTTGGTCATGATGCGAGCCCTATCTTTCAGTTGTGAATCAAAGAATGGAGGAGAATTTTGTTGAGAAAGAATGTCAAAAACGCTACTCAATTAAATACAATTATTGATGTCTTATCTTGTTTATTAATGTATTTTGGACATATATTAATTAGGTGAATTTATATGAATGTAATGCATTTTGGAATTAAATGTAATTTTTGAATGCATTTTAGACTACATGAATTGATGTTCAATTTCAATTTTATTGATATTTTATGAAATTCTTTATTTAAAATTAAAATTTAAAATTATTGCTACAGAAATTAAAAAAAAAAAAAAAAAAGCTGCTACAGTGGTTTAAAACCGCTCTAATTGTTCCTGAAAGCCGATGTCGCCGTTTAATTATGAATTTTAACATAGCGGGTTTGATTAATGATAAGCGATTTTTAACCACTATAATAAGCATCAACCATAGCGGTTATTCACCACTCTAATATGTCTTACAAACCTCTGTCGTAGGGATTTCTGGTTTATATTTTACGCATTTACAATAGCGGAATATCGACCTACGATAGCGGCTAAAAACCGCTATAATATCAAGCTACGACAGCGGGTGTAAAAACCGCTATCTATCAACACTTATCTATTATATCACCATGTTCCATAGCGGGTGTTTAACCCTTTTATGATGGTTAAAACCCGCTATGTATCAGCGAATATGCCATAGTGACGTCTCATGTATGAGAACGGTCTCATATAAATTTTTGTCTTTCGTATTCTATATTCAATTTGCAATCCCCAACTAAAAATTAAAGTTCATCCTCACACTCTCTATTCAATTATTAAATTAAGATACAATATGTGACTTGAGTTTAATATAATTTCGTTTTCCTAATTCTTATGTGTCCTTTTCTTTTTTCCTTATCAAAACTTAACTAAAACATTGAAATTCCAGAATTTTGTTGTTAGTCGCCTTACGTGTATAATATGATGTGGCTTGTGTTATGACAACTTTAACAAACAAGATGTGTGATGTGTCGAGCACAATGTGTATACGTTGAGCACAGTGTGTATGTGTCGAGCACAGTATGTATGTGTCGAGCACGGATGGAGTATAAACTGGAGAGTAAATAAAGAGGTGTTGGGTGGGGAATTTCTCCACCCAACACCTCTTTATTTACTTTCCAAGTCACAATAAATCCGTGCTTGACACAAACACATTGTGCTCATCATATTATAAATCTTGTTTGTTAAGTTGTCAAAAGTAAACCCACATCAAAATATCCACGTAGTACAACTAACAACAAATTTCATCCACAATAAATATTTTTATTTTATCGTAATTTTGGATGTATTTTCTTAAGGCAAATCTTACACCCAAACATTTAGAGTACAATCATCTGAATATATTTTTTTTTTCATTTATTATTTTAATTTATTTAACTTGTTCAATATTAAATATGTACATTATCCTCTCAATAATATCCTTTTTTTTTTTTTAAGAACGGGTATGAATAATTAATTTCTTATTTGTTATATATTGTGATAATGGTTATTGTTCTAGTGACTTTGGTCACTTTAATATTAGAAAAAAAGGTTATTTAACTTTGGTGATAATGGTTATTTAATTTTTTTTTTTTTTAATAATTATTGTGATAATGGTTACTGTTACATATAAGCAAATCATAACACTAACATCAACTGTTATACGAAATTAACCCAAAAATGCCTATAATTTTCAACTTAGTGATAATATATATATCATGATAAAATCAGCATGTGGGGGTGGCGAGGCCGCAAACAGTCAGAACCGTATTGGCGTTGGAGTCGAGATAGGGTTTGAGGATTGGGTCTTTAAGGTACTCACAGAAGCACGATTGTTGTTCCTTAAGCTTACTGCAACATTCCGACGACGGATCTTGCCCATCCACTATCGCCGGAAGACATGAGCTCAGTTGGTCTGGGCTGCAATCCTCCGCCGCTGTCACCAGCACCACCAACATCGCCACCGCGCACCACATTGCAACATCCTTCATCATCTTCAGATATGTATCGCTATATAGAGAGTGTGTATAGGTAAAAATTGTGATATTTCTGTGTGAAGAATGGTGCTGCATATATAGGAGTGGAGGTTATTATTGGATTAATTTTATTGGAGTAATTAACATATTTCGTTTTTTGCTAGGTGAGATTTGCATGCATTTACTTTTTTTTCTCGTAATATACACATTTGCTTTCCCTGATTGGAATAAAAATGACTAGTTCAATGTAGAGAATCTGAAGGCATTCAATAGTGCAACTACCAAGTCTCAAATAGAGAAAAGGAAAATTAGTTTTCATAGATTCTGTTGAGGGAAATTAAATAAATAGATTATTCCCGACCCTCTCTAAAAGCTCGAGCTTTTAGATGAGACGGAATTCTCTCATGGTATCAGAGCCCAGGTTGTGGGTTCGATTCCCGTGGAAGCACTCCACCCATTTAAATTGTCCACTCTGTTGGGCCTCCTCTCCAGAGAGCAGAGGCAATGATTCGGCCCACGAGTGAGGGGGAGTGTTGAGGGAAATTAAATAAATAGATTATTCCCGACCCTCTCTAAAAGCTCGAGCATTTAGATGAGACGGAATTCTCTCAGATTCAATGGATTTGCGACTACCAAGTCTCAAATAGAGAAAATGAAAATTAATTTTCATAGATTCAATGGATAACCAAGTCTCAAATAGAGAAAAGGAAAATTAACTTTCATAGATTAAATGGATAACAACTTGCATTATGAGGTCCAACTACTTTAGGAACAAATTTTCTTCTCCTATATATTCCCATGAGGTGTAATTTGATAATTTGTACATTAGAGATCTATACTGCACACTAGACGTCAAAATGGACTAGAGCCATTGGGCTGGCCCTCCCCCGCCTATATATGAGGCGGATTTAGTTGAGTATTTACAGACCCGCTTAGGAGCTGATCTATGTGGATTGGCCCGCGAACTTTTAAAAAATTTAATTTTTTTTAATATTAATATTCAATTTAATTAAAATACGGATTCAAAAATACAAAAAATAATTTGCTTCTCACTTACGCACACATCATACAAAAAAGAACGTTTTATTTATTACGACTATTTTTTGGATAATGTTGCTTAATTTTATGTTTATTGTTAGTTTTGTTTGTTTTTTTTAATTTTATTTATCAAGGCATTGTTCATATGTTGCTTAAAATTTATACAAATTTTCATGTGAAACATGTTCATACTATGAAATTGATATTATTACACTTATAAAATTATACCACAACTCTTATAGACTAATACCTATAATATTTAATGTTATGATCTTAACTTACAAGTGTTGTGGTGTTAGTTTATAAGTGTAATTGTAAAATTTTAATGTTATGAACAAATTGCACCGAAAACCTACTCTAAAATTTATTATAAATAATACATTTTAAAAAATAATATTTTATAAAAAAAAGTCTGCGGGCTAGCCCGCTACCTGCTATGGGTTGAGTTGAGTAGTTCTTAGCTCAAACCCGTTGTGGATTGGCCCACCAAAAACCATAAAAAAACTGGATGGTTGAGGTGGGTTGTGGATCGGCTCGCCCCGCTAACCCGTTCTGACAGCTCTAATGCACATACAGGCTCGTATATTAATAATAAAATATTTTTTTAAACACATTAAAACATGTAATCATTGAAAGGGTTAATCCTTGCTAATTCTTGCAATTGTATTCTGTAAAATCCACAGGGCGTTACCATTATTATACATACAGCAAGGGTCAATCCTTGCTAATGTTCTTTTTCAAGATAAAGTAAAATATTGCTCATTTACATATATCCAGGACCAGCCCTTGCTATTGTTCTTTTTTAAGAATTGTCGCATTTCCACTAACGCGACTTTGCAAGTAAATAAACAGGGTTGAGGCTTAGTTATCTTGGGTCTCGTCTTTTGTCTTTTATTTTTGCACATTTTGGGCTTTGCTTTTGCGGCCCAACTTTCAAATAATTGCATCAGATGCTTATTTGTTGATTGAGATCTATCATCGCACGGCTCAGGGAAGGAACCTACTACGTCTGACAACTTGCAACTGTTTCGCGGGTGCACAATATAGAGGGAGGGTCACGAAGAGAGAGAGGGTGTCGTGTGAATGAGGTATCATCCTCAAGCTCTTGATCTGTAATTTTCCATACAATTCCTATCTAGTTAACTTCATAAACGTAATTGCAGGTATGAGTGATTCTCCAGCTAACTGTGCGATTCCCTTGACAGATATCAATCCAAAATGCCATTGTGAGTAACACTACAAAATTAAACCTCAATTCCCATCTTCATAAACTCACATATTCATCATATCTGGTACATCTCCAATGGCGATGGCGAACCTTCTTCCCCTTTTCCGTGTTTATTTTCTTGGTTAATCGTAGTGATACTGTTTCGTTCTATCTCTGATAATTGGATATTAAGATATGTTATTGCATTTTTCGAGTAATTGCAAGTTTGGGACATTACAAGTGGTATCTAGAGCCAAGCCGCTGCCGATTACTCATAGCGGAAGCCATTCAGGGAGTGCAGACTTGCCTGAAGGATCTATTTGAAGCAATTAAGAAACACAATGAAGTGTTTCTTGAGAATGACGCGAGAATGAATGGAATGGAACAGAAAATTGAGAAACTCGAGGATATCTTGACTGGGTGGGTCAGAATGTGAAAAACATCAGCCAAAACATGGAATATCTAATGCAAAAGGCTACGAGTTCTGATCAGGGCACTTCGAATACGAACAAGGAGGATAACAGAGCTGGGAAGGGCCAGAATGATTTCTACACCCCACCACACATGAGAAATCAGAATCATGGGCAGGTAAATATGCAAGCTAACAATCATACTGTTAGACTTAAATTCTCTGAATTCAATGGAGAAAATCCCCAGAGTTGGATTAGAAAAGCTAATAGGTTTTTTCAAATAATGCCTATGGGAGAAATAGCTAAAGTGTATCACTCTGGGTATTATATGATTGATGTGGCTGATGTTTGGTACATGGAGTATGTAGAAGTGAAGGAGGGTATTGAATGGGATGAATTCTGTAAAATGATCATGACTAGATTCTTAAGGCCAGGGAAGGAAGATGTTGTAATTGAATTTACTAAGTTGCAATAATATACTGATGTAAATTCTTATCAAGAGAAGTTTGATGAGTTCAAATCTCTTGTGAAGGTTAAGAATCCTGATTTGAGTGAAGAATTCTTAACTTCATGCTTCTTAAGAGGCCTTAAGGAAGAGTTGAGAGTTCCTGTTCAACTCTTCAAACCCACTGAGCTTACTCAAGCAATCAACACTGCCAAGATGCTTGAGTCAACTCTTGAAATTTGGGGTAAGAAAGGCAAAATGGGGAACAACAAACCAGCCTACAACAACTATGGGAAGCAACACAGTAACAATGTTAATGTGAAGAAGGAGGAAAAGAAAGAGAACAATGAAACTACCACCACTTTCAAGAAGGTTACTGATGCTGAGTATCAAAAGAGAAGGTCCTTGGGATTGTGTTTCCGTTGTGATGAGAAATACTCATATGGTCATGTTTGTAAAAACAAACAATTTAATCTCATTATAGTGGAAGGAGAAGAAGAAGTGACAGATGGAGATGCTTGTAAAGAAACAGAAGCAAAAGAGATTCAAGATGGAATCTCTATTAATGCACTCATGGGGAATAAATCTAAGACCACCTTGAGAATTACTGGAAAGGTGGGGAAAAACATCTAAATGTACTCATTGATAGTGGGAGTACCAGTAGTTTTATAGATGAACACACTGCCCATGAGTTGATGTTGGGATTATACTGGAAAGTATGCTTTTACTTTGTATAATCAGACTGACTGAATTTCGGGCTTATTTACTGAAATAAATTGTTTATCACTGATGCTTTAAATATCATCGAATGTTACATATATTTACTGCATAATTGTTCAATAAATAGTATGTGTTATATTGTAGTTAATTTAGTGATACCAAGATCACAGAAGATTAAATTAACAGTTCCTTGTAACTAAAAGTACACCATTCACGACCTAGATGGAAATGAACAATCCATTGTGAAAGGTTGTAGTGTAAGGCTCAGATTGGTTTGTCTTGACCAAGAGATTACACTAGTGCATGACTGATGCATTGAAGAGGACCTACAGGAGGACAAATTCTTCAGAAGTGAACTGGGAAGAATTAGACCTCAGTGGTTAGTTTTTTCTTAATCTTCGTCCCTTAAATAGGATTGAGTGTGGTTAGTAACTATTGCTTTGACTTATTACGGGAAGAGAATCAATACCCTATATCTTGGTCAATATTATTGGTCACATGCGATTGCTAAGATTTAATACGGAGAATCGTGTGCAAGTACGCTTGTTCGATTTGCCCCCTTGGGAGGTTCATAAGTTTTACATACCAAATCTTGCAAGTGGAACTAGTTTCCGGTATGAATAATAATGTTGAACCGTTCCTTTACCAAAGATAAAAGATATTAATTAATGGAAAGCTATTTCAGTGGCTTGAATTAATTAATGGGCTAGATAATCTTAAACACGGGAAATAATAACCGGGAGCCATATTAACTGTAATATGGGTTAAGATGGATAGTGCAATATTAATTATGTAGTGGGATTAATTAATATTTATGGGCTTGAATAATATTGTGGCTCAATATTGATAATTCAAGGTCCATTGGAAGGTCCAATCTTAATTCTCCTAAAGGCCCCCCGAGTAGCCCAAGATAAAGTCCAATAACTGAAAAAGGTGTTTAAAAATAAAATAAATTTATTGCCTATTTTTCCTTGTTTTTTCGAAAATTATGGATAAAAGGGGAGAAAGATTTTCTTTGAATTTTGTTATGGAATGAAGATATGTATTCTTGGAATACAAGATTATCTCATTAAATTCAATAAATCTCCCACTTGGTTATTCATATAGATGAATTCGAAAATTTTGAAATATAAGGGAAAGAACGATTTTCTTGATTTTCCTGAAAAGATATTATGGAAGATATGTATTTCTTGAAATACAAGTATATCTCATAAATGCAAGAAGATCCAAATCATGGAATCTTGAACCTAATATTTCGAAAATTTCCATAACAAGATGAGGTGGGATTTTTGTGAAATATTTTAATTATGGGGAAAAGAATATAGGAGATATATTCAAGATTTCTTGGAGATCAAGAAAAGATTTTCCCACATTGTTTTTCTTCCCTAAAAATCGTCCACCACCCCATCTATAAATAGGGGATGATTCTTTCATTCCCAAGTGCAATTCCATGTGTTGGAAAAATTAGTAAATCCACAAAGGTGGTGCAACAAAGTTTATTTTTCCTTTTGTTAATTGTTTGCGAGTATCCTTGCACCGGATTGTCGAGCAAGGACTAGGGAATACTTGGGAAGGACTTTTGGTGTATTTTCATATACGAGACCATTGTCATTCCAAGAGGTAAGTTCACGTAAACTCGTAGTAATTCGCGTCGCGTAGGATTTCGTGAATTGTTTATATGCATGATTTGTTGTTGAATTATTATTTGAATTAATATGGGTTAATTCATGCTAGTAATAATTGTCAAGAATTAAATTTATATTTAAATATTCATCCCGAATAGGTCCGGGCAATTAATTCCCCAACAACTGGTATCAGAGCTTCGGTTTCGGGCTCTGAATTTTAAATTGTAATTTAATTCGCTGTCATTAAATTTGAAATTGAATAGTAGAATTGTTAAATCTTTTTTGCAGGTATCCAATTGTCATGGAATTTAATGTGTTTATTTATGCATGCATATAAATTATGGTTTTTTTAATTCGATTTGTTCTAATTCGTTTTGCCCAGAAGAAAATCCAGCTTTGAGTAGATTAGAATTTGTTTGATTTGGATCAATGTAATAGGACTAGTTCAGATCTGTGTTTATTTATTTTTGTAAATAAAATTGTAACCGACGGAAAACGGAGGCGAGACGAAGAATTAAAAGATCGGATCCGAAACTGTAGAGGGGCCGCAGGTATCGCATTTAAACATGCCAGCAGAGGGTACGCCAAGGCGATGCGGATATCGTGGCACGCACGGGCGTGGCGAGGTCGGCGGCCGAAAGCGCTGCGGCGGAATCTATTTCCGGGCGACGCGGGCGGGCGAGATCACGAGGCGTAGCACGGAGGCTGCTGGCGGGGCGGCGTTGAAGGGTGCACGCGGGCACGCCAGCGAAGGGCGGCGGGGCGACGGCGGCGACGCCGCTGAGGCACGTGAGGGCGCGCGACGCGCGTAACGCGGCACAGACTTAGGGGCGGAAGTACGGGGCGGTGTTTAAAGCCACAGCACGGACGCTTATTCGACACGGCCGGGGGAGTGCTAGGCGGGCACTCCGACCCGCGAGCTGGTCGATGACGTGGCTTGACAATTCGTTTTCTTTGAAACAGTCAAGTGGGAGCTTTTCGAGACGATCGATGAAGGCTATGAAGACGATTTCTCAAGATCAAAACATGACAAAATTAACCATGACAATTGGATAAATGTGCCCAATATGTTTAATTTTTGTCTTGATGTTTATGCATTATTTTATGCTTATTTAAATTGTGTTTAAATTTGCGATTCATGAGAAATTGTTTTGAAAAATCTCACTTTAAAAAATTACTAAGTATGTTTAAACAATTAATTGAAAAATTTATTCCGGATAATAAAATTGAATTAATTATTGACTTCCATGATTTATTTATTTGTGAATTCTTTTGGAGAAATTCCCCCCACGGGACGGTCAAAAGATAGCTTTCACATGAATAAATTCCTAACGGATGATTGTGGATTATTACTAGTGGCTATTTATGACCCTCCCTAAAGGCTCGTTCAAAGCTTAAATAATAATTTCGTATTTAATCATGGTTATTACTTAGGTATAAAATTGATATGCATATACTTCCTCAAGTCCATGTCAATTTTATATTGGTCAGCCGAGTCAACTATTAATCCGGATATTAACGGTTTGTAACTCTTCTTGTTTGTAACTCTTGCTTGAATGTGTTTAAATAATGACCCACCTCCACGCGGGCTTATTTAAAACTGCTTTTGAGATGTTGGTGATGCATGTTCATATTTTTTTGAGATTTTAATATGAAACATGTGATCGAACCTTGTGATATATTTGTGCTTATGCATATTATTATTTATTTCAGTTCATCATGTCGCAACCTTTTAATCCACTGTTCAATATACTTAAAGACAATTTGCTTCTTGGTGAAAACTTTGTTGATTGAGTAAATAAACTTACTATTGTCCTCTTCGCACAAAGCCATAACGGGTTCTCACCACACCTAAAACCGGAAAAGCCAAATGACGAGTCAAGTAAATCGGTTAAGAAATAGTATGCTGACTGGGAGTGTTCCAACGAAATGGCAAAGTGTACCATCTTGGCTTCAATGTCAGATGTGTTGCAACACCAACACCAGAACGTTGAGACCGCTGCAGACATCATGACTAGTCTTAAAGCGATGTTTCAACATCAGAACCATGTGGCTCATCAGATCACCATGAGGGACTTGCTATGAAAATAGTGGAGGGAACGCCCGTAAGGGAGCACGTTCTCCAGATGATGGCTCACCTTAACAAACTTGAGGTACTTGGCGCCGAATACGACATCGAGACCCAAATCGATTTCGTGCTCCATTCTCTGCCGAAAAGTTTTGAACTGTTCAGGTTGAACTATCAGATGAATAATCAGAAGTTCTCGATACCTGATCTATTGCAAGCTTTGGTCTCGGCAGAGACGATATTGGGGCAAAAGAGCCAAGTCTTGGTGGCAAATGGACCTTCTTCTTCTTCTAGGCCAAGGGGTGGTAAGAACAAGAAAAGGACAAGAGCCACAAGCAAGTGAACTCAAGTGTTGCCAAAGGCAAAAGAAAAAAGGTGAAGGGAGGTGGAGGAGTGAGCAAGCCAGCCTAAGGGGAGGTGCTTCAAGTGCGGTGAAAGAGGACATTGGAGGTCGCCTGTTCCAATCCCAAAAGGAATGGAAAGAAAGGTAATTCTCACGCACTAGTTGTTGAAACTTGCTTAGCGGCGTGATGCCTCCCATTTAAGGGTGGTGGATCACGGGATCCACCGATCATGTATGTTTCACTTCTGAGGGGTTCAAGCCGGACCCGACAACTTAGTGGGAGTGAGATCCTCATCACACCGGGCGATGCTTCTACGAGAGTGGCGGTTGAAGCGATGGGAGAAGTGCACTGTCTTTTGAATACAGAGTTTTAATTTTAAGAGATGTACTTTACGTTTCGAATTTTAGAAAGAACTTGATTTCAGTTTCTAAACTTTACCTTGATGGATATTCCGTTACTTTTGATAAAGTTGTTACCATTTCTCTTTATGATAAATTTATCTGTCATGGAACATTGTCAAGTAATCTCTATACAATTCTTGTGCACACCACTCACCTAAATGCATCCTATAACACATCAACTATTTAGGTAAAAAAACATTCATCGGGCGTGAACGAAATACTTCTATGGCATCTAAGATTGGGACATATTAATCCAAAGAGGATCCAATGGTTGGTGAAAGACGGTTCACTAGAGTTTCTCCAAGTTGAACCAATTCCAACCTACGAATCATGTTTGGAGGGTAAAATGACCAAGAGGGCATTCGGAGCCAAGGGGAATAGAGTCAAAGAAGTGTTAGAAATCGTTCACACAGATGTATGTGGTCCAATGTCAACCATGGCAAGAGGAGATTACGAGTATTTTGTCACTTTTATTGATGACTACTCGAGGTACGATTATATTTTCCTTATGAAGCATAAATCTGAGACCTTTGAGAAATTCAAAGAATTTAAGGCTCAAGCAGAGAATCATAGGGAAAAACGTATCAAGTCTCTACGATCCGATCATGGAGGCGAGTACCTCAGCGATGAGTTTTTGAACTACTTGTCAGATGAAGGGATTGCATCCCAGCTGACTGCACCCGGAACCCCTCAACAAAACGGGGTTGCAGAGCGAAGAAACATAACTCTTTTGGAAATGGTTAGATCAATGATGAGTTATGCGGATCTTCCCAAGTCATTCTGGGGTCATGCCTTGGAAACAACGGCTTACATTCTGAACTTGGTGCCATCCAAATCGGTTCCCAAAACTCCCAAAGAATTGTGGACCGGGCGCAAGCCTAGTTTGAGACACATGAGAATTTGGGGGTGTCCGGCCTACGTGTTGGACAAGGAAGCCGGGAAATTGGATCCTCGATCAGAATTAAGGTTGTTTATAGGATACCCCGAGGGAACAAAAGGGTGTATGTTTTATGTTTCCAAAGATCAAAAGGTGGTAATAAGCACCCACTTTAGATTTTTGGAGGAAGACTATATGAACGAAAGAAGACCCAGAAGTGAGATTACCTTAAGTGAGCTAAGGGGGCTAACCTCATTGCCAACTGTACAAGATGATATACCAAATCACACACTTTCACAACCGGAGCCTCGTCGTAGTGGGAGGGTTGTGAGACAGCCCGAGAGATTCATGGGGATAGGAGAGTCCTCGGACTTGATTCCCGGACAAGATGAATCAGACCCATGGACATACGATGAGGGAATCCAAGATAAGGATGCGGTTTCTTGGCAAAAGGCAATGAAAGCAGAAATGGGGTCTATGGATCATAACAGAGTGTGGGAGCTAGTCGAACCACTTAATGGGGTCAAACCCATTGGTTGCAAGTGGGTATACAAGAGAAAGAGGGGACCGAACGGGAAGGTGGAAACCTTCAAGGCAAGGCATGTGGCGAAAGGTTATACTCAGAAAGAAGGGATCGATTATGAGGAAACTTTTTCACCTGTAGCAATGCTCAAGTCCATCCGGATTCTCTTGTCGATAGCTGCGCATCTCGATTTTGAAATCTGGCAAATGGATGTCAAGACAGCTTTCCTTAACGGAAGTCTTGATGAGAAAATCTATATGCAACAACCCTAAGGCTTCATTGAAAAGGGTCAAGAACACCTAGTTTGTAAGCTCATGAAGTCTATATACAGACTCAAACAGGCATCCAGAGCTTGGAACCAATGTTTTGATCATGTTATAAAGTCTTACGGGTTTGATCAAAATGAGTTCGAGAGTTGTGTGTATAAAAAGTATGTCGGAAATGCATTGGTATTCTTAGTACTATACGTAGATAACATTCTGCTCATCGGGAACGATGTAAAAGTGTTATCAGATGTAAGGGCATGGCTTTAAAAACAGTTTGATATGAAGGACTTAAGGGAAGCCGGGCACATCCTTGGGATCAAGATCACTCGAGATCGCAAGAAAAGGATGATAGGCTTATCGCAAGCTTCATACATAGACACTGTCTTGAAACGATTCAGCATGCAGGATTCCAAGAAAGGCTTCGTACCTTTTAGGCATGGAATCCATCTATCCAAGAAAATGTGCCCTAAGACACAAAAGGAGATAGATGACATGAAAGTCATTCCTTATGCTTCGGCTGTCGGAAGCCTTATGTATGCAATGTTGTGTACGAGACCGGATATCTGTTTTGTCGTTTGGCATGGTGGCAAGATATCAGAGTAACCCGGTGAAGGAACTTTGGACGGTAGTTAAAAATATTCTGAAGTATCTGAAAAGAACTCGAGATAGAATGTTGGTTTATCAGTCAGATAGTCTAATCCCCATCGGCTACACGGACTCGGATTTCCAATCAGACTTAGATTCCAGAAAATCTACCTCCGGTAGTGTGTTTTGCATGGGGGGAGGAGTCATGACGTGGAGAAGCGTTAAGCAGAAATGCGTCGCAGATTCTACCATGGAAGCCGAATATGTAGCTGCTTGCGAGGCAGCGAAAGAAGCGATTTGGCTCAAGAACTTCCTAGTGGACTTGGATGTGGTTCCAAATTTGCCCAGCAGAATCACTGTTTATTGTGACAATGCCGGAGCAGTTGCAAATTCAAGGGAACCAAGAGCCCACAAGGCCAGCAAACACATTGAAAGGAAATACCATCTTATACGAGACATCGTTAAGAGAGGAGATGTAGAGGTGACAAAGATCGCGTCGGAAGACAACCTAGCTGATCCATTCACAAAGGGTCTGCCTCAGAATACATTCGAGAGACATGTGAAAGGAATGGGTTTCAAGAACATTGCCAATCTGCTTTGAGTATAAGTGGGAGACATTATTAGGTTCGTGTAGGTCGCATTAGTTGTCATGTACTACACGAGACATGCTGATGTATACTTAAAAGAAGACTTTGAGTATAAGTGGGAGATTGTTGGGATTATACTGGAAAGTATGTTTTTACTTTGTATAATCAGACTGACTGAATTTTGGACTTATTTACTGAAATAAATTCTTTATCACTAATGCTTTAAATATCATCGAATGTTACATATATTTACTGCATAACTGTTCAATAAATAGTACGTGTTACATTGTAGTAATCTAGTGATACCAAGATCACAGAAGATTAAATTAACAGTTCCTTGTAACAAAAAGTACACCATTCACGACCTAGATGGAAATGAACAATCCATCGTGAAAGGTTGTAGTGTAAGGCTCAGATTGGTTTGTCTTGACCAAGAGATTACACTAGTGCATGACTGATGCATTGAAGAGGACCTACAAGAGGACAAATTCTTCAGAACTGAACTGGGAAGAATTAGACCTCAGTGGTTAGTTATTTCTTAATCTTCATCCCTTAAATAGGGTTGCGTGTGGTTAGTAGCTTTGACTTATTACGGGAAGAGAATCAATGAGATTCAATACCCTATATCTTGGGCAATATTATTGGTTACATGCGATTGCTAAGATTTAATACGGAGAATCGTGTGCAAGTACGCTTGTTCGATTTGCCCCCTTGAATTAATTAATGGGCTAGATAATCTTAAACACGGGAAATAATAATCGGGAGCCATATTAACTGTAATATGGGTTAAGATGGATAGTGCAATATTAATTATGTAGTGGGATTAATTAATATTTATGGGCTTGAATAATATTGTGGCTCAATATTGATCATTCAAGGTCCATTGGAAGGTCCAATCTTAATTCTCCTAAAGGCTCCAAGAGTAGCCCAAGATAAAGTCCAATAACTGAAAAAGGTGTTTAAAAATAAAATAAATTTGTTGCCTATTTTTCCTTGTTTTTTCGAAAATTATGGATAAAAGGGGAGAAAGATTTTCTTTGAATTTTGTTATGGAATGAAGATATGTATACTTGGAATACAAGATTATCTCATTAAATTCAAGAAATCTCCCACTTGGTTATTCATATAGATGAATTCGAAAATTTTGAAATATAAGGGAAAGAAAGATTTTCTTGATTTTCTTGAAAAGATATTATGGAAGATATGTATTTCTTGAAAATACAAGTATATCTCATAAATTCAAGAAGATCCAAATCTTGGAATCTTGAACCTAATATTTCGAAAATTTCCATAACAAGATGAGGTGGGATTTTTGTGGAATATTTTAATTATGGGGAAAAGAATATAGGAGATATATTCAAGATTTCTTGGAGATCAAGAAAAGATTTTCCCGTATTATTTTTCTTCCCTAAAAATCGTCCACCACCCCATCTATAAATAGGGGATGAATCTTTCCTTCCCAAGTGCAATTCCATGTGCTGGAAAAATTAGTAAATCCACAAAGGTGGTGCAACAAAGTTTATTTTTCCTTTTGTTAATTGTTCGCGAGTATCCTTCCACCGGATTGTCGAGCAAGGACTAGGGAATACTTGGGAAGGACTTTTGGTGTATTTTCATATACGAGACCATTGCCATTCCAAGAGGTAAGTTCACGTAAACTCGTAGTAATTCCGCATGCGTAGGATTTACGTGAATTGTTGTTGAATTATTATTTGAATTAATATGGGTTAATTCATGCTAGTAATAATTGTCAAGAATTAAATTTGTATTTAAATATTCATCTCGAATAGATCCGGGCAATTAATTCCCCAACAGTTGAATTGTGTGATGTAAGCAGCAGCCCCATGGATAATTACTGTAGCTGATGGGGGCAAAACTACAAGTAGGTTCAAATGCACTCAATTCAAATGGTTAATACAGGGTGAACCATTCACTGCTGACTTAAGGGTGCTACAACTTGGAGGGTGTGATGTGATTCTGGGGGCAGATTGGATATGGGAGCACGGACCTATAACTTTCAATCTCAAGAACAACAAAGTTAGCATTTGGAAGGGTGAGAAGGAGGTGTGGTTAGAGGGAGATACAGAGAAACAAGAGATGAAAGTTATCACTGCTAAGGGATTAGTTAACTATCTTCATAAAACCAATCATGGAATAATGGTGCAACTGTTTATGGTAAATGATGAGTTGCACCCTGGAGAAGCAACTGATAAGCAGATTCTAGCAGTGCTAGAAAAATATGAAGGATTTTTTCTGAACCTAAGGGATTACCCCCAAGAAGAAACATTGAACATGAGATCAACTTGAAGCCCGGAACACAGCCCATTTTCCAGAGAGCTTACAGGTATTCTCATGCCCTGAAGGATGAGATTGAGAAAATGGTTAAGGATATGCTTACTCAAGATTCAATCAAAGTAAGCTCAAGCCCATTTGCTAGCCCTTCCATACTAGTGAAGAAAAAGGATCATACATGGAGGTTTTGTGTGGCATATAGGAAGCTTAATGAGCACACTATAAAAAACAAGTACCCCATGCCAGTGATAGAAGATTTACTCACTGAATTGCATGGCTCAAGGGTGTTTTCTAAAATAGACCTGAGGTAAGGTTATTTCCAGGTTCAGTTGAAGGAAAGTGACAGGTATAAAACTGATTTTATTACACACTGTGGGCTGTTTGAATTCAAAGTGATGCTAGTGTTTTTTGATGACATACTAATTTATAGTCCAGATATGGAAACTCATCTGATGCATATGGAGGAAGTATTGAGTTTACTGGAAAAACACCGATTGTATGCTAAGAAAAGCAAATGTGCTTTTGGAGTCCATCAAGTAGAATACCTTGGTCATATAATATCAGGTGAAGGAGTGAGGACTGATCCTGAGAAGATCAGAAGTATGGTGGAGTGGCCACGGCCTAAGAATATTAAGGGCCTCATAGGTTTTCTGGGACTTACAGGGTACTATAGAAGATTTATTAAGGGGTACGGGTTGATTACAAGGCCTCTAACTCAACTATTAAAGAAAGATAACTTCAAATGGAGTGAAGCAGCAGAGGAAGCTTTTGAAAAATTAAAAAAGGTGACTGTAGAGGCACCTGTTCTTGCAATGCCAGACTTTTCTCAACCATTCTTTTTAAAACGGATGCTTGTCTGTGTGGGATAGGAGTTGTGCTTATGCAGAAGGGGCAGCCTATTGCTTATTTCAGTCAGAGTTTGTGCCCTAGGAACCAAGCTCTGTCTACTTATGAGAAGGAGTTACTTACAATAATGACTGCAGTGTCAAAGTGGAGTCATTACTTGAATGGCAGCCAATTCATAATTAAAACAGATCATGCTAGCCTCAAACATCTCAAGGAGCAAAGGCTTAGCAACATTTTACAACAAACGTGGCTCATCAAGTTAATGGGGCATAATTACACTGTGGAGTACAAAAAGGGAAAGGAGAATAAGGCCGCTGATGCTCTATCCAGACAAAATGAAAAAGATGGGGGTGATCTGCTGACCATTGCATTTACAAACACTGTAGTTGAGCCCAAGTGGGTAGAAGTGGTAAAATCAAGTTACATGGGAGATGATAAGACTCAAGAATTGATAGCTCAAGCATTGCTCACTCCAGAAATTGACAGGAATTATTCAGTGAGAGAAGGGGTGCTGAAGTATAAGGGAAGGGTCTGGGTTGGAAGCTCTAATAATATCAGAATCAAGGTAATAGAGGCTATACATAATTCCTCTATAGGGGGGCATTCTGGAATACAGGCTAGCTATAAAAAAGCCAAGAAGTTGTTCTATTGGATGGGAATGAAGAAAGACTTTGCAGAATTCATCAACACCTGTGATGTGTGCAAGAAATGTAAGACTGAAAGTGTACCATACCCTGGGTTGTTGCAACCATTAAAGGTACCAGAGAAGCCTTGGAGTCATATTACTATGGACTTCATTGAGGCATTGCCTAATGCTGAAGGCAAAAGTGTAATCTCGGTGGTAGTGGATAGAATGACTAAATACAGTCATTTTATTGCACTCAAACACCCATATACTGCTGAGAGTCTAGCTGAGATTTTCTCAACCAAATCTACAAACTACATGGGTTTCTAGAGATAATTGTGAGTGATAGAGATGTAGTCTTTCAGAGTACTTTCTGGAAGACATTGTTCAGATTGGCGGGGGTTCAGTTACACATGAGTACTGCTCATCACCCCCAAACTGATGGCCAGAGTGAACAGGTGAACAAGTGTTTGGAAACCTATCTGAGGTGAATGTCATATCTTAATCCAAAGAAATGGGTGAAATGGTTACCTCTAGCGGAATGGTGGTATAAATCCAACTATCATCACTCTATCCTAATGACACCTTTCGAAGCCCTATATGGTTACAAACCAGTGCAGCTCGGGTTAGGGCCCTATTTGGAAGGAGAATCCAAGGAAGCTAAAGATGTGCTTACAGAAAGACAGAAGATTATACATATTCTTAAGGAGAACCTCAATCTAGCTATGAATCGAATGAAGAAATATGCAGATTTACATCGTACAGAAAGGAAATTCGAGGTGGGTGATTTTGTATTTGTGAGGATGCAACCATTTCGCAATGCTCCTGATCAGATGAGGAAACAGACGAAATTATCGGTGAAGTACTTCGAGCCCTATCAAATTCTAGAGAAAGTGGGGGAGGTTGCCTACAAATTGAATCTGCCCAGTGGGTGCCAATTACACCTAGTGTTCCATGTCTTACAACTCAAAATACAGATAAAGTGCAAATTCAAACCACAACAGGTTCTCCCAGACATTAACGAAGAAGGGGAAGCCATCGTCGTACCTGTTGCAATTCTTGATCGACGCACTATGAAGAAGTGAAATCGGACCATTGGACAAGTGTTGGTGTAGTGGAGTAACGGTCTTCCTGAAATTGCCTCTTGTGAGGATGCTGATGTGGTCAAACTCAAATATCCGGATATAATGACTTGAGGACAAGTCAAAGGAAGAGAGGGGCATTGTCGCATTTCCACTAACGCGACTTAGCAAGTAAATAAATAAGGCTGGGGCTTAGTTATCTTGGGCCTCGTCTTTTGTCTTTTATTTTCGCACGGTTTGGGCTTTGCTTTTGCGGCCCAACTTTCAAATAATTCTGGTACTGTAGCGACCGTTGATTGTTCGCATCTATCATCGCATGGCTCAGGGAAGGAACGTACGACATCTAACAACTTGCAACAGTTTTGCGGGTGCGCAGTATAGAGGGAGTGTCACGAAGAGAGAGAGGGTGTGGTGTGAATGAGGTATCATCCTCAAGCTCTTGCTCTGCAATTTTCCGTACAATTCCTATCTAGTTAACTTCATAAATGTAATTGCAGGTATGAGTGATTCTCCAGCTAACTGTGCGATTCCCGTGAGAGATATCAATCCAAAAAGCAATCTTGCTAAGTTAATGACAAACAAATGTAAACCTTACTTCGAGAGTATATTCATAACCTTCTCCGATTTTAAAAAAAAAACCAAGAATTAAGCACTTCATGTCTATCTATATGTTTTTTATTTATTTTAACACTACAAAAAATGGAGAGTTATAGCAAGGGCTTAAATTGTTGCTATATGGGTTTGACCCCCTTGCTATTACAACTAGCAAGGCCTGCTCCTTGTCATTGAGTTCTTGCAATATGTGGCGTTGCTGATGTTTTATTAGCAAGGGGCTTTGACTGTCCTTGCTATTATTGAACATATGGCAAGACCCAACTCTTGCTACGCTAGAAACATTAGCAAGGACCAATTCTTGCAGTTGTATTCTGTAAAATCCGCAGGGTGGTACCATTATTATACATACAACAAGGGCCGATCCTTGCTAATGTTCTTTTTCAAGATAAAGTAAAATATTGCTCATTTACATATATCAAGGACCAACCCTTGCTATTGTTCTTTTTTAAGAATTAAAATAAAATATTATTATTTGTTTATAGTAAGGATATACTCTTGCTAATGTTTTTAAAGAATATTGATCATTTTTAATAGTAAGGACTTGCCCTTGTTGTTAGTCATTTTTTTTATAATTCCTTTTTTAAAATACGTAAATGCAAACATGAAATTTACCATTTATGAAATGAATATTAGTTTATTTATTTTAATAGTAATTATTATTTTTTTGGAGGGATTATCACTTTATTTATTTTAAAAAATACATAATATGATTTATATCAACAAAAAATACAAGTATACATTAGTAAAATGTTCCTTCACATCCTATTAATCTTGAACCAAATAAATATTAAAAAATAACTTATTACAACATACAAATGTAATTACAATTACAAACATGGAAAAATTCTAAACAACATACAAAAAGATTAAAATACAAGTAAAAAATAAATTTAATTAGAATTGAATTTCTTCCACATGTAATTTTTTGAGCCTGTAAAAAAAAAAGACATGGAAAAATTACAAATTGTAATATATATAACACAATTATATTTTAATGAAACAAAATAAAATTTGCAGTAAACAAACAAAAATTAAATTACCTGTTAGAACAATAAAAAGAGAACAATGGAGTATTTCTTCAAAAGAAGAAATCAAGATTAAATTTTCCAAACATATATATATGAATAATAAAAAATTAAAAATCTAAATAAATGCATATATGTGAAATAGATTTAAAATACTTACTCTTTGAAGCTTCTACACCAAATCGAAAATTAGATCTGAAACTTGAAAAAATAAAGAAGATGAAAATATCTTAGCATAGATGTATATTTTGTTAAATAAAAATTTAAAAGAATTTAATAATAACATGTTTAAATATAACTGCAAGACAAATACAAATAACAAATAAAATATAAAATTAAATAAAATGCAAAATTACCTACAATGGAGTAGATTGTATTAATGTTGAAAGATGCAGAGAACTTTGAGCATTGAAGAAAGACGACAATGAAGAGTAAATTGGAGAAGTGAGATGTTATAAATGATATTGACAATTAATAGCAAGAGCTTATTCTTGCTATTTTTTCTCGAAATTAAATGATATAAATTTAGCAAGGGACACTCCTTGCTATATATTCCTAAAAAAATCAAATTCCCCGCCCCTATGTTTTCATGAAAATATCATGGCGGCATTGTCTTTCTCAAAAAAAGCATTTGGCGGCTTTTTTTTTAAAAATCAAAATTGATATAGCAAGAGGCATCTCTTGCTAAAATTAAATCAAATATATTTGCAAGGGCCACTCCTTGCCATTGTTTCCTAAAAAAATCAAATTCCCCGCTCCTTATAATGTGGCGGTCATTTTGTGCCTGTTAATATTTATATAGCAAGAGGTATCTCTTGCTAAAGTTAAATTTGTTACAAAATTAATACTTTTACAAGGACCACCCCTTGCCATTGTTTACTAAAAAATATCAAAATCAGGCGCCTTCCTTCGGCGGTAATTATTACATTCAACATAACATTGATATAGCAAGAGGCATCCCTTGTCATTGTTTCCCAAAAGTTATCTTACGAACAATCTAGAATACTAGCACCCGATTTTTCTCCCTACAAAATTTAAATATAACTTTATTAAATTATTCTTATACTCAATTTTTTTTCCCTTTCCACCACTTTTTCCCCATCCATAAGTACCATACACAAAAAGGGTTAATAAGTACAAAAATAATAAAATTTTCATTTAATTATAACAACCCCTCCCTCCTAATTAATAGTAAGAGTTGTTGAGGAAATATATACCAACTTATTTTTATTTTGAATTCCAATACATACATATCTTCATCAACACTAAAATTTCAAACACAATTCTTCTCTACACAATTTTTTTCCCTTTGATCTTGTATTTTGAGGAGTCAAGCAAAGCAAATTAAACGGGTATTTTTTCTACTTCTACTAATATTTTTATTTTAATTGATATATCATACATGTTTTTTTAAAGGTTTCATTAGCTAATAATTTTAGTACTTACCAATCTTTTTTTTTTTTTTATATTTAGGACTTGTTACATTAGAGCTTGAAGAAATCTTATGATAGAGAAGATGATGAAAATGATAATTTAATATGTACAACATGGTAAGATTATAATGAATTAGTAGCTTCATAATCAATGATAATAAACAATATATGTAGCTATTTTATTTCTTTTAAAAGCTCATACATAGTTGCAATACATTTTTTTCCTTTTGCTCAATCCAGTTTCTCTTACATATAATATAGTAGAGAATGATTAAAATTAAGTTATATACATAATCTTGTTCTATCCTTTTTTTTTATATATTTAAATATCATGTTCTATCTTTTATTATGTTGTTTTATTTATGAAAAATATATGTCAATTTATTTAAAGTAAAAGAAGGTGATGCCTCGTCTATTGATATAAGATTTATTTTTTGATGTAAATAGTTGTCATTATACTTGGTTCACAAGTTCTTGTAACTAGTACCTTTTATATTACAAACTAATACCTTTTAGGATACGAACTAACACTTTTTAGATATGATAATATTGTTTGGGTTTCAAACTAATACCTTGCGAGTGTATTAATAAAATTTCTTTAATTATTGATGTTGGGAAATGAATTTAATAAAGAAGATTTTGATTAGATCCCAAAACCCCTGAGTATGACATATTCAGGATAATCTTGATAGATGAGTCAGGATTCAGTTTTAGAGTGTTCAGGATGTTATCTGCACAATGTATAGTCAGCAGATATAGATCATGATAGATTCTGAAGACTCAGTAAGTTTCTGAAGAAACTGAAGACTCAGTATGAAACTGAAGTTTCTGAAGACTCAGTATGAGAATGAGAATCTGAAGACTTAGTATGAGACTGAGAATCTGAAGACTCAGTATGAAACTGAGAAACTGAAGACTCAGCATGAAGACTCAGTATATCAATCAGTATATCTCTGAAGACTCAGAAGACTGAAGATACTGAAGATTGAAGACAAAGGATACTGAAGGCACAGTAATTACTGAAGACTCAGTAATGTACTGAATGCTCAGTATATCCTGAATGTTCCGAAGCGAAGAAGCTGAGGAATATAGCCGTTGGAATCTGGCTGACGTGGACCAATGAGAGGAAGACAACCAGCCTGAAAAAGCTGCAGAACTTAGAAAGAATAGTATGGATTTGAATGAGATTCTCTCCAACGGTAACATTCAAATCAACACTATAAATACAAGTTCTTCCAACATTATTACGTGTGGAAGTGCGGAGAAGATAGCAACGATGCTACAGAGCTAAGAGAACATATACTCAAGCTTTCCCACCCTAGAACACAAGTCTGTAGATATACAAATAAACTCAAAGAGTGTTCTAGAACCCAATCTAAGCAACCCACGATGTATCCTACGCTTAGATAGATTTTCCCAAACCTTAGCATTGAGGCTAAACAAATGTAAGGGAAAATCTCACCATAGTTGGAGACACTACCAAACCCAAACCCCATTCTCATAAGAGATAACTAGTGGTGAAGCGAGGTAGTTGTTAGGCAATCCCGAGAGAGGGTGATAAGTCCCGATTGGAGTGTGAACTCGTTAAACATCTGGAGGTGAGCCCGAGAGGGTGATAAGTCTAGTTTGAGTTAGTAAACTACAGAGGTAGTCAGAAAGCTCAAAGTAGAAAGGTTAGTAAACTACAGAGGTAGTCAGAAAGCCTTAGGAAGCGTTTGAACAAATTTCCCTAGGAACAGGGAGAGTGGATGTAGGAGCTTGAGTCTCCGAATCACTATACATTGTTGTGTTGTTTACTGCTTTACGTTCTTATCTTGTCATATGCATTCGATCATAAGCAAAACATAACACATGAGCTTAAAAGAGAAAAATCTGGAATCACCATTCCTTCACCCCTGTTTTTATAAGCATCGCTTGTCATGTTTGCTTCCGCACGCGCAAAATGGGTTTTTCCACCGGGGCCTAACAATTGATATATTATACATATTTACGATTGAAAAAAGTATAGATACACCGTCTTTCTTTTTTCACATACAGAAATATGTACATGTATAGGAGTTGGATGTACAATAGCTTAGAACACAATGGCTTATTGCGTCAAGAATTTGCTGATGGAGTAGATGAATTTTTTAATTTTGCTTTCTCAGACCGTGGTGATCATAGCGGGGGATTGATTAGATGTCTATGTAACGATTTCCATTGAAGAGAAATTCACAGCTCTCACAGCAGATATGATGAAGCAGTTTGAAGAAGAGCAAACGAATCTGGATGACAGAGAACGAAAGGTCAAAGTTGAGAAGCTCACACAGATGCATAATGTCATCTTTTCTGATGTGATGCAACTGGTTAACCCTCTTACTGAGAAGCTCACTCTCCAGTCCGAGAAACTAAAACTTCAGACGGACATGCTCAGTGAAACACAGATTCTGCTGGAAAGTGTCTGGGCATCCATGGAGAAAACTGACACTCACATGGATCTGGGTTGGAAGCATTTTGTGGCTTCTACAAAACGTGCAAGAAAGGATATTGAATTTGCTCTTAAGAGATTTCTGGGCCCCGCACCTTCTGCAACTGCTCAGATCACTTCTCTTGCTGTTTAGGAACTCGGGGAGGAGATGACAAGGCAATTTAATGCTCTGAATAACAGGTTGTCCAAACTTTTTGATGAAACCAAAAAGGGGGAAGGACAAAGGAAAGAAGAAAAACAGATGCAGATGGTAACCACTGCGTCACTACCAGAAGCCACTGTATCTGACTTCCCTGAAGCCACTCCATCTGCTGATCTTGTTACTCCACCCGATGTTGCTGAAGGAGATCACTAAGCAGAAGATATCCCTTTCTGATGTTACTGCCAGAGTGGATAAGATTGAAGACTTCTCTTCTTCTGTACAGCAAAGGATGGATTCTGATGATCAGGCCAAGAGCCTTGAACTTGCAAAGAAACTTGCAGATGAAGATGAACAAGATGAACCTGAGCAGACTCTGAAGAGAACGAAAGGTAAGGGAAAGATGGTGAAATCTACTACTGAAGTTCAGAGACAAGGGAAAAAATCCTCTATCAAGAGTCAGATGTCTCCTGAACAAATTCAAGAGCAAAACAGACAGAGAGTAAGAGAAGCTGCCATTAAGAAGCAGAAGTTGGCAGAAGCTAAAGGTCTAAACATCGCATACATTCGAAAGCAGAGAAAGAAAGAAGCTGCAGCAGAGGATATTGCTTGGGAAGAGAAAGCCTTTCCGGCACCAGTTAAAGACATCCTTTGTGCCCGGTTAGATCTGCTTCCAGAATGGGATCAGGTCAGAGCAGAATGGTTATGTGACGTGTACATCTTAGAGAGAATTCCGATTCATCAAGACCAGACTGAAAATGATGATGAATTCTAGAACTGGTTAGAAAAGAAGTACCCAGAATTCTACCAGATTGTGATGAAGGAAGGGAAGATTATGTCATTGATACCTGAAGCTCCTCCCTTCGAACAACTTCTCCCACCTATGCGTCCAGATAACAAGCTCGATACTCTAAAATTCAAGGATGCTTACTACGGATTTGCCGAGAAAGGAGGGATTCACAGAAGAGAAGATCTGGACAAACTGATGCAAAGGATGTACAAGTTGTTTGGTATTCCCAAAGAACTTCAAAAGTTCAAGTATGTGTGAAGAAGACAACTTGGAATCAGATGATAGGTACATTTTATGTAATCTGTAATTCTCACATCTATCTGAATAAAATATTATATCTTTCTGATTCTAAGACAACATCTCATTGTCTTCTGAAGTGTGCACATTTTTACATTATCTGCATTTCTATTTATGTTATCTATTTTTCTGATTAAGTGTTTTGGTTCCATCAAAAAGGGGGAAATTGTTGGGAAATTTGTATTTAGTTTTGATGGAAGTTTCAAAAAAGGTTGTAATAGATCCAGTCAGATCTGTTAGCTGACTGATGATTTAGAATCAGATTAAGATGACCAGCTGAAATGTATAGATAGCTGATGTAAAAGATAGGTCACATATTGAGCGGGAACTCAATATGTATAGGTCAGGTCAAATTATCAGAGGACCAGATAAGGTCAGATGATCAGAAGACTAAACAAGAAAGAAGACAAGAAGAAGTCAGATGATCAGGTGAATACATAAAGCTCAAGTTCAGAAGACCTGAAGATCAGATGACTCAAGAAGACTCTATCAGGTAGACTGATCACCCGAGTCTGCAAGTTGTGCTAAGACAACATGCATCAGAAGACTCTATCAGGTAGACTAATCAGTTATCTGATCAGGTCAGCTCACTCCTGGTGTCAACTAAATGTTACACCAGATCATACGTATCTTCGACAAGAATATTGTCAAACTTTAGCTGGTAGAACAAACACTGAAGTGTTGTACTTGTTAAGCCAATAAGAGCGCGACACGTACATAAAAAGGCTGACACTGCGGGATTCGGCGCTGGAAAGTTAAAACGGCTACAAAAGACAATATTCATGCTTTCGGCCATGCCGTCCCTAAGCAAGTCAAATCAATCCTACAAATCTACCAAATATAGCCAGAAATTCAAATTGCTCTCCAACGGCTCCTTGATTTCGAGGTCTATATATATGAGATTTCTCTTCATAATGAGAAGGACGGAAATTATCAAGAAGCTCATATTATAGCCAAATTTCCGCACAAAGAACACAACCTTGAAGATTATTTTTCTAAGTGTTCATCCCATAGTTCTTAGCACATAAATCTCATCCTCTAGCTTTCAGGCTACACAAATATTAGGATAGATTTCCAGTTGGAACAAACAACAAACCTTTTCCAAAACCCAAAGTTAGGTTAAGTTTGTTTTGCAAGATTTCAGACTAAGTTTTCTAGTGCTGATTTATGGGTTCGTTGAGTGAGAACTCTATAAATATATGTTGGTGTAATGTGTTGTACTAACACAATAAAATAAGTCCAAGTTGGTTAAGTTGGTGCCCCTTGTGATAGGGAAGATTGGACGTAGGACTGGTTGTCCGAACTACTATAAATCTTGTGTGCATTTACTTGTCTGATTAACTGTTTTACACTATTGCACACAACTTGATTAAATCTGCATACATATTTCGAAAGTTAGGATAAAATTTAGCACCAAGCTAATCGATCGATCAGATTGACTCCATAGTCAGCTGATTGAAAAAAGCTTCGGAATCTGATTTGTTAAACTGGTTTTTCACACGGGGTATAAACTAGCTTCCACACAATCAGTTAAACTGATAGAACTTTAATCGATCGCCTCGCATTTATCAAGAAGTTGGATATCCGTCCAAACTGATTCACTTGCACTCTGATCAGGCAAACTGCAATCACACCTGATCTGCACAAAAAAGTTTTCAGAAGTCTATTCACCCCTCCCCTCTAGACTTCTGCCCTCACGAAACCCGTTCGAGACCTACAGTTATGCTCGCTATGCATCAAAAAATGTAAGTAATTAAAACTTATTATTATATTTTAATATATAACATTGTTTGATGTTTATGGTCTATTCATGAAGGAATCATTGTTGGACGGAGATGTTGATATCGATAGATGCACTCTTTGGTGTGAAGCAAGAAAGAGTAAAGATGGGGAGTATCAAGGGGCTGAACTAAAAGAAAAGGCAGAAAAAATTGTAAGTCAAGATATACATCTATTTTAACTTCATATAAAAATTTGTGCATGTTGCTTAATTATTATTTTGCAATTACAGATGAACTTTATAGAAGAAAAGAAAGCTAGTGGTTCAGAATTTGAAATTGAAGGGGGTATTCTTTCGCAAGCTCTAGAGTCGGAAGAGCATTCTGGCCGAGTGAGGGTAGGGGAGTTGGAGGTCATGTAAAGTCGTTATCATACTTTCAACTTCACAAAACTAAACACTCAAACACTCAATTGTGCAAACAACATGAGATAGAGTTGATGGCGTAGAGGAAGAAAAATAATGAGTTGCATGAAAGAATACAAAGAATAGAAGAACAAGTATTCAAAAGCAAGGAAGACAAGACAGAAGTTGAAGAGTTGGGCAGTTGTACTGGAAATATTCAGCAAAGCATTGTTAATGATACACCGGATCATGCATCTATTGGTGTCAAGTTGGTTGGTAATGACGATGATGTAAAGATAGTTGATGAAGAGATGGGGCTTGACAATGATGAAAGCTTGAAGGTATATACATTTAATAAAATATTGTAAAGTTGTTGTTTTTGCTATTTTTTGGGTTAGAGTTACTGTTTTTTGGTGTTTTGTTATCTAAAGTTGTTCTTTTTGTTGTTTTATAGATTAGAGGTGTTGTTTTGGTGGTTTTTGGAAGTTTTGTTGAAAGTTTCATTTTCTTATAGGGAAAATTTGTGGCATTAACTTTGGAATCAAGGAAAGACATCATTGCATATGGTACAATAATCAGTGTCTATGATCCTCACAAACTCATTCATGGTAAGAAAATTCCCAAGAATTCCATGTGTGTTGCCATTGAGAAAGCAGTGATTGGTAGTGCTCGTTTGTACGGGAAATTGGAGGATGATAAGTTCAAATTTTTTGATCCGTATGGCGTTGCATATATGCCATCGACGAGGGATGATAAATCGTTTGAAGATAGCCAAATTACGAAAAGGGCACAGTCTCTTGTGAAAAGGCTTGTTGGTACACATGTTAATCAACTTTTGTTGGTGCCCTGCAATATAAAGTAAGTATGATTTTCAATATCACATTCTCATTCGAGTTTTAGATATTGAGGAATTGATATATATATATATATACATATATATGTATATATATATATATCAATTGTTGGGAAATTTATAGTTTTGATGAAAGTTCCAAAAACACATGTAATAGGACCCGGTCGGACTGTTAATGATCGATGTTTATATTACGCTATAAGAGACCGATTGATAATGATTGTATAGAACAAGCCGATGAAATAGATAGGTCACATATTGAGGGGAAACTCAATATGTATAGGTCGATCCAAGACTCAAAGGACGGTGATATCAAATGAGCCGGAATGCAAGACAAGAAAAAAGAAGATCGAGATCGTTACGATCCGTCCGATATCTCACCAAGTCATGAAGATCAAACTCGAATACTCGAAGATCGGACCCAAGACCTACATCGATCGAGTCCGCTAGTTGAGGCTAAGTCAACCGCACTCGAAGACTCTATCAAGTAGATTGATCGATTCAGACCGATCGATTTTCAGCCACCAGTGAAATCGATGTTTCACCTAATCATCGTCGATGATCCCGAACAAGAAGAATGTCAAGCTTAGTTGGAAGAACAACACGAAAAAGTGAGAGTCGCTATCCAATAAGAACAAGACACGTATGATCGGAGCCGGGCAATTGCGGATTTCGATGCTACCTCTGCAGACTTGGCTACAAAGTACAAATTCACGCTTTGCTGTTCTCGAAGCTCGTAACATCAAGCTCGCAAGTCTACCAAATATAGCTTTGAAATTCAAATTGCTCTCCAACGGCTCTTTGATTTCAAGGTCTATATATATGGGATTACACTTTAGAGTGAAACAACGAAATACAACAAAAACGCTGAACAATCAAGAAGCTCAAGCTAATATCATATTTCCGCACGAAGAACACGATCAAGAAGATTATTTTTATCAAGTGTTCATCCCATAAGTTCTTAGCATAAAAATCTTTTCATCTAGTCGTTAGAGGTTTATATGCAAGAAAAGATTTCATAGTTGAACCAAAAACAATCTTACCCAAACCCCCAAGTTAGGTTAAGTTGTTTAGCAAGATTCGAGACTAGGGTTTCTAGTTCTCGATCTGCGGGATCGGTTGAGTGTGAACTCTTTAAACATCTAGTTGGTGTACTGTGTTGGACTTACACGTAAAACAAAGTCTTGTTGGTTAAGTAGGTGCCCCTTGTGATAGGGAAGAGTGGACGTAGGACTGGTTTGTCCGAACCACTATAAATCTCGTGTGCCTTTATCGCTTTGATTAACTGATTACACAATCGCACACAACCTTTAAAGCGTATACATATTCCAAATTGAGATCAGTTAGCACCAAGCTTCTGATCTGATCAATCTTGACACTTGATCAACCGATTAAAAGATTAACTTTGGAATCGATTTATCAAACCTGTTTTTCACACGGTAAAACTTAAGCTTCCGCGACACATCAGTTAAACCGATAGTTACCGAACCGACCGCCTTTTAGGCGATTAGTAAGTTGGTTATCGCCCCAAACCCGATTCACTCAAGACTGATCGGGCTAACTACCTCACACCGATGACCAAGACAAAAGTTTTCGTAAGTCTATTCACCCCTCCCCTCTAGACTTACGCCTCACTAACCTGTTTCAGACCTACAAGTGGTATCGGAAGCGGTTGGTTCTCTGAATTAATCGACTTTGTGTATCATCGATTCTTGAGGAAGAATCTTTGTGGTCAATCAATCGATCTTGAAAAACCGTTTTAAAACTCATTCATTTTCCTAAATCACTCAGCATGGATAACACCTCAGGTATGTATCATGATCTGCCAAAGTTCTCAATCGATGAGTATGCAGATTGGGCCATATATATGACCAACCATCTAGGTTCGATCGTTTGGCGTAATGATGGAAGTCATCGAAAAAGGACCCATCATCATATACTATTTCAACCCCGCAGGTTGGAGGAGATCCAGACTTTGCACCGGGAAGTCTTGTGCGTAAAAGCCAAACCTTGATGGATGCAGAGGAAAGAAAGCTGCACACTCTAGATACTATCGCATGGCATATTATCATGAAAACCATGGATAAGGTCACCAAGGAAAATATTAAGTATCTCAAATCTGCGAAAGCAATGTGGGATACTCGGAATTTTGAGATATGCGTAGGGAAATGAGCAGATAAAAGACACCGTCTACAAGCGAACCGGTGAAGTTCAAAAATCAAGATGTCTTGCCAACGAAACCATCAACGAACTCGATGGAAGGATTACGATGTCAATAAAGAAGCTTCGAGAACTTGGTAGAGAGATGTCTGATAAAGATATCAACTACAAAATTTTAAGGTCTCTCACCAAGAAATGGGACATGAAGGTCACGGTGATCAAGGATTGCCAAGACATTTCAAAAATGAAGCCAAGTAGCTTGTTCTTGAGCCTTAAAGCTCACGAGTTCGATTTGATTGAAAGAGGACAAGCCGATGAAGATGAGGTGCCCGCACGAAGCCTCAACTTCAAAATCGATTCTTTTAAGGTAACCAAAGAATAAGCGAAGGCCAACGAACCTGTTGGGAATATAATAAGTCAGGCAGAACAGATCGCTCTGCTTACCAGGAAGCTTGAGAAGTCGAACGTCCAACTTGGTAAGTATCGAAGATTTTATAAGGACTATCAACATACCGAGGGAGAGATAGGAGATCGACCCAACAGATCTCCAGAAGAACCGGATCGATGATGGAGGGATCACGAGATGAAAAGAAAAGAGATAGTCGACCGAGGAAGGAAGAGATAACCAATCGAATGTAAGAAGCTCGACTACTATCGAAGGGAAGTCACCGATAGGTCATACTGACGAGTGATTCACCGAAGGAAAGGTTAAATTGGATCGAGGCGGCTTCAATCTGTGAGAAGCCAGTCACTATAGCGCAGACGCCTGCACTGACGCCAAGAGAAAGGGAAGAAAAGAGAATGGTAAGAGAGCAACGTTATAGGGACGGAAGAGCCATGGTTGCCGATACGTCAGAATCGACGATTCCTATCGCCCTCCGAGGACTCTGGATACTCCTCTGTGAAGACTTCGGGCCCGATCAAGTCTTTGTTGACTTCTATGAAAATGAAGATCGATATTCTCTTTGACGATGATGAGATCCGGCTGATGGCGGGGAGGACCAACTGGAGGTAACCTCCAAACTCGCTTGCCGTTCGCTTTACACCGCTATCATTAGCACACTTTTTGGGAGATTGACTGTAGCTCTACTCGGAGCAATTGCTTGAGGATCTCTCCAATGCGATGAGACACTTATGCTATAGTGGAAGTGAAAATGATAATTCGAGGACCATAAATAATCGACTTTGCTAAAGAAAATGATCTTAGTAAAGCCTCTGAACTTAGATCAGATGAAACTTCTCAGAAGGCAACTGAGAAATTGAAAATTCTCGAAGATAAAGCTTCTGATCAGGAGAAGTAGATCAAAGATCAGCTGGCAATTAACAAACGACAAGTTCGATGACTTTAAAATCCTCGCAAGCAAAATTCGATGACATTCCAAAAGCATGAAAGTTTAAAATCATCTCGAGGATAATCTGCGAAAAAAAATAGAGGTTTTTTCAAAATCATCTAAAACCGTTCAAGACATGAACGCCTATTTTGAACAACGATTAACAAGAAGGACTTGGCTATGAGAACCCTTCCACATCCTCAAAAGCCCCAGCTGATTCATCTCAAAAAGGTGTAATCAGACGAGTTTCTGACAAAGATACACCAAAAGCCAAACATGTATCTAATAAGGGAAAAAGACCAGTTGAAGAGGGTAAAGGCGGTGCCTAAACCGGGAAAACGAGAAATGGACCCCAACTGGTAAAGCATCGATCGAGAATCAACGCAGAAGAACCCGGGTTCTCCGAAGAGACCTCAACTCGATCAAACATCGATCGAGAATCGAAAAGACAACACAGAAAAGGGAAGTCCAATCTGAGACCCAATCAAGGTCATTTGCCTAATAAGCATGCTTCGTAAACCGCGCAAAAACCACCTGCGAAAAGATATGAATCTTTTGATGGTAGAAATCGTACCTACCCCCTATAATCGTAAATCTAGGTCAGCCGCTTTTTGAACCATTAATCGATAAAAAGAAGACAAATAGAAAAGATAAATCCCAAGTCTTCTAAGTCATCCAAGGTTCACACTAATAATCATACAAATCAGAAAGCATATACAGCGACGTATGATTATTTTGATAGGTATGGGAGACAAATCAGGCCTTCTGATTTAATTGATCACAATAGAAGTGCTCTGTTTGTATGGATCCCCAAAACTAATCCTAACCCCTCAGGACCCAATCCAAAAGGTACCTAAAGCCTGATTTGGCTGCAGGATCGCGTGGGTCTGGCCAACAAAGGAGGTGTGCAAGCAACTATCTGGTACATCGATAGTGGATGCTCAAGGCACATGACAGGAAGCAAGCACCTCCTCAGCTCTTACATAGAACAGAAAGGCCCGCTTGTACTCTTCGGTGATGATAACTTTGGCTATACCAAAGGATTCAGAACCTTATAGAATGATGATGTACAAGTAACTGGAGTCTCGTATGTCGAAGGTCCGAAGCACAACCTATTATCGGTTTCACAATTCTCGACCAACCGGATTCGGTGTTGAGTTCTCGACCCGACCAATGCACTATCAAGAATCGAGCCACTCAACAGATTTTGCTAATCGGGTTCAAGGAAAGGGGACGATCTACCGGTGATTGGAGCAGTTGCCCAAGAAATGCATGCACGATTGTCAAGAGTTCCAAAAAGTAGCGATTGGCTCGGCACAAAAGAATGAGCCATCTGAACTTTAAAACTCTTAATAAGATAAGGATGTATCTAGTGGAAGGACTTAGAATGAAGTATTTTCAAAGGATCGGACATGTCTTGCATGTCGGAAGGGAAAAGCAGTCAAAAGCTTCATTCAAGGAATTCGGACCGGCATCGGCAGAGTCTCGCAACTGCTTCATATGGATCTATTCGGACCCGATTACGGTCGGTCTCAGCGGGACTTGAAATATACTCTCGTAATCGTGGATGACTATTCCAAGTTTACGGGTTATATTCTTACATAAGAAGAATGAGGCGACAACAAAGATACCGAAATTTGCTAAAAAGATTACAAAATGAGAAGGGTGTCGATTGTAGTAAAAATCGGATCGAGATAAAGGTATGAGAATTTCGAACTCTTTTATTCTTGATTTTTGCTCTAAGTTTGGTATACAACATGAAACATCAGTTTGCAAGGACGCCACAACAAAATGGAGTAGTGAAGCGGAGGAACAGAACTCTCAAAGAAGTTTCGCCGCGACGATGTTAAGCGAACATGCAATACCAAGCCGTTTTGGCGAATAATCAACCTTTGCATGCCATACTCCGAAGCAGGATGTCTTCCGACTAAGGCTCACTACAAAACACCCTATGAACTGTGGAAGGACGAAAAACCTCGTGTCTCTTACTTCCCATGTTTTTGGGTGTAAGTGTTTCATACACAACAATGGGAAAAGTCGGGTTGAAAACCTTTGAAGCCAAGTCGGATGAGGTATATTCTTAGGATATTCCTCATCTAGCAAGGCTTTCGTGGTCTACTGAGCGAACCCTACTTGTGGAAGAAACACCCGTATGTAGTCTTTGATGAAGCATCTTACGATCAAGAGAAATCGCCTCGAACAAGATGTACACGATCAACAAGTACCGATGCTTTCGGAAAATGGATCGCCTAATGATCAAGGAAAAGAATCGAAACCGTAGAGCGGTATACATTCCAGATCTACTGATTCACCGGATCATTCAGATCCTAAGGTACGAAAAATCGTCGGTGAAGAAGCGATGGAGAGCGGATATCAACCGAACCATCCGGTTCGGGGAACACTGAAGTTTCCACGAACGGACATCAAAGACATGATGAGTCCAACATCAATCGAGACTTGTTCTTATCAAGTGGATCATAGTCCTACACCACTCCCAATCGCTAGTAATGAAATTTTATCGTAAACGGACGATGTTCTCCAAACCGACCAAATCGAATAGAAGGACTGGATAACCGGTCATCCAACCGATCGATAATCGGAGACCCATCGATAAAGTTAAAACTAGACACGCAGTTGGTGAAAGTGCCACGTATTGCATTATCTGTCTATGAAGGAACCAACAACTATAGAGGAAACTCTACAAGCGCAATTTTGGATTCTAGCAATGCGGGGAAGAGCCGAACGATTAGACATAAATCAAGTTTGGGAACCTGCGGTAGATGGACCAAATCATCAAGACGTAATTGGCACGAAGTGGGTATTCAAGAACAAGAGAGATGAGAAAAACGTCATCACGAAAATAAGGCAAGACTTGTTGCTAAGGGGTATTCAATCGGAAGAATTGATTATGATGAGACCTTTGCACCGGTTGCCAAATCTAGAAGCCATTAATTCAAGTTTCGCATATGCTTCCCCACCAGAGGGTTCACTGTGGTATCGATGGACGTAAAGGGTGCTTTCTTAAACGAGGGTACTAGCAGAGGAAGTTTATGTCGAACAACCTCCGGGCTTTGAAAAAGGGCAACCAGTGTGTACCGTCTAAGAAAAAGCTCTCTATACTGAAAAACAAGCTCCTCGAGCTTGGTATGATACACTCTCTCGAGTTCTTGATCGAAAGTGGGTTCACTAAAAGCGAATGGACGTAACCTTATTAGAATAGAAGATGGAAAAGATATTCTTATGGTTCGATTTCGTGGGCGACATCATCTTGGATCTCCCAACAAAAGTCTATGTGAAAGATTGACAGAAGTCGATGCAAGGGAAGTTCGAGATGTCCATGATGGGTCGGATGAATTACTTTACGGGTCTTCAAGTAAAAGCAAATCGAAGGGATATTCATCTACCAAGCAAAAGTACACTAGGAATTTATTGGCTAAGTTTGGAGTTCAAAATTGTAAGGAAGCCAAAATTCCTATGATGATTTGGATTCAAGATGGATCCGAGATGAGGATGGTCGAAAACAAATCGGAAGGAATATAGGGCTCTCATTGGATCTCTACTATACATTGCCCGTTGAACCGGATATAACCTTCGCGATGGGTGTATGTGCGATTCGAGCAAATCAATAATAAGCCACCTAAAAGCTAAAAGCGGATTCTTAAGTATCTAAAGGGGACAGTAACCTTGGTTTATTTTACCCATTAGATGATAATCTAGAGCTTAGTGGGTATTCTGATTCTGATTATGGTGGTTGCAAGATTGACAGAAAATCCACCTCGGGAACTTGTCAATTCTTAGGAAGTAAAACCGATCTCGTGGTTTTCAAAAAGCGAGACATCGCCATGACACATCTCTTGAAGCGAGAATATATGGGCTGCAGGAAGTTATTGTTCCCCAATCGGCTGCGGCTTAAGGCGGAAAGGATTATAACATTGAAGCTAAGAATGTACCTATTTTTTACGTGATGAAGAATAATAGTCTTATTGCAATCACTCAGAACCCTGTTCTACATACAAGATGCAAGCACGTGGATGTCAGACACCATTTTATAAGAGATCATGTTGAAAAGAAGAATATCAGAATGGAAAAGATTCATCCGATATCTGAAAAGTCGATATTCTAACCAAGCCACTAAGTGAGACCGATTCAGAGAATTATGCAATGAGCTAGAACTTTCCGGATCTTGGAGAAAATGCACCTAAAATGTTTGATGGATTGTTCTCAGAACCGGTGGTTAAGAGACTAACAGGCTGAAGGGAATCAGTTGAGTTTGGTATCTCAACTGATCAGAAGATCAGTCAAGGAACTGATATGAGAAGATACCGATCAGATTTAAAGTTTATTAGATTAAATGGTCGATCGTTTAAAGAATTATCGATTAAATTTGTTTGGTTATACTTTGTAAGTCGATTAATTTGAAATTCAACAAGATTCAAAGGAACCGATCGGCTTTTTACAAGTTATCGATTTAGGGTTTATCGATTAAAGGAAACGCACAATTTTAAAAGGAATATCGATTAAATCGGTTGGGTTATTTTACATCTTTGTAAGTCGATTGTTCGATATTCAACAAGCAAGATTCACAATTGGTATTCACAAGATTAAAGCTTAAAATCGCATAAGGATCTGAGAATTTTTTACACAACAATGGAATAATAGAACTTTTCATTGATAAAAGACCGAAGGTCGATTACATTACAAGATACAAGTACAAAGGACCCGAGAGGTCAATACATAAGTCATAACCGAAAACCCTAAACCTATAACCCTAAACCCTCATCCTAACCCAAGTAGAGCGGGGAGAGAGATTTTAAATCGATGCTCTCATTTTTCCCCACTTAACAAGGGTGAGAGAGGCTTTAAAGAAATCCTAAAACCGCTAGAATGGAAGTTAAAACCGATTGGAAGCGGCAATGATTTTGATAGGATTTTTTTTTTAAGCCGGGAGCCCTAAGAAAGAGTCGATTGGCCTCTCCAATTTGTTAAATGGTGAGTTAATATCGAATATCGGTTGTTGTTGGTGATCAAGATCGCATATCGGACTCACGTTCATTTTCGGACTAAGTCTGCATTGATGGTAGTTCGTCATAACGATAGACACACAAAGGTGCATCTGATTAGGAGAAGTGTCTTTCTCGATTGCAGGCAGCCCGCCGCCGCCATGGTGGTAGAGAAGCTTTGCAACAATCGTATGTGAAATCTTTGATGACGATTTAAAAACAGTGATGATAAGGGGGCGACAGGTTGATTTGAGAAGTGAAATCATTGAAAAAAGGGGTAAAGGTGTTTGCGGAAGTTTCACCGGAAATAAGGGTTCACGGGATACATGATTCTACAAAGAAGATAAGTATGGTGATTGGGTTATGTTGTGTAAAACAATTGGTCCAATTTATCTGAGCCCAAGCAAGGGTGCAAATGCAAATTCGAGTTCTCAAAACCTTTTAGATAAATCGCACCAAAAAAAAAATGCGTGTAGGAATCACGCGGATCGATAATTGGATAAATTTACGGGATTGACATATCGAAGATTCGGGACGATAATTACAAGATATGTCAAATCGCGCCAACTTAGGAATAGAGACTACTATTCTAGACTAAGTTTTGGCGGTAAGACTTATTCAAGAATTGGATCGACTTGAGAAGAATCAGATTAGGTCAACCAAAATCGATACATCTCTGGTGATCGGATGAGGAAGATCGGTGAGCTTGAAACTCCAACAAATCGAGATACATCGGTCTATGGGAAAAAGCGAAATATCGGTTGAAGGGGAACTTCAACCGATCAAGGAGGATCGAAGGAAATCGGCGTATTCAGGAAGATCAGTTGAGCTTGGAACTTCAAGCGGATCGGATGCAAGTGAAGAAGATCAGCTAAAAGGATCGGTTGGGAAATTTTTAAGGCATAAGCGAAATACTAAGATCAACAACCTGAAATCAACATGGACAAGTGGTATTGGTGATTACAACATCGATTAACCGAATCGCCTTTCTTTTCTCTTGTTCCTTGCTTATTTATCGGATCTTATCGATATTATTTGCCTTCTTGTACCCATTATCCTTGTGGACGTATTTCCGCAAATCATTTAATGCGGGCGTGGGGAACATGTATTACTTGCTACTAAATGTGCTTTTAAATCCAAAAGGCTTTTAAATCGCGTTTTTTTTTGACCATACGATCAAAAACCGCTTAATCTGGAGCGTTCAATCTTTTCAAAGCGGTTGATCTTCAAAATCGTGTCTTCTTCTTCCCTCCTCGTCTTTATAAAGTTCATCAAAAACATACGAGTTTTCCATTTCACAAACTTGCGATTTATTCTCTCGAAAACTCCAGTTACTTCTCTGATTCAAAGTTTTTTTTAAAGTTTCAAAATCATCTTTCGAAAAAAAGAGAATCTGGTAATTTATGTTTATTTGATGTATCTTTTTAATCCATTGATCTTAAATGTTTTTATCTGTGTTATGCTTTATTGTTTCTTAGTTTCGCTTGTGTGATATTCTTTGTATTAATGCACAATTTTTACCGAATCTATCTTATCGTAGATGATCACTCACGGTATGGGTAAGATAATGTGCAACTATCTTGGGCGGCAACAAAGATTGTGGATGATAAGTTAAATGCAGTTCAATATCACTCGGGATAGGAATCCATGGAGGTCGAGCAAATTCTGAAAAAGCGAGGCCTTGAAAAAATTTTCTTTTGCTCACTCGCGCAATCCGGTGATGCGGTATGAAGCACTAAATTCCTGGCGAATTTAAGAGTGGATACGGATGCTCCGGAGAAGAACTACTTTTTGATCAACGGGAGAAGAAATCGATGTCGAATGAGGATATAACACGTCTGTTCAGCCTACCCAAAGGACGGATCTCGCCTGCTCATTACAGGGAGAACGAAGATGAGCTGATCAGAAAAGAGCTCTTCAGAGAAGCTGACAAACATCATACGTCAGGTTTTGTCAGGCCAATGCTCAAGAGGAAATACCGATTGTTGTTTGACATATTGTCAAAAACAATTATGGGTATTGCATTCAGCCCAGATGCTATTACATCCGTCAAACTGTACAGCATGGCTGCAATAATTGATGGAGCCAAGAACATCAATTGGCATGGGTTTCTGAAGGCCATTCTGCTACAAGAACATGAGAAATTTGGAGTTGATGAGTGGAGGCAGGTATTTCTGAAGAAAAAGATCAGCAATCTCAACAAGGTTGCAGTTATCCTACAGGATAAAATGCCAAAGGCCAAATGGGAACAGAATGGACTGAAGTCCTATAAGGCCTTTCTCACAGCCACTTCAGTCATTTTTGGGCCACCAGACGATGATATGCGGCCAACCCCCCCAAAGTCAAAGAAAGGAAAAAGCAAGAAGACAACTTCATCTACACCAGATGCTCCCCAGAAGAAGAAAAGAAAACTGGTGAAGGCCCAGGACAAGAGGCCGAAGAAGGCGAAGCAAGCCTCCATGACTCTGATGCTTGAAGATGAGTCAGATGAAGAAAGAGCTCCAGATCAGTCTGTTGCAACAACAAAATCAGGTGAAAAATCAGACGGGCAGGCTTCTCAAACTGAGAGCTCGCCAGATCATTCCGGAGAAAAAAGCCTGGCGATCGATCTCCTTCTCCTCAAGCTCGAAATGATTCACCACTCAGACTAATGGTCTGCCGAGCATGACTCTCCTATTCTTCCACCGCCTTGTGAACTCAAATCGCATCGGTTCGCGAAAAAGCTTACCTGTTGTGGAACCCGAAGCACTGCTTCCCACGGCAGAATATCTGCAGGTCGAACCGATCAGCCATCTTCCGCCGACTCAAGCACAACCAGAACCTTCCACATCTCATCAAACTGAATCTGGACCGACAATTCCTGAGTCCAGATCAACAAAGATCATAACTGGGAAATTGATCAGAATGCGAATCGAAAGAGAAATTGATGAGTTGTATCAGTAATCGTCGCCCAACCTGCCATACGAGAGGAAGTTTTGGAGATCCTCACCGAGAGATCTTCGATTAAAAAGCTTCTCGCTTTTTATAATAATTATTGAATAGATGGGCGGGTGCATTAGTTTATGACTTTCGATTTCGACATGAGGAAATCTGCTAAAGTGGGATCACCAGCTGAGCTGATAACTGCTAAATCTGTCAAAGCTCTGATCCACGGGAAGCTAGGGTTGCTTAACAGATTTAATCGGAGATCGCCGACAAAGCTCTCAAACAGATGCCATCATGAAGGATACAGAGCTGCCGATGATAGTGGGAGCTGGTGTCGCTAGTTCATGACCAACCACTGGAGGCACAAACAACTGAATCAGATCAAGTGACACTCAACATTCCAACATCACACGTCTCAAAGATCTCCTGAAAGAAGAAGTTGAGGGACTGATAGCTGATCAAAGGCAGATTGCCATCAAAGAAATAACAGATCAAAGGGAATTGACTATTTCTCAGATTGGAGCAATTAAAGATCGGTTCTCCCAAATCAGTGTCCATCTGCGTAAACCGATCCGATAAAGACCGTTGATACCAAACCGACTCAGTGGATAAACAACAAGTTTTTTTTTTCGATGCTCACCGACAAGCTAGAATTGTGAAGAGAAACTTGACAAACCGATTAAAACACTCTCCTTCGCCATGGAATCTGGCCAAGATCGAAATGCCGATATCGAAGATTCAAAATCTAACTGCTCAAACTCAAGGCATATCATTGCAGATCTCAACAAAGGCGATCGATCAACAACATTGGTTCTCTCACCTCCCACCTCACTACTCTTTTTTTGATCAAACCAAAAAGGGGAAGGGATGATTGAGAAACCATCGACATAACAGTCTTGAGGACATCACAAACTCCGGACTCTTTGGAAAGATGTCCAAAGAACGAGATAAATTTGAAGAAGCCCGAAAATGCCAAGAAGAAAGAAGAAGGGAAAAAAAAGAGGCGTAAAAATCGAACAAGAAATTCAGATCGAGAGTGAAGAAAGGAAGAAATTTGGAAAATCCGCATCGAACCTAAGCCGCCAAGAAGAGTTGATGAGATCATCCCAAAAACTGGCAAGCAAGATGCTAAGAGATTTGAGGAATGGAATAAGATCGAGGAGGAATGGCTTCGGATGCCTTTGTTCTTAATCTTGTTCCACAAGAAGAATCTCCCGATGAAGAATTCCTCATTTGGTTAGAAAATAAATACCCGGATTTTTCAAGTATCTCGAAAAATGAGGCCAAGCTTATCAATGTAAAAATAATTCGCCAAGAGTATGATCTGTTGGAATACTCGAAGAAGAAGGCAAATGGCTCATTTGATGATGGCATTTCAAAGATTCTATTTTGACATCCTGAGCAAAAACGCATATAAGCGATCTTCGTGAGACTAATGATGTCAAATGGAAACTTTATCGATTTTCAACGACCTCAAGATCAAAGAGAGATGCGGAAGGATACAAGCCTAAAAAGAGTAAAAAGAATCGGAAGACTACTCAGGGATCATTGTTCTTATTTTCAAACTTTTACGATGTAACATGTAATCAACATTCATTAATGAGAAAAGTTTATCTTCGATCCTAAGACAAAGTCTCATTGTCTTACGATTATATGCTCTTAATCGTTCTATTTTTTTATCAACTGTTTTGGTTTCTCAAAGTGTTTTGGTTTCATCAAAAGGGGAAATTGTTGGGAAATTTATAGTTTTGATGAAAGTTCCAAAAACACATGTAATAGAGACGATCGGACTGTTAGACCGATGTTTATATTACCGCTATAAGAGACCAGTTGATAATGATTGTATAGAACAACCGATGAAATAGATAGGTCACATATTGAGGGGGAAACTCAATATGTATAGGTCGATCCAAGACTCAAAGGACACGGTGACATCCGAAAAAGGCCGTAATGCAAGACAAGAAAAGAAGATCGATCGTTTCGACCGGGTGCGATATCTCACTAAAGTCATGAAGATCAAACTCGAATACTCAAGATCGGACCGGAAGACCCTACATCGGTCGAGTACGCTAGTTGAGGCTAAGTCAACCGCACTGAAGACTCTATCAGTAGACCGACGGTTCAGATCGATCAAAGTCACTCACCGGTGAAAATCGATGTTTCACCTAATCATACGTCGATGATCTGAACAAGAAGAATGTCAAGCTTAGTTGGAAGAACAACACTGAAAAGTGGAGTCTGCTATCCAATAAGAACAAAGACACGTATGATCGGAGCCGCAATTGTGGGATTTCGATGCTACCTCTCTCAGAACGGCTACAAAGTACAAATTCACGCTTTTGGCCATGCCGCGTTCACGGCTCGTCGTCATCAAGCACGCGAAGTCTACCAAATATAGCCTGAAATTCAAATTGCTCTCCAACGGCTCTTTGATTTCAAGGTCTATATATATGGGATTACACTTTAGAGTGAAACAACGGAAATACAACAAAAACGCTGAACAATCAAGAAGCTCAAGCTAATATCATATTTCCGCACGAAGAACACGATCAAGAAGATTATTTTTATCAAGTGTTCATCCCATAAGTTCTTAGCATAGAAATCTTTTCATCTAGCTGTTAGGCTGCTTATACGCAAGAAAAGATTTCATAGTTGGAACAAAACAATCTTACCCAAACCCCAAGTTAGGTTAAGTTGTTTAGCAAGATTCGGACTAGGGTTTCTAGCTCCGATCTCTGGGATCGGTTGAGTGTGAACTCTTTAAACATCTAGTTGGTGTACTGTGTTGGACTTACACATAAAACAAAGTCTAGTTTGTTAAGTAGGTGCCCCTTGTGATAGGGAAGAGTGGACGTAGAACTGGTTTGTCCGAACCACTATAAATCTAGTGTGCCTTTATCGCTTTGATTAAGCGATTACACAATCGCGACACAACCTTTTAAAAGCGATACATATTCCAAATTGAGATCGATTAGCACCAAGCTTCCGATCGATCAATCTTGACACTTCACCATCGGTGATTAAAAGATTAACTTTGGAATCGATTTATCAAAACTGGGTTTTTCACGGGTAAAACTTAAGCTTCCGCACACATCAGTTAAACCGATAGTTACGAATCGACCGCCTTCAGCGATTAGTAAGTTGGTTATCACCCAAACCGATTCACTCGCACTCTGATCAAAGCTAATCGCCCTCACTTTGATCTGCGAAAAAGTTTTTTAAGTCTATTCACCCTCCCTCTAGACTTACGCCTAACTAACCGATTAAGGACCTACATATATATATATATATGTAAGGATCATTGGATATTAACGGTCATCGACCCACACAAGTCAGAGATTTATTTGTTGGACTCCTTATTTAGTGATCCCTATACACGGTGGAAACTAGTTATCGAGATGTGAGTTATCCATCCTAGATATATAATATTTTACTAATAAAACTCTTGTATACATGATAAATAATTTATGCTAATTTTGAATATATGAAGGTCCTTGCATATGTTTAATGTGTCAACTGGAAGGAGGGAAAAAACTATTAAATGGAATATAATCAAGGTATGACAAGATTACACGTGTTTAGTTCATAATGTGTTTTGTGTAAGAAAATATATATTTTATAATGGGTTTTTTTCATACTATAGGCTCATAAGCAACCTGATGCATCTCAGTGTGGTTTCTATGTCCTACGCTACATGAGACAAATTTTAAAATGGGAAAATTACTTTAAGGTACCAAATTTATGGGAAAATTACTCTTAGGTACAATGTGCAAAAATTATGTTGCACTGTAGTATCAAGTTTGATCTAAAGTGCAATTTTTTTTTGCACATTGTACCTTAGAGTAATTATCCCATGTTTTTTGCACCTTAGAGTGAGGACCCCTTTTAAAATTTCAAGGCAATGTTGAAACATCCTCGATGCAATCAATGGTAATAATTGTATGCAATTCATTATTTATTGATTAGATTTATTTGTACCTCAATAATGGATGTTTTTACTTCATAGTTCATGCAAAAAAAAATACTGAAAAGCTGAAATTGATGAAGTGTGGGAAGAGCGGGCTTCATGCTTACAGACATACATACTTGAGTAGAGAAGGGATGTTTGGGGTTTTCGTTAGAATCGTCCAAGTTTGACAACTTTCTCTATTTAGCCTTTCGGAATGTGTATTAGATAATCATGTTTGCTATATTTTTTGTTTAGCGTCGTCTTATTAGATGGAAAACTTTGTGCATTGTGATTTATGTGCTACTTTTAGATGTTTGTAAGTCTTTGAAATTGCTCATGCTTTTTTTAAGTGTTTACTAATTGTTTACAGATATTTAAACCTCTTTGGATGTGAAGCTTGGTCATGATGCGAGCCCTATCTTTCAGTTGTGAATCAAAGAATGGAGGAAAATTTTGTTGAGAAAGAATGTCAAAAACCTGAAGACTCAGATAAACCTGGAGACTCAGATAAACCTGGAGACTCAGTAACAAACCTGAAGACTATGTATGATGAAGAAGACACCGAGGCTCGAGTCACCAAGATCGAAGACTACCGAAGACACGAAGACCTATATCGTGAGATGCATATTGAGCTAAGACAATGTGCATCCGAAGACTCAACAAGGTAGATCGATGGGTTACGATCAAGTCAGCTCACACCTGGTGACAATAAAAAAGATACACCAGACAAGACGAATCTTCTACAAAAGGAATATCAATCGTCTAACGGACAAATTTCTGAAGTGCCGCCTCGCGAAGCCAAGGAGAAAGCGACACATGCACAAAAAGAGCTGACAATACGGGATACGAAATTGCGGACAAAAAACAGCGCTAATCATGCCTACGGCCACGCCGATAATCAGAGCACGTCACAATCATATCCTACAACCTACCTAATATAGCTCGAAATTCAAATTGCTCTCCAACGGCTCTTTGATTTCGAGGTCTATAAAATGGGATTGCTCGAAGGAAGGAAAAGAGAGACCAACAAGTGAGAAACCACATCACATGAACTATTGAGCAAGCGGAACAACAACATTCACGCAAGCAAATTCTAGAAGAATTTCTGCTCGAAGAACACTATATTTGAAGATTATTCTTAGAGTGTTCATCCCATAGTTCTTAGCAAGAAATCCTATCCACTAGCATTTTGGCTACCTAAAATACCAGGATAGATTTGTAGTTGGAACTCTCAAACATTCTTTACCCAAACGCAAGTTTGGTTAAGTTTGTAGAGTGAGAACTCAATAAACATCTCGGCTATCCCTTGAGGATATAAGTCCCGCAGGTTAAGTTTGTATATAGTGTGAACTCGGTAAACATCTCGGCCATCCTTTGAAGGATATAAGTCCGCAGGTTAAGTTTGTAGAGTGAGAACTCCAGTAACATATCTCGGCCATCCGGAGAGGGTATAAGTCCCGCAGTTAAGTTCGGGTTAAGGTTCCCTGTGTTAAGGGAAAAGTGGACGTAGGACGGGTTTCGTCTGAATCACTATAAAAAGTCTTGTGTGCATTTACTTGCTTTCTTATTGTTTTACACTATTCACACAACTGAGTTTTAAACTGCATACATATTCTAAGTTAAGCTCATTCTGCACCAAGCAACTGATCTGATCAGATTGACACCTTAGTCAACTGGTTGAAAAATGAGTTAAGAATCTGAATTGATAAAACTGGTTTTTCACACGGGTAAAAACAAGCTTCCGCACCACTCAGTTAAACTGACAGATATCAAACCGATCGCCCCTTAGGCATTTCAAGAAGATTGAACATCGATCTAAATACGATACACTCGCACTCGATGGGTATTCTCACCAAATCACACCGATCCAAGACAAAAAGTTTTGGAAGTCTATTCACCCCCTCTAGACTTCCACCCTCACAAAACCCGTTCGGGACCTACAAGTGGTATCGAAGCGGTGGTTTCTGGACCGCGGGCTTTGAGTATCATTGATTCTTGAGGAAGAATCTTTGTGGTCATTTGAACAGATCTTGAAAAACCGTTTTTAAAACTCATTCATTTTCAAAATCACTCAGTATGGATAATACCTCTAGCATGTATCATGATTTGCCTCAGTTTTCAATTAATGAGTATGCAGATTGGGCTATATATATGTGCAACCATCTAGGATCGATAAGTGGCAGAATGATGGAAGTCATTGAACGAGGACCCATCATTATATATCACGACAACCCAGCAGTTGGAGGAGATCCAGATTTTGCCATGGGAAGTCTTGTACAAAAAAAGCCCGTACGATGGATCTTTGAAGAAAGAAAATTTCAGATACTCTAGATACAATCGCCAGGCATATAATCATGAAGACGATGGATAAAGTCACCAAGGAGAAGATAAAGTAACTCAAAACCCCGAAAGCAATGTGGGATACTTTGACGAGATATCGACGAAAAAAATGATCGGATCAAAGACAAATGGCCGACTACAAGCGGCAGTGCGGTTTGAAAAAGCTAAAGATGTTGCCCAACGAGACCATCAACGAGCTCGATGGGAGGATCACCATGTCATAAATAAGCTACGAGAACTTGGAAAGAGATGTCGAGGACAAAGATATCAACTACAAGATCTTAAGATCTCTCACCAAGAAATGGGACATGAAAGTCACTATGAATCAAGGATTGCCAAGACATCTCCAAGATGAATGAAAGTAGCTTGTTCCTAAGCCTTAAAGCTCACGAAGTTAGATTTAATCGAAAGAGGACAAGCAGATGAAGGCGAGGCGCTGTTGAAGCCTCAACGTCTAAATTAGTTCGTTTAAAGCAACCGCGAGGACACTTGAACTCGTTGGAAACATAATGAGTCAAGGTAAGCAGACGCTCCGCTACTGTGAAACTTGAAAGAACAAATACCAAATTTTGGTAAGTATCGCAGATTCTACAAAATGATTATCAAAACAATGTAAGAAATAGGAGGCCAACCGACAGACATTAGAAGAACCAGATCCGATGATCGAAGAGATCACAGAGAAGAAAAGAAGAGAGATGATCCGTCGATGAGAGAAGAGATAATGATTCCGATGAATGAGTTCATTACCATCGAAAGGGAAGTCACCCCGACAGATCCTGCATGAGCGGATTGACTCACCTGGCAGAGGAAGTTCCATAGATTGAGGATCGTGCTTCAATGCGCGAGAAACCAGTCACTACAACACCGACCGCCTCGACCGACTCCCGAGAGAAAGGAAGAGAAACGGAGCGTAAGATAGCACGCCTCAAAGATAGGAAAGCATTGGTCACGACACATCCGGAATTGATGATTCCTATTCCGCCTTCTAAGGACTCGCTACTCATCCGCAGAGAAGACTCGCATCGATAGCGATCTTTGTTGACTTCCACGAGCATGAAGATCGATATTCTCTTGGATGACGATGAAGTCTGCCGATGGCCAAGGAGGACCAATCTGAGGTAACCTCCAAACCTTACCTTTTTCAATTTCACACCGCTATAGCACTTTCTTTGGAGAGATTGACTTGCGGCTCTACTCGAGCAATTGCTTGATGATCTCTCGATCAAAAGAGACACTTATACAATAGTGGAATTTGAAAATGACAAGCTAAGGATCAGAAATAATCATCTTGTTAAAGAGAATGCTCTCAGTAAAGCTACTGAATCGAAATCATTTAAACCGCCGAAAATAACCGAGGAACTTAACGTTCGAAAAGTTAAATTCGACGATCGGGGAGAAGCAGATCAAATATCGACTAGCAATCAACAAACGAAAAAAGTCGATGATTTCAAAATCCTTCAAGCTAAATTTGATGAGCTATTTAGACTACATGAGAGTCTAAAATCTACCGAGGATAGTTTGCGCAAGAAAAAAGAGGTTTTCACGAAGTCATCTAAAACCGTTCAAGATATGAACACCTATTTTTAACGCCGACTAACAAGAAGGGAATTGGGTATGAGAACCCTTCTACATCCTCAAAAAGTCCCGTTTGATTCACTTCGGAAGGTGTAATCAAACGAGTCTGACAAAAGATACACTAAAAGCTAAACTTGTATCGATAAGGAAAAAAGACTGGCTGAGCAAGTAAGGCAGATGCCTAATCGTAAAGGGAAGAAAGAAAGGGACCCTTAATCGATAAAGCATCGGCCGAGGAATCAACAAGAAGAACCGGTTCTTCCGAAGAAACCCTCAACTTTGATCGGCCAGATTAGGTATCGAAGAGACAACCTGTAAGAAGGAAATCTAATCGAGACCCAATCAAGGTCATTTGTTTAATAAGCAAGCTATAGGTAAACCGCCAAAGACCACCTATGCCAAAAAGATATGAATCTTTTGATGGTAGCGATCAGATCTACCCTTATAACCGAGAGATCTAGGGACTCACTTTTTGAGCCATTAATGGATTAAAAAGAAGACAAAATATAAAGAAAAATCCCAAGTCTTCTAAGTCAACCAAAGGCTCACGAATAATCATACTAATCGAGAAAGCATATAAAGAGACGTATGATTATGTTGATATGTATGGGAGACAAATCGGACCTTCTAATCTATCAGATTGTCATAGAAGTGCTTTCTGTTTGTGTGGATCCCTAAATCCACCACTACCCCCCCCAGGACCCAATTCCAAAGGGTACCTAAAGCTCGATTTGATTGCGGAGTTCACGTGGGGATCGACCAACAAAGGAGGTGCACAAGCAACTATCGGTACATCTATAGTGGATGCTCAAGGCACATATTTGGAAGCAAACATCTCCTTAGCTCTTACAAAGAACAAGAAGGCCCGTGTACTCTTCGGTGATGATAACTTTGGTTTTACCAAAGGATTGAGAACCTTAGAGAATGATGATGTACAAGTGGCTGGAGTCTCGTATGTCGAAGGATTAAAAAGCACAATCTACTATCGGTGTCACATTGCGAGACAACGGATTCAAACGTTGAGTTCTCGGCGACAAGTGTACGATAAGGAATCGAGCCACTCAACAAATCCTCGCTAACTCGTTCAAGAAAAGGCACAATCTACGCAATGATTGGAGCAGGTTGCCCAAGGAATACATGCTTAATTGTTAAGAGTTCTAAATGTAGCGATTGTCTACGCACAAAAAGAATGAGCCATCGAACTTCAAAACTCTTAACAAGATAGCTAGGATGTCTTTGGTTGAGGACTTCGAATGAGATATTTTCCAAAGATCGGACATGTGCCGCATATGGGATGGGAAAACAAGTTAAAGCCTCATTCAAGGGAATACGGACCAAAGCATCGATGAAAGTATTACAATCGCTCCATATGGATCTATTCGGACCCGATTACACCAATCGGTCTCGATGGGATTTAAATATACCTAGTAATGTCGTGGATGATTATTCCAAGTTTACTTGGGTTGTATTCTTATACAAGAAGAACGAGACAACGACAAAGATACCCGAATCGCTCAAGAAGCTACAAAATGAGAAGGGTGTCGAAGATAGTAAAAGATCGGATCGGATCGGATAAAGGTACTGAGTTCTGAATTCCTTTATTCTTGATTTTTGACCGAAGTTTGGTATCTGGCATGAGACGTCAGTTGCAAGAACACCACAACAAAATGGAGTAGCAGAACGGAGAAACAGAACTCTCAAGGAAGCTGCTTACACTATGTTAGCTGAACATACCACACCAAGCCGTTTCTGGGCAGAAGCAATCAACACTACATGCCATACTCAGAACAGATGTTCTCTGACTAAGACTCACTTCAAAACACCTTATGAACTGTGGAAGGGCAGAAAACCTCGTGTTTCATACTTCCATGTTTTTGGGTGCAAGTGTTTCATTCACAACAATGGGAAAAGTCAGTTGAAGACTTTTGAGGCCAAGTCAGATGAGGGTATATTCTTATGATATTCCTCATCCAGCAAGGCCTTCAGGGTTTACAAGAAACGAACCCTAGTTGTGGAAGAAACACCCCATGTGGTCTTTGATGAGACATCTTCTGAACAAGAGAAAGCTTCCTCAGAACAATCCGTACCAGATAAACCGCTACCTGACACGCAGAAAATGGATCAGCTAAGCATCAAGGAGAAAGACCCTAAGGTACGCACAACTGTCAGTGAAGAAGTTGTTACTGGTGAGATAAAGATCAACTGAACCATCGGTTGGGGAACTCTGAAGTTCCTCTGAAGACTATCATCACATGATGAGTCCAACATCGGTTGAGACATGTTCTTATCAAGTGGATCATAATTCCAAGATCACTCCCAATCACTAGTAATGAACTACTATCGATATGGATGATGTTCTCCAAACAGACGCGACATCGAAGCGAAGGACTCGGATTACGGTCATCCAACCGACCGATTATCGGAGACCCATCGATAGTGTCAAAACTAGACATCAGTTAGTGAAAGTGTCATGTCTTGTTGTTATCTGTCTTTGAAGGAACCAACTACTGATGAGAGGAAGCTCTACAAGACGCCAAAAAGTGGATTCTAGCCATGCAGGAGGAGCTGGAGCAGTTTGAGAGGAATCAAGTTTGGAAATTGGTGGGACCAGACCAACTCATCAAGACGTAATTAGCACGAAGTGGGTATTCAAGAACAAAGAGATGAGAAAAATGTCATAACCGGGGAATAAGGCAAGACTTGTTGCTAAGGGGTATTCACAATCGACGGAATTGATTATGATGAGACCTTTGCAGGTTGCTCGTCTAGAAGCCATTCTTTGTTTACGGCATATCTTGCCCACGAGAGGTTCACGTGTATCGGATGGATGTAAAAGTGCATTCTTAAATGGGGTACTAGCGAGAGGAAGTTTATATCGAACAACCTCCGGGCTTTGAGAAAGGCAACCAGGTGTACCCTTTAAGGAAAACTCTTTATGGCCTGAAACAAGCTCCTCGAGCTTGGTATGATACACTCTCTCGGGTTCTTGATAGAAAGTGGGTTCACTAAAGGAATAGTGGGTAACCTTATTGAGAATAGAAGATGGAGAAGATATTCGATGGTTGATTTACGTGGGCGACATCATCTTGGTTCTCCCAACAAGAAGCTATGTGAGAAGTTCAAACAAATTGATGCAAGGGAAGTTCGAGATGTCCATGATGGGTCGATGAATTACTTTACGGGTTTACAAGTCAAGCAGAAATCTGAAGGATATTCATCTCGCCCCGTAAGAATACACAAGGAATCTCTTGGCAAAGTTTGGAGTTCAACATTGCAAGGAAGGCTTTTAATTCCCATGATGACCGGGTTTCAAGATGGATCGAGATGAAGATGGTCGAAAGTTAATCGAAAAGAATATAGAGCTCGATTGGATCACTTTATACGATTGCCCGGCCGGAACCCGGACATTACTTTTTGGCAAGAGGTGTATGTGCGGTTTTCAAGTCAATCCAATGCAAAGCCACCTAGAAGCGGTAAGCGGATTCTCAAGTATCTGAAGGATTTGTAAACCTTGGTTTATTTTACCCATCGATGACAATCTAGAACTTAGTGGGTATCTTGATTGATTTCGGAGTTGCGAGAATCGACGTGAAGTCAACCTCGGGTTCATGTCGGTTTACGGGAAATAAAGCGTTCTCATGGTTTTCAAAGATCGGACATCGATTCGACATCTACTCTTGAAGCGAATATATATGGCTGCACAGAAGTCATTGTTCCCAATTGCTCTAGCTAAGGCAAAGAATCGAGGAATTACAACATCGTAGCTAAGAACGTACCTATATTTTGTGACAATAATAGTCTTATTGCAATCACTCGAGAATCTATTCTACATACAAGATGCAAGCATGTGGATGTGGACACCATTTTATCGAGAGATCACGTTGAAAAGAAGAATATCGGGATGGAAAAGATCCATCTTGACAAGCGAAAAAAGTCGATATCTTAACCAAGCCGCTAGTGAGATCGATTCGAGAGTTATGCAACGAGCTGTGGCTTACGGATCTTGGAGAAAATGCACCGGACATGGGTTGAAGGACTAATCTCGAACAATTGGTTAAAAAGACTAACCGAGGTTAAGTGGAATCGATTGAGTTAGGAATCTCAACCGATCGGAACGATCAAACGAGAGCCGATCCGAAGTTCGGATAAGGAAGCGGATCGTAGAAGTCGGATAAATAACCGATCGAAGTTCGGACAAAAGCGCGATCAGTTCAAGACATATCGACATTAAGGGGAACCGATGGGATTGGAAGATTACTTTATAAGTCGATTAAAGCTGCAGTCAACAAGCAAGTCAAGATTAAAGCTACAGATCGCATAAGTTAGAAGAAACAACACGGCAATGGAATAACTGAGTTTTTCATTGATAAGGACCCAAGGTCGGTTTACAAGTTCAAGTGATATCCAAGCTACAAATTCTACAAGCTATCTTCAAGTGGTATTACAAGTGCGTAAGACCCAGGAGGTCAATACATAAACCATAAGCCCTAAGACAACCCTAGGCAAGGAAGGCGAGAGAGAGATTTTAAGAGCTGATGCTCTCAGACTCTCTGACCCAGGGGGCAGAAAAGAAGCTTCTAGAATCCTGAAGCCGCTCTTAGGGTCTCGGAGTGAGGAGCGAGAGCGAGCCTTGAAGGATCTTTAAGCTAGGAGCCCTTAGACCTAAAATCAATGGGCTTTCCAATTTGTTAAATGGGACACAAATTACTGCGGTGTTTGGTCACAAAGACCATATGGCCATGAGTGTCTCATGCAAAAATATTGAGTTTGATACACTATATTGTATATCAAACCCATGTTTTATTTGGGACTACGTCTGTTGATGCTTATTAAAATCATCTCAATAGGCGCACAAAGGTGCATACGGTTAGGAGAAGTACCTTCTCATTTGCCTTAGCAGATCAGCCTCCCACGGTGGTAAAGAAGCTTAGCATTGATCGTATGTGAAATCTTAGATGGCAAAAGCGGTGTGAAGGAACAAACAGGTTGATTTGAGAAGCTGAATTCATTGGAAAAGGGCTAACGGTTCCCACCGGAAGTTTCACCGGAAATAAGGAACTCATCGGAAAAGCATAAAGGACATGCTAAAGAAGATGAAATGGTTTATGTTGTGTTGTTTGCCTAACACCCCAGGCTAAGTTATAGAAGAAAATTAGGGGTATAAATGCAAATTTTATCTTCTCAGAAGATCTTAAGAGAAATTTGCATCGACAACGCGTTAGGAACACGCGGCTAATGGTTGGGCGAGTTAACGGTGTGATTAAATCACAGCGTATCTATGCCATTATTACGGGATGTCAAATCGCGCCAATTTGGGAATCGAGGCAACTTTTGGACTCCGCAAAGAAAAAGTTTTGGCGGGAGTTGACTTCAGTAAATGAGGGTTGATTAGAACAAAACTGAAGGATAAAGAGTATCAGATAAGAGGATCAGATAAGTGGCAAAGTGTTTCAAGCAAGAATCTGATCAGATAAGTGAGATATTGTTGGGAAATGCATAAGGCAACCATCAGATAAGTTAACAAAGTACCAGATCAGATCACCGTGGTAACTGATTGATTACAATATCAATCAGTTAGATACACTCTCTTATTTATCTCTTTCTGAATACCTTATATGTGTTATTTAAATAAATAATTTATTTTACTTTGTTCATGATGCATGCTCTGTAAAGCTTTTAATGCGGACTTGGGAAAATGTTTTCAAAATGTTTTATTGCGATTTTTCGAGTCCGAAAAATGAGAAGACTACTTTTCTCAATCGTGAGATCAAAATACTTTTTTGGCCGACTAATCTCAGCCACTGATTTCAAAACACGGATACTTGAGTACTTTGGAAAGTTGTGCAAAAAGGTTTTCCCCCGTATTCTATAAAATCCAAATCTTTCTCAGAAAACCGCTTTCCACTACTTCATCTTCTCAAAGCTCTTAAAAGATCATATTTTTTCAAAATCTTCAGAGAATTACCTTCGAAATCATTTGATTCTACTCTTCCGATTTCTAAATCTTTCGAATCAATTTCTGGTAATTTCTTGTTTCAATTAATTGCATGATCTCAACTTCTCTCTGGTACCTAGGTTTACAAGTTGTGATTCTGTAATTTTTATTAGATCTAAACGCTTATTTGCTAAATTGATGCTAAAATTACTAGTTTGACTTAATTTATTGAAATATCTTACTCAAACTAAACATCAATTTGCATATCGTACAGAAATGGCACATCTTGTTTCACGACCGGGCCAAGGGAAAAAGTACTGCAACTTTGCATCGATGAAGAAAGACATCATTGATGAAAAGTACGTAGTCTTCACCATCACCTCAGATCCGGAATCGCTGGAAATTCTGGAGTGCTTACGAGCGTGTGGACTGGAACGATATTGCTCTACTCATCAGAACATCGTTCACACCCATGAAGCCCTGGAGTTTCTCTACAATCTGCAGAGGGATGAAGACAATGATGCTGACCTGATTTCTTCCGTTGGCGGAATGGAAGTTCGAGTGTCGAATGACGATCTACAGAGGATATTCGGCCTAACTCGAGGAAGCATCAATCCAGAGACCTACACGACTGCTGTAGGAGAAAAGGAATTTCTTGAAGCCGAGCTGTTGAGACCAGCAAATAAGGAGAACACGACGAACGTCAAAGCCTCCTATCTGAAGAGAAAATATCGCCTTCTTCTTGAAATTGTTCAGAAGGTGATCATGTGCTCAACTTACAGCCTTGATGCGGTCACTTCATACAAGATAAGTGTCATGGCTGGGTATGGTCAAGAAGGCTTCAGACATTGATTGGTTGGGTATGGTCAAAGCAAGACTGAGAAAAGACTCCGGGAAGTTCGAACTGACCAAGAGCAATGAAGTGTGCTTATCTTCCAAGTGCTCATTCATACAGAAAATCTCTATCATTCTGTCAGATAAGCTGCCACAGAATTATGAATGGAAAGAGAATGGAGCGAAGATATACCAAGCAAAGCACAAGGCCATATTGGGCAAGGATGAGTCCCTACCTAGACAAGCTGATGAGGATCCGACTCCTTATGTGCCCAAACCCAAGGGAGAAAAGAAAGGAAAAGATAAGGCAAATGCATCGTCTGAAGTGCAGGAAAAGGCCGTTCTAGATAAGAGGATCAAGAGGAAGGATCTGGCCAAGAAACCAGATGCTCAGCGGAAACGTCAGAAGAGAGTCTCATCTCCTCTGAAAACTGCTCCAAGTTCTGCCCAGCAAGTGAGCAGAACAAAGGATGTGATGCAAGTACGATCAGACGAAGAGATAGCAGTCCGCTCTGAGCCAACTATCAGAGAAGTAAGGGAAGAGCAGATGATCGCAGCAGAAGGAGAGAAATCTGTCAGAGGGACAGAAGTGGAGTAATCTGAGGAAGACTCACCATCTGATTCTCTGCCTCTCACCAAGATCTTTCAGAAAGCAAGATCGCCAACGCCCACTTCCAAATCACCATCACCCTCTCCTCAAAAATCATCACCACCATCCTCTCCCCACAAAACCTTCTCACCCTCACCCTCTCCTATCAGAACAACATCTCCCACACCACCAATCAATGAACCCGTTCAGGAAACTGAACACCCTCAACACGCTGAAAAAGAACCTGAACTACAAACATCCCAATCCCCAGTCAAGTCTCAAGAACCTGAGAGATCCGACGAACGTGTGTCCATCTCTCATAATCCCTTCAACACTAGAACAGTGCTTGCTTCACCTGCTCCAGAGAGCCCCATCATAAGGATAATGAAGCAACAGATCAAAGAGTATCTGCTGGATCTGTGCCCTGAATTGGATCAACATCCTAGCATCTAGCAAAAGATAGAAGAGATAGTGTTCTGGAGGGATATCAGACTGAAGAGCATTGAAGAATTTCCGATTCTAATGACAACTCTGGGATCAGATTTCTTTGTAGACTTGGAGATGTAATGTCTAAACAATGCTGGGATTGAAAGTGTTGTTGAATTGACATCTGACGATGATATCAGATGGTTGATTCACGAAAGGTTTGGAATTGCTGATAACAGGGAGGAAACCGTTCAACCTCCTACAGATCATGAGGGAGCTGCCGATGAACCAAGAATAGGTGTTGCAGATGAGACCCGACTTGGAAAGGTTTCAACATCTGAACAGACTGCTATGATGAGCTCTGATACCCTAGATCATTATACTCAGAAGATTCAGGATGGGATCAAGGCTGCATTTGAAGACAAATTTGCAGCGCTCACAGCAGATCTGATGAAGCGATTTGAAGATGAGCAAGCAAAACTAGTTGACAAGGAATGAAGTCACACAGTTGGGATGCACAATGCCATCCTTGCTGAAGTAATGCAACTAGTATATCCTCTTACGGAGAAGCTCAAACTCCAGTCTGAGAAACTCACAGTTCAGACAGAGATGCTCAATCAGACACAGGTACTTTTGGAGAGTGTCTGGGCATCCTTGGACAAAACAAACAACCACTTGGATATGGGTTGGAAAATTTTTCTAGCTTCTACAGAACGAGCAATACAGGAAATCGAAACTGCTCTCAGACGCTTCTACACACTTGCACCTTCTGCCACCGTTCAGATCACTCCTCTTGTTGTCGAGGAACTCAGAGAGGAGATCTCACGGCAATTAACTGCTCTGAACCGCAAGATGTCCAACCTCTTTGATGTAACCAAAAAGGGGGAAGGAAAAGGGAATAAAGAGAAGGAGGAAAAATAGACTCAGACACAGTTGGTAACTTTTTCATCTCTACCAAAAACCACTGTATCTAACTTGCCAGCCACTCCATCTACCGATCTTGTTGCTGAAATGAAAGAAACTGTGGAGCAACATAGTAAAGAGATCGTTGAGCAGAAAAGTGCTCTTTCAGAGGTTACTGCCAGAGTCGACAAGATTGAAGACTTTTCTTCGTTCGTTCAGAAAAGAATGGAAATTGGTGATCAGGCCAAGAGCCTTGAACTCGCTAAGAAATTAGCTGAAGAAGACGAACAAGATGAACCTGAGCAAACTCTGAGGAGGAAGAAAGGCAAAGGAAAGATGATGAAAGCAACTGCGGAAGATCAGAGACAATGCCAAGCTATTCTCCACCAAAAGCCGGATGACTCCTGAACAAGTTCAAGAGCAGACAAGACAGAGAATAAGAGAGGCCGCAATCAAGAAGCAGAAGTTAGCAGAGGCTAAGGGACTGAACATCGCGTATATCCGAAGGAAGAGGAAAAACGAAGCTGCAGCAGAGGAGATTGCTTGGGAGAAGAATGCCCTTCCGGCACCTGTTAAAGGCATCCTCTGTGCATGGTAAGATTTGCTTCCAGAATGGGATCAGATCAGAGGAGAATGGTTATGTGACGTCTACATCCTGGAGAAGATTCCAATTCATCAAGATCAGACTGAAAATGATGATGAATTCCGGAACTGGTAAGATACAAAGTATCCAGACTTCTACCAGACAGTGATGAAAGAAGGCAAGATCATATCACTAATATCAGAAGCTCCACCTTTTGAACTACTCCTTCCACCTTTGCGTCCAGACAACAAGCTAGATCCTGTTAAATTCAAGAATATCTACTATGGATTGGCTGAAAAAGGAGGAATCCATAGAAAAGAAGAGCTGGACAAGCTAATGCAAAGGATGTACAGGATGTTTGGCATCCCCAAAGAGCTGCAAATGTTCAAGTACACCTGAAGATGACAACTTGGAATCAGATGATAGGTACGCTTTTCATGTATTCTACAATGCACACACCTATCTGAATGAAATTTTCCATCTCACTGATTCTAAGACAACATCTCATTGTCTACTGAGGTATGTACTGTTTACATTATCTCATTTCCATTCATGGTATCTATTTTTCTGATTAAGTGTGATTAAGTGTTTTGGTTCCATCAAAAAGGGGGAAATTGTTGGGAAATCTGTAATTTAGTTTTGATGAAAGTTCCAAAAACAGTTGTAATAGGACGGTCGGACACATTGGATTCGATGACTTATAATCGATTAAGATGACCGGTGAAATGTATAGATATCGATGTAAAGATAGGTCACATATTGGGGGAACTCAATATGTATAGGTCAGGTCGAAGTATCAGATGACCCAGATAAGGTCAGATGATCAGAAGACTAAGGACAAATCAGAAGACAAGAAGTCAGAAGATCAGGTGAATACAAGAAGACACCAAGACTCGGATGAACGAAGACTCGGATGAAACGAAGACTCGGGATGAACACGAAGACTCAGATAAACTCAAGACTCAAGATGGTAGAAGACATCGAGGCTCGAGTCACCAAGATCGAAGACTACCGAAGAAGACCAAGACCTATATCGCCGAGTCTGCATATTGAGCTAAGACAATGTGCATCCGAAGACTCAACAAGGTAGATCGATCCGCCATTCGATCAAGTCACCACACTAGTGACAATAAAAAGATACACCGGACATAAACGAATCTTCTACAAAAGGAATATCAATCGCCTAGCGGACAAATTTCGAAGTCTTGCGCCTCATGGGTATCAATGAGAAAGCGACACGTGCACAAAAAAGAGCCGACAATACGGGATCTGATTTGCGGACAAAAATGGCGCTAATCATGCCTACGGCCACGCCGATAATCGGAGCACGTCACAATCATATCCTACAACCTACCTAATATAGCCCGAAATTCAAATTGCTCTCCAACGGCTCTTTGATTTCGGGGTCTATAAAATGGGATTGCTCGAAGGAAGGAAAAGAGAGACCAACAAGTGAGAAACCACATCACATGAACTATTGAGCAAGCGGAACAACAACATTCACGCAAGAAAATTCAAGAAGAATTTCCGCTCGAAGAACACTATATTTGAAGATTATTCTTAGAGTGTTCAACCCATAGTTCTTAGCAAGAAATCCTATCCACTAGCATTTTGGCTACCTAAAATACCAGGATAGATTTCCAGTTGGAACCCTCAAACATTCTTTACCCAAACACAAGTTAGGTTATGTTTGTAGAGTGAGAACTCAATAAACATCTCGGCCATCCCTTGAGGATATAAGTCCCGCAGGTTAAGTTTGTATAGAGTGTGAACTCGGTAAACATCTCGGCCATCCTTTGAAGGATATAAGTCCCGCAGGTTAAGTTTGTAGAGTGGGAACTCGGTAAACATCTCAGCCATCCCGTGAGGGGTATAAGTCCCACAGGTTAAGTTCGGTTAAGGTTCCCCTGTGTTAAGGGAAGAGTGGACGTAGGATGGGTTTCGTCTGAACCACTATAAAAAGTCTTGTGTGCATTTACTTGCTTTCTTATTGCTTTACACTATTCACACAACTGAGTTTTAAACTGCATACATATTCTAAGTTAAGCTCGACCGCACCAAGCAATCGATCGTCGATCGATTGACACCTTAGTCAACTGGTTGAAAACTGACTTAAGAATCTGAATTGATAAAACTGGTTTTTCACATGGGTAAAATTAAGCTTCCACACCACTCAGTTAAACTGACAGATATCAAAATGATCTGCCCTTAGGCACTCAGTAAGATTGAACATCAGTCTAAATTGATACACTCGCACTCTGATCGGGTATTCTGCAAATCACACCTGATCCTCACGAAAAGTTTTGGAAGTCTATTCACTCCTACCCTCTAGACTTCCACCCTCACAAAACCCGTTCGGGACCTACATGGTTACTGTTACATATAAGCAAATCATAACACTAACATCAACTGTGTAGGTCCCGATTTTTCTGAGAAAACTCATGTGCGTGCGCGGAAGACTTCTTGTAATGAATATAAAACAGGGGTGAGGGCAGAGTGATTCAAAATCTTCATTTTTTGGTACCAATGTGTGTGTTTTGCTTATAAACAAATGCATATGACAAGTAAGAACATAAAGCAGTAAAATAAGATCCCAGAAATGTGTGTACCAATGTGTGTGTTTTACCGATGTGTGTGTTTTACCGAGTTCACACTCAACCGATCCCAGAAATAAGATCCCAGTAAAATAAGATCTTCGTTTTTTGGTACCAATGTGTGTGTTTTACCGAGTTCACACTCAATCGATCCCAGAAATAAGAAACTAGAATCCCTAGTCTGAAATCTTGCGGTAAAATAAACTTAACCTAACTTTTGGGTTTGGGTAAATATTTGTTTGGTTTCCAACTAGGTTTAGATTTTACCTTACATTTGTTTAGACTCAATGCTAAGGATGGGAAAATCTCTCTAAGCTTAGGATATGGCATTTGTGCTTAGATCTAGGGTAGAACACTCTTCGAATATATGCGTGTATTTCTTTCTCTGTGTTCTATGGTGGGAATGCTTGAGTATATGGCTCTTTGCTCTGTAGCATCTTTTGCCACATTCTCCACACGAATAATGAAGGAAGAACTTGTATTTATAGTGTGGATTTGAATGTTACCGTTGGAGAGAATCACATTCAAATTCATACTATATTCATAGCTTTTTTGACTTTTTCAGGGCTTGTCGTCTTCCTCTCATTGGTCCACGTCGAAATTTGAATCTACTTGGCTATATTCTTGAAAACTTCTTACGAGTCTCGGGATCTTGATTCTATCCGAGCCTTGAGGTTATCCCGAGTATCGCCCGAGCCTTGAGTTATCTGAAGGCTATCCGAGCCTTGAGTTATCGAGCTATCGAGCCTTGAGTTATCGAGCTATCTCGAGCCTTGAGGTTATCGAGCATCGAGCCTTGGTTTATCTTAGCATACGAACCTTGAGTTATCTCGAGCCTTCCGAGCCTTGATTTATCGAGCCTAAGGTTTCTTGATTATTGAGACTTCTTCTTGATGGACCTTATGCGATGGGTCATCACCGACCTCGAGGCTTCTTGAGTTGGCTCTTCCGTCGAGACATCGACCTCAGTCACATTTACTAAGGCTATCTTATTTCTTCTTGCGATCTTATCAGCTCGTGATCGAGATCAACACTTCTTCGAGATCAACATGCTCGGAGGATATCAGTCAATACATCAGGTTAGCATATCAGTTTTATCATATATGATCTCGATCACGTCTGATCTTGATCAATCTCATCTGCTCCTCTTCATATCTGATCTCGATCACGTCTGATCTTGATCAGTCTTATCTGTTCATCTTCGATCGACCGCAACCTTCTTCGATTTTTTGGCTTTAGCTTTTCTTCTCTTCGATTTTGCTCATTTCATCACTAACTCGAACTCATCGACTCATCGATCTCGATCATTCTAAATCGCAACCTCTTTGATCTCGATCATCTTCTTCTGATTTCATGAGTTCCCCCTCAATTTGTTCTCTCATTCCCCCTTAACTTGTTATCTGTAAAATAGCTTGAATAACACAAGTTGATAATGTTTTGGCATAATTTATCAAAACTAAAATATCCCAACAATTTCCCCCTTTTTGATAATGATTCCAAAACATTTAAAATATATGCATTTATACAGAGATCGTGTTTTTATTTTAAAATAGATCAGTTCAGGTGGTCACTTTGAAAATCGTGAACTTTTGAACTCCCGCTCTGATACCAATTGATGGTATCAGTTCAGATGTTCACATTGAAAAACAGTGACCTTTTGAACTACCCGCTCTGATACCAATTGATGGTATCAGTTCAGATGTTCACATTGAAAAACAGTGACCTTTTGAACTACCCACTCTGATACCAATTGATGGTATCAGTTCATATGTTCACATTGAAAAACAGTGCCCTTTTGAACTACCCGCTCTAATACCAATTGTAGGTCCCAATTTTTGTGAGAAAACCCATGTGCGTGCGCGGAAGACTTCGTGTAATGCATATAAAACAGGGGTGAGGGCATAGTGATTCAAATTCTTCGTCTTTTGGTACCAATGTGTGTGTTTTGCTTATAAACAAATGCATATGACAAGTAAGAACATAAAGCATTAAAGAACACACAAGATTTTATAGTGGTTCGGACGAAACCCGCCCTACATCCACTCTTCCCTTAATACAGGGGCACCTACTTAACCGACTTAACCAACGGGACTTATCTCCCTCACGGGATTGCCTACCCTCCCTTTCGGGATTGTTATATGTTTACCGAGTTCACACTCAAACGGGTCTTATCTCCCTCACGGGATTGCCTACCCTCCCTTATGGGATTGCTAGATGTTTACCGAGTTCACACTCAACCGATCCCAGAAATAAGAAACTAGAATCCCTAATCTGAAATCTTGCGGTAAAAAAAACTTAACCTAACTTTTGGGTTTGGTTAAAGATTTGTTTGGTTTCCAACTAGGTTGAGATTTTCCCTTACATTTGTTTAGCCTCAATGGTAAGGATGGGAAAATCTCTCTAAGCTTAGGATATGGCATTTGTGCTTAGATCTTGGATAGAACACTCTTCGAATATATGTGTGTATTTCTTTCTCTGTGTTTTATGGTGGGAATGCTTGAGTATATGGCTCTTCGCTCTGTAGCATCTTTTGCCACATTCTCCACAGAATAATGAAGGAAGAACTTGTATTTATAGTGTGGATTTGAATATTTGGTTGTAGAGAATCACATTCAAATCCATACTAATACAATAAGCTTTTTGCGACTTTTTAGGGCTTGTCGTCTTCCTCTCATTGGTCCATGTCGGTTGAATCTAACGGTATATTCTTGATTTCTTACGAGTCTCGGGATCGTCGATTCTACTCGAGCCTTGAGTTATCGAGCTATCGAGCCTTCGGGTTATGTGAGCTATCTGAGCCTTCAAGTTATCTAAGTTATCCCGAGCCCCGAGGTTATCCCGAGCTATCGAGCCTTGAGTTATCGAGACATCTGAGCCTTGATTTATCTTAGCCCCGACCTTGGGGTTATATGAGCCTTGAGCCTTGAGTTGCTCCCGAGCCTAAGGTTTCTTGATTCGTGAGGACTTAACCTGCGGACCTTTATGCGGCAGCATCTTGACACTTTCGAGGCTGCGAGTTTGACTCTTACGAATCGGACATCGACCCTCGATCCACATTTACTAAAGGCTATCGATTTCTTCTTGCACGATCCGATCGCTTTCGATCGATCGGATCAACACTTCTTCGGATCAACATATCGGGATAGCATCGGTCGATTACATCGAGGTTAGCATATCATTTTTATCATATCGATCTCGATCACGCGTCGATCTTGATCGGTCTCATCGCTCCTCTTCATATCGATCTCGATCACGCGTCGATCTTGATCGGGTCTTATCTCGCTTCATCTTCGATCGCAACCTTCTCTTCGATTTCTTTGGCTTTAGCTTTTCTTCTCTTCTAATTTTGCTCAGCTCATCAGCTAACTCCGGAACTCATCTGACTCATCTGATCTCGATCATTCTCGTCTGCAGCCTCGTCTAATCTCGATCATCTTCTTCTGATTTCTTGAGTTCCCCCTCAATTTGTTCTCTCATTCCCCCTTAACTTGTTATCTGTAAAATAGCTTGAATAACACAAGTTGATAATGTTTTGGCATAATTATCAAAACTAAATATCCCAACAATTTCCCCCTTTTTGATAATGATGCCAAAACATTTAAATTATATGCATTTATACAGAGATCGTGTTTTTGTTTTAAAATAGATCAGTTCAGGTGGTCACTTTGAAAATCGTGAACTTTTAGATGGTACCAGTTTCCCCCTTTTTGATAATGGTACCAGTTTAGATGTTCACATTGAAAAATAGTGAACTTTTGAACTCCCGCTCTGATACCAATTAATGGTATCAGTTCAGATGTTCACATTGAAAAACAGTGACCTTTTGAACTACCCGCTCTGATACCAATTGATGGTATCAGTTCAGATGTTCACATTGAAAAACAGTGACCTTTTGAACTACCCGCTCTGATACCAATTGATGGTATCAGTTCATATGTTCACATTGAAAAACAGTGACCTTTTGAACTACCCGCTCTGAAACCAATTTAACTACCCGAAGAATTTGAATCACTATGCCCTCACCCCTGTTTTATATGCATTACACGAAGTCTTCAGCGCACGCACATGAGTTTTCTCACAAAAATCGGGACCTACAATTGGTATCAGAGCGGGTAGTTCAAAAGGTCACTGTTTTTCAATGTGAACATATGAACTGATACCATCAATTGGTATCAGAGCGGGTAGTTCAAAAGGTCACTATTTTTCAATGTGAACATCTGAACTGATACCATCAATTGGTATCAGAGCGGGTAGTTCAAAAGGTCACTATTTTTCAATGTGAACATCTAAACTGGTACCATCAATTGGTATCAGAGCGGGAGTTCAAAAGTTCACGATTTTCAAAGTGACCACCTAAACTGATCTATTTTAAAACAAAAACCCAATCTCTGTATAAATGCATATATTTTACAAATGCATTTAGGCTAAACAAATGTAAGGGAAAATCTCAACCTAGTTGGAAACCAAACAAATCTTTACCCAAACCCAAAAGTTAGGTTAAGTTATTTTACCGCAAGATTTCAGACTAGGGATTCTAGATTCTTATTTCTGGGATCGATTGAGAGTGAACTCGGTAAACATCTAGCAATCCCGAAAGGGAGGGTAGGCAATCCCGTGAGGGAGATAAGTCCCGTTTGAGTGTGAACTCGGTAAACATCTAGCAATCCCAAAAGGGAGGGTAGGCAATCTCGTGTGTGTTTTGCTTATAAACAAATGCATATGACAAGTAAGAACATAAAGCAGTAAAGAACACACAAGATTTTATAGTGGTTCGGACGAAACCCGCCCTACATCAACTCTTCCCTTAATACAGGGGCACCTACTTAACCGACTTAACCAACGGGACATATCTCCCTCACGGGATTGCCTACCCTCCCTTTCGGGATTGTTAGATGTTTACCGAGTTCACACTCAAACGGGACTTATCTCCCTCACGGGATAGCCTACCCTCCCTTTCGGGATTGCTAGATGTTTACCGAGTTCACACTCAACCGATCCCAGAAATCAGAAACTAGAATCCCTAGTCTGAAATCTTGTGGTAAAACAAACTTAACCTAACTTTTGGGTTTGGGTAAAGATTTGTTTGGTTTCCAACTAGGTTGAGATTTTCCCTTACATTTGTTTAGCCTAAATGCTAAGGATGGGAAAATCTCTCTAAGCGTAGGATATGGCATTTGTGCTTAGATCTAGGGTAGAACACTCTTCGAATATATGCGTGTATTTCTTGCTCTGTGTTTTATGGTGGGAATGCTTGAGTATATGGCTCTTCGCTCTGTAGCATCTTTTGCCACATTCTCCACACGAATAATGAAGGAAGAACTTGTATTTATAGTGTGGATTTGAATGTTACCGTTGGAGAGAATCACATTCAAATTCATACTATTCTGTAGCTTTTTACAGCTTTTTCAGGCTTGTCATCTTCCTCTCATTGGTCCACGCCAAATTTGAATCTAGCGGCTATATTCTTGAGTTTCTTCTGAGTCTCAGGATCTTGATTCTATCCTGCCCTTAGGTTATCTGAGATGTCTGAGCCTTCTAGGTTATCTGGGTTATCCGAGCCTTCAAGTTATCTTGAGCTATCTGAGCCTTGGGTTATCCGAGCTATCCCGAGCCGCCGAGTTATCCGAGCATCGAGCCTTGTTTATCTTAGCCTTACGAGCCGGGTTATCGAGGCTTCCGAGCCTTGGTTATGCGAGCCTCGGGTTTCTTGATTCAGGAGACTTCTTCTTGGCCGGACCTTATGCGATCGGGCATCTTGACACTCGGGCTTCTTGAGTTAAAATTCTTCTTAATTCGTATATCATCGACCCTCAGTCACATTTACTAAGGCTATCTTATTTCTTCTTGCCTGATCTGATCAGCTCGACTGATCAGATCAACACTTCTTCAGATCAACATATCAGGATAGCATCAGGTCAGTACATCAGGTTAGCATATCAGTTTTATCATATCTGATCTCGATCACATCTGATTTTGATCAGTCTCATCTGCTCCTCTTCATATCTGATCTCGATCACGTCTGATCTTGATCAGTCTTATCTGCTCATCTTCTAATCTGCAACCTTCTCTTTTGATTTGATGGCTTTATCTTTTCTTCTCTTCTGATTTTGCTCAGCTCATCAGCTAACTCCAGAACTCATCTGACTCATCTGATCTCGATCATTCTCGTCTGCAGCCTCGTCTGATCTCGATCATCTTCTTCTGATTTAGTGAGTTCCCCCTCAATTTGTTTTCTCGTTCCCCCTTAACTTGTTATCTGTAAAATAGCTTGAATAACACAAGTTGATAATGTTTTGGCATAATTTATCAAAACTAAAATATCCCAACAAACTGTGATACGAAATTAACCCAAAAATGCCTATAATTTTCAACTTAGTGATAATATATATATCATGATAAAATCAGCATGTGGGGGTGGCGAGGCCGCAAACAGTCAGAACCGTATTGGCGTTGGAGTCGAGATAGGGTTTGAGGATTGGGTCTTTAAGGTACTCACAGAAGCACGATTGTTGTTCCTTAAGCTTACTGCAACATTCCGACGACGGATCTTGCCCATCCACTATCGCCGGAAGACATGAGCTCAGTTGGTCTGGGCTGCAATCCTCCGCCGCTGTCACCAGCACCACCAACATCGCCACCGCGCACCACATTGCAACATCCTTCATCATCTTCAGATATGTATCGCTATATAGAGAGTGTGTATAGGTAAAAATTGTGATATTTCTGTGAGAAGAATGGTGCTGCATATATAGGAGTGGAGGTTATTATTGGATTAATTTTATTGGAGTAATTAACATATTTCGTTTTTTGCTAGGTGAGATTTGCATGCATTACTTTTTTTTCTCGTAATATACACATTTGCTTTCCCTGATTGGAATAAAAATGACTAGTTCAATGTAGAGAATCTGAAGGCATTCAATAGTGCAACTACCAAGTCTCAAATAGAGAAAAGGAAAATTAGTTTTCATAGATTCAATGGATTTGCAACTACCAAGTCTCAAATAGAGAAAATGAAAATTAATTTTCATAGATTCAATGGATAACCAAGTCTCAAATAGAGAAAAGGAAAATTAACTTTCATAGATTAAATGGATAACAACTTGCATTATGAGGTCCAACTACTTTAGGAACAAATTTTCTTCTCCTATATATTCCCATGAGGTGTAATTTGATAATTTGTACATTAGAGATCTATACTGCACACTAGACGTCAAAATGGACCAGAGCCATTGGGCTGGCCCTCCCCCGCCTATATATGAGGCGGATTTAGTTGAGTATTTACAGACCCGCTTAGGAGCTGATCTATGTGGATTGGCCCGTGAACTTTTAAAAAATTAATTTTTTTTTAATATTAATGTTCAATTTAATTAAAATACGGATTCAAAAATACAAAAATAATTTGCTTCTCACTTACGCACACATCATACAAAAAGAACGTTTTATTTATTACGACTATTTTTTGGATAATGTTGCTTAATTTTTAAGTTTATTGTAAGTTTTGTTTATTTTTTTTTATTTTATTTATCAAGGCATTGTTCATATGTTTCTTAAAATTTATACAAATTTTCATGTGAAACATGTTCATACTGTGAAATTGATATTATTACACTTATAAAATGATACCACAACTCTTATAGACTAATACCTATAATATTTAATGTTATGATCTTAACTTACAAGTGTTGTGGTGTTAGTTTATAAGTGTAATTGTAAAATTTTAATGTTATGAACAAATTGCACCGAAAACCTACTCTAAAATTTATTATAAATAATACATTTAAAAAAATAATATTTTATAAAAAAAAGTCTGCGGGCTAGCCCGCTACCTGCTATGGGTTGAGTTGAGTAGTTCTTAGCTCAAACCCGTTGTGGATTGGCCCACCAAAAACCATAAAAAAAGTGGATGGTTGAGGTGGGTTGTGGATCGGCTCGCCCCGCTAACGCATTCTTACAGCTCTAATGCACACACAGGCTCGTATATTAATAATAAAATATATTTTTAAACACATTAAAACATGTAATCATTGATGTTGGGAAATTTGTATTTAGTTTTGATGGAAGTTCCAAAACAGGTTGTAATAGGACCAGTCAGATCTGTTAGCTAGCTGATGAATTAGAATCAGATGATCAGAAGACTAAGACAAGTCAGAAGACAAGAAGAAGTCAGATGATCAGGTGAAGACAGAAGACACTGAGACTCAGATAAACCTGAGACTCAGATAAACCTGAAGAATCAGATAAGCGTGAAGACTCAGATAAACCTGAAGACTCAGATAAGCGTGAAGACTCAGAGAAACCTGAAGACTCAGTATGACACTGAAAACACTGAGAGTCAGAGTAACCTAAAGATCAGAAGACTACCAGAAGACCAGAAGACCTACATCAGCCGAGTCTGCAAATTGTGCTAAGACAATCTGCATCAGAAGACTCTATCAGGTAGACTGATCAATTATCTGATCAGGTCAGCTCACACCTGGCGTCAACCTAAATGGTACACCAAACAATACGAATATTCTACAAAAGGAATATCAAACGTAAATGGACAAATACTGAAGTGCCGTACTCGTAAAGCCAAAGAGAAAGCGACACGTGCAAAAAAAAGAGCTGACAATGCGGGATTCGATGCTGCGGAGACAAACGACGCTAATCATGCCTTCGGCCACGCCGATATTTGGAGCACGTCACATCAAATCCTACGAGCCTACCAAATATAGCCTGAAATTCAAATTGCACTCCAACGGCTCTTTGATTTCGTGGTCTATAAAATGGGATTGCTCTTCAAAAGTGAAGAAGAACAACCGAAAAGCGGAACAATGGAAATAACGCAAATTATCAAGAAGCAAAAGCTATAGTAGAATTACCGCTTGAAGAACACCAAATTTGAAGATTATTCTTAAGTGTTCTTCCCATTGTTCTTAGCATAGAAATCTCATCCTCTAGCATTTGGCTACATAAACACTAGGATAAATTTCTAGTTGGAACCACAACAAATCTTTACCCAAACTCAAAGTTAGGTTAAGTTTGTTTTGCAAGATTTCAGACTAGGGATTCTAGTTCTGATTTCTGGGATCGGTTGAGTGTGAACTCGATAAACATCTGTTGGGTGTTGGACTAACACATTAAACTAAGTCCACTCGATTAAGTTGGTTTAGTTGGTGCTACTTGTGACAGGGAAGAGTGGATGTAAGACTGATTGTCTGAACTACTATAAAAATCTTGTGTGCATTTACTTGCTCTTTATTGCTTTACACTATTACATACAATTGAGCTTAAAATTGCATACATATTCTAAGTTAATATCAGTCTGCACCAAGCAACTGATCTGATCAGGTTAACAGCTTAGTCAGCCGATTGAAAACATACTTGAGAATCTGCTTTGATAAAACTGGTTTTTCACACGGGTATTAACTAGCTTCCGCACTATCAGTTAAAATGACAGATATCAAACTGATTTGCCCTCAGGCACTCAGTAAGATTGAATATTAGTGCAAACTGATGCACTTGCACTCTGATCAGGCAAACTGCAATCACACCTGATCTGCACGAAAAAGTTTTCAGAAGTCTATTCACCCCTCCCCTCTAGACTTCTCCCCTCACGAAACCCGTTCGGGACCTACAAGTGGTATCAGAGTAGTGGTTCTACGGACCACTGGCTTTGAGTATCATCGGTTCTTAAGGAATAATCTTTGTGGTCACTTGAACTGATCTTGAAAAACCGTTTTCAAAACTCATTCGTTTTCAAAATCACTATCAGCATGGATAATACCTCTGGTATGTATCATGATTTGCCTAAATTTTCCATTGATGAGTATGCAGATTGGACAATATAAATGTGCAACCATCTGGGGTCAATAAGCGGCAGAATGATGGAAGTCATTGAACGAGGACCCATCATCATCTATCACGACAACCCAGCTGTTGGAGGTGATTTGTTGGGATTTTACTGAAAAGTATGCTTTTTACTTTGTATAATCGAAACTGAATTTTCAGACTTATTTACTGAAATAAATTGTTTATCACTGATGCTTTAAATATGATTGAATGTTATAAATATTTACTGCATAAATGTTCAATAATTCGTACATGTTACATCAGTAGTTAATTTAGTGATACCGGATCACGAGAAGATTAAATGTGCGGTCCTTTTGTAACTAAAAAGTACGCCATTCACGACCTAGATGGAAAATGAACAACCATCGCGAAAGGTTGAGGTGTAAGGCTCAGATTGGTTTGTCTTGACCAAGAGATTACACTAGTGCATGACGTGATCTGTTGAATAGGACCTCTGAGGAGGATAAATTCTCTGAGGCGAAGCAGGGAAGAATTAGACCTCGGTGGTTCGTTGTTTTTAACTTTCGTCCCTTAAATAGGATCACGTGGGATTGGTAACTATTGCTTTGACTTATCATGGGTAGCTTAATTAGAGATTCAATACTTTTTATCTTGGGCAATATTATTGGTCACATGTGATTGCTAAGATTTAATACGAAGAATCGTGTGCAAGCACGCTTGCTTGATTTGCCCCTTGGGAGGTTCATAAGTTTTATCATACCAAATCTTGCAAGTGGAATTAGTTTTCGGTATGGATAATAATGTTGAATCGTTCTCGACCAAGGACAAAAGATGTTAATTAACGGAAAGCTATTTCAAAGGGCTTGAATTAATTAATGGGCTAGATAATCTTAAACACGGAAAATAATGACGGGGAGCCATATTGATTTGTTAATATATGGGTTAAGATGGATAGGGCAATATTAATTATGTAGTGAGATTAATTAATATTTACGGGCTTGAATTATATTGTGGCTCAATATTAGATATTCAAGATCCATTAGAAGGTCCAATCTTAATTCTCCTAAAGGCCCCCTGAGTAGCCCAACATATAGTCCAATAACCGAAAAAGGTGATTAAAATAAAATAAATATTGTTGCTTATATTTCCTCTAAATTTTGAAATTTATGGATAAAAAGAGAGAAATATTTTCTTTGAATTTTGTTATGGAATGAAGATATGTATTCTTGGAATACAAGGTTATCTCATTAAATTCAAGAAATCTCCCACTTGGTTATTCATAAGGGATATTTCGAAATTTTGAAAATAGAGGGCAAGGAAGATTTTCTTGAAAAGATATTATGGAAGATATGTATTTCTTGAAATACAAGAATATCTCATAAATTCAAGAAGATCCAAATCTTGAAATCTTGCACTCCAAATTTTCGAAAATTCCATATATTGAGGAGGTGGGATTTTTGTGGAATATTTTAATTATGGGAAAAAGAATATAAGGGATATATTCAAGATTTCTTGGTGACCAAGAAAAGTCATTTCCCACATTGAAATATCACTAAAATTTCGACCACTCCCTCTCCTATAAATAGGGGATGATTAGTTCATTCCCAAGTACAATTCCATGTGCTAGAAATATTAGCAAATCCACAAAAGTGGTGCAACAAAGTTTATTTTTTGAGCAAGGGCTAAGGGAATACTTGGGAAGTCCTTTTGGTTAGTCCGTCCGACCGAAGTCACTGCCATCCCGAGAGGTACGTTCACGTAAACCCGAAGAGATTCATGCGAGGTTTTATGTGGCTTTTTATATGCATGATATGTTGTTGCAATTATTATTTGAATTAATATAGGATTAATTCATGCTAGTAATAATTAATTAATTAAATTTGTATTTAAATGTGTAACTAATTGCCCAACAATTGGTATCAGAGCCACGGTTTTGGGCTCTGAATTTTTTAAATTGTAATTTAATTCATGGACATTAAATTTGAAATTGGATAGTAGAACTGTTAGATCTGTTTTGCAGGTATCCAATTATCATGGATTTTAATGTTTATTTTTGCATGCATATAAACTGTGGTTTTTTAATTCGATTCGTTCGGATTTGTTTTGCCTCGTGACAAAATCCACGAGTAGACTAGGATTTGTTTGATTTGATCAATGTAATAGACTAGTCTAGATCTAGGTTTATTTATTTTTGTAAATAAATTGTAACCGGATCGGAACGAAGAGACGAAGAATTAAAGGGCGAAATCGAACCAGCGTGGGGCGGTGGGTACCGGCATGCATGGGCGCAGGGCGAAGGCTAGGAGGCGGCCCAAGACGAGAAGAAGGGTCGGACAAGACGGCAAAGGACACCCGTGCCGAATGCGGACGGGCGGATCGGGCGCATGTAGCGGATACGCTGGGCCGCCGAGGTCACGGGCGAGGCGGAGGCGGGAGCGTCGTGGCGCGGATGCGCGTCGCCGCCGAGATCTGTCGATGCTCGCCGACATCGCCGATGCGTCTTGCCGAGGCATCGGCGGGCATAACTCGCGGGCGATGCCGAAGCCGCCGAGGTATCCTAGGCCAAGTGACGCCCGGAGGCGGGGCGTGAATCCCCGTACGCAAGCCGCTTGGCATGGCGGTTCGAGACGGAAGTATTTTTCGAGACTAAGCGAGTGGGAGAAATTCGAGGCGTGTTTCTTCAGGATCAAGCCAAGAAAAATCAAACCATGACAATTGGATAATTTGTGCCCAATATGTTTATTTTTTTCGCTTTTGCTTGATTTATTTGTGTTATCTTATGCTTTATTTAATTTGTTTAAATGTGTTTGCATGAGGGTTGCCAAATGGAAAAATCTCAACTTCAAAAATTACTAAGTATGTTTAAATAAATTAATTGACAATTTTATTCCGGATAATAAAATTGAATTAATTTTGACCTCCATGATTTATTTATTTGTGAATTCTTTTTGGAGAAATTCCCCAGGGGGCGGCCAAAAGATAGGTTTCACATGAATGAATTTCAAACGGATGATTGTGGGTTATTACTAGTGGCGACGATGACACTCCCCACGAGGCTCGATCAAAGCGAAATAGTAATCCTGTATTTAATCATGGTTATTACTTAGGTATAAAATTGATATGCATATACTTCCCCGAAGTCCCTGTCAATTTTATATTGGTCAAGTGGGAGCCAACTATTAATCTGGATATTAAAAGATTGTAATTGTTCTTGTTTGTAACCTGCTTGAATGTGTTTATAATGACCCACCCCACGTGGCTTATTTAAACTGTTTTGAGATGTTGGCTGATGCATGTTCATATTTTTTTTGAGATTTTAATATGATGCATGTGATCAAACCTTGTGATATATTTGTGCTTATGCATATTATTGTTTATTTCAGTTCATCATGTCGCAACCTTCTAATCCACTATCGAATATACCTAAAGACCTTTTGCTTTTTGGTGAAAACTATTTTGGTTGGAAACACAAAATAAAATCTGTCCTAACCGCATCATCTTCCGAATGGGTACTTGATTCACCAAAACCCGAAAAACCAACTAAGGATGCCGGAATATGGGATGAGATGATTTATGGTGAATGGGAGCTGGCAAACGGTTTGATGAAGGAAACAATTCTGGCACATATGTCAGATGCGTTGAGGCGCCTTCATCAAGAATATGAGTCAGCTGCAGACATCTTAAAGAATCTCGAAGCGATGTTCGGACATCAGACCCATATGGCAGTCCAAAGTGTGAAGCAAGAAATTGCTCAGTTAAAATTGGAAAAAGGGACGACTGCAGCACAACACGTCTTTAGGGTTATGGTGCTATTTGAGGAACTTGAGATCCTCGGCGAAAAATATGACTTCAATACTAAGGTTGATTTCATTCTCCAATCCTTACCAAAGAGCTATAATCACCGCTATCTTGAGTATCTAATGGTAGATCAAGATTTTAAAGTGGAGGATTTTATAAATGCTTTGACTTTGGTTGAAAAGGAAGTGGAGCGCGAGGAAAAGAACTTGGGGAAACGAAAATCTTCTCTTCATCCTAGATCAAGTGGTGATAAGGATGATGAAAAGAGAAGAAGGTTAAACCAAGAAGACTCAACATCAAATAGAAGCATGGGATCAAGTATGAGGAAAACTTTGGAAAGCGGGAGAGTAGGACAATCGAGGTCAGCCTGTTCCGATCCCAAAAGGAAAGGAAAGAAAGGTAATACTCACGCACTAGTTGTTTGAAACTTGTTTAAAGAAACAGTATGCCTCCCATGTTGTGGGTGGTGGATACGGGATCCACTAATCATGTTTGTTTCACATTACGAGGGTTCAAGCCGGACCCGGCAACTTAGTGGGAGTGAGGTCCTCATCACACTAAAGCGATGCTTCGAGAGTGTGGCGGTGAAGCGATGGGAGAAGTGCACTGTCTTTTGAAGACGGTGTTTTAATTTTTTGAGATATTCTTTACGCGTTCGGATTTTAGAAAGAATTCATTTTCAGTTTCTAAACTTTTATGATGGATATTTGGTTACTTTTTAATAAAGTTGTTACCATTTTTCTTTTGATAAATTTATCGTCATGGAACGTTGTTGAATGATCTCTATACCAATTAACTGTGCACACCACTCACTTAAATGTATCCTATAACACATCAATCTGTTTCGAGAAAAGAAAAACGTTCATCGGCGTGAGCAGAGACACTTCTTTGGCATCTAAGATTGAGTCATATAAATCCAAAGAGGATCCAAAGGTTGGTGAGAGACGGTTCATTAGGGCTTCTCCAAGTTGAACCGATTCCAACCTGCGAATCATGTTTGGAGAGTAATATGACCGAGAGGGCATTTGGAGCCAAGGGAATAGGGCTAAAGAAGTGTTAGAGATCGTTTACAAAGATGTGTGTAGTTCAATGTCAACTAAAGCAAGAGGAGGTTATGAGTAATTTTATTGATGATTACTCAAGGTACATTTTCCTTATGAAGCATGAATCGAGACCTTTGAGAAATTCTAAGAATTTAAGGCTCAAACAGAGAATCACAAGGAAAAACGTATCAAGTCTCTACGATCGATCCGATCGGAGGCGAATACCTCAAAGAATGAGTTTTGAACTACTTATCGATGAAGGATTTATATCGACTCATCAAGCACCGGAACCCCTCAACAAAAGCGGGGTTGCGGAGAGCGAAGAAACATAATTCTTTTGGAAATGGTTAGATCAATGATGAGTTATCGCGGATCTTCCCGAAGTCGATTCGGGGGTCATACCTTGGAAAGCGGCGACTTACATTACGAACTTGGTGCTATCCAAATCGGTTCCCAAAAACCCCAAAGATTTGTGGACCCGGCGCAAGCCTAGTATGAGACACATGAGAATTTTTGGGGTGTCCGCCCACGTGTTGGACAAGGAAATCGAGTAAATGGATCCTCGATCGAGAATTAAGGTTGTTTGTAGGATACCCCAGGAACAAAAAAAGGGTGTATGTTCTATAGTCGAAGATCATAAGGTGGTCATCCGCACCCACTTTAGATTTTTGGAAGGAGACTATATGAACCAAAGAAAACCTAGAAGTGAGATTACCTTAAATGAGCTTAAAGGGCAAACCTCAGTGGCAACTGTACTAGATGATATACCAAACGATACGTTTTCACAACCGAAACCTCATCATAGTGGGAGGGTTGTTAGACAGCCCGAGAGATTCGTGGGAATAGGAGAGTCCTCGGATTTGATTCCCGGAATCAGACCCATGGACATATGACAAGGCACTCCAAGATAAGGATGCGGGTTCTTGGCAAACAAAGAATGAAAGCGAAATGGGTTCTATGTTTCATAATAGAGTGTGGGGAGCTAGTCGAACCACTTAATGGGGTCAAACCCATTAGATGTAAGTGGGTATATAAGAGGAAAAGAGGACCGGACGGGAAGGTTGAAACCTTTAAAGCAAGACTAGTGGCGAAAGGTTATACTCAGAAAGAATGGATCGATTATGAGGAAATTTTTTCGCCCGTAGCCATGCTTAAGTCCATCCGTATTCTCTTATCGATTGCTGCGCACTTCGACCTTGAAATCTGGCAAATAGATGTCTAGACAGCTTTCCTTAACGGAAGTCTTGATAAAGAGATGTATATGCAACAACACCAAGGTTTCATTGAAACAGGCCAAGAACACCTAGTTTGTAAGCTCAAGAGGTCCATTACGGACTCAAACAGGCATCCAGAGCTTGGAACCAAAGTTTTGATCATGTAATAAAGTCTTATGGGTTTGATCAAAACGATTTTGAAAGTTGTGTGCATAAAAGCGTGTCGGAACTGCGTTGGTATTCTTAGTACTATATGTAGATTACATTGTGATCATCGGGAACGATGTGAAGGTGTTATCAGACGTAAGGGCATGGCTTTCAAAATAGTTTGATATGAAAGACTTAGGGAAAGCCGGACACATCCTTGAGATCAAGATCACTCGAGATCGCAAGAAAAGAATGATCGGGTTATCGCAAGTTTCATACATAGATACTGTCTTGAAATGCTTCAACATGAAAGATTCCAAGAAAGGATTTGTACCTTTCAGACTTGGAATCCATCTATCCAAGAAATGTCCCCTAAGACGCAAAAGGAGATAGATGACATGAAAGGCATTCCTTATGCTTCGGCTGTCGGAAACCTTATGTATGCAATGCTGTGTACGAGACCGGATATCTGCTTTGTCGTGGGCATGGTAGCAAGATATCAAAGTAACCCAGGGAAAGCGCATTGGACGACAGTTAAAACATTCTGAAGTGTCTGAAAAGAACTCGGGATAGAATGTTGATTTATCAGTCAGATACTCCAATCCCCATCGGCTACACGGACTCGGATTTCCAATCAGGTTTAGATTCCAGAAATTACCTGCCTCAGTTAGTGTGTTTCCATTTGGGAAGTGTAGCCATCAAATGGACGAGTGTGAAGCAGAAATGCATCACTGACTCAACCATGGAAGTCGGGTAAGTAGCTGCTTGTGAAGCAGTGAAAGAACAGATTGGGCTCTAGATCTTCTTAGTAGACTTGGATGGTGTTCTGAATTTGTCTAGCAATATCTGCTAGGGGCAGTTGCATATTCAAGAGAACTAAGAGTCCACGAGTCAAACAAACACATTAAAGGAAAGACATCTTATACGAGAAATCGTTAAGAGAGGAGATATAGATGTGGCAAAGATAGCGTCTGAGGACAGCCTAGCAGATCCATTCACAAAGTGTCTGCCTCTGAATACATTCGAGAGACATGTGAGTGGAATGGGTGTCAAAACCGTTGCCAATCTGCTTTGAGTATAAGTGGGAGAAATTATTAGGTTCGTGTAGGTGACATCACGGACTACGCAAGACATGTTGTAGTATACTTAAAAGCAGACTTTGAGTATAAGTGGGAGATTGTTGGGATTATACTGAAAAGTATGCTTTTTACTTTGTATAATCGAAAGTGAATTTTCAGAAAAGCCATGGTTGGTGACACATCAGGAATTGATGATTTCTATCTGTCTTCTGAGGATTCTGGCTACTCATCAATAGAGGACTTCTGTCTGATAAGCAATGCTGATGATTTCTTCGACCATGAAGATCTGATATTCTCCTCAAATGATGAAATTTGTCTGATGGCTAAGGAGGAAGACCAGTCTGAGGTAACCTCCAAACCTTCTGCTCTTTCAATTTCCACACCAGCTATAATTAGCACACATGCTGGAGAGATTGACTTGCAACTCTACTCTGAGCAATTGTTTGATGATCTCTCTAACGCAGTAGACACTTATACTATAGTGGAAGCTGAAAACGATAAGCTAAGGATCAAAAATACTCAGCTTGTTAAAGAGAACGCTATTAGAAAAGTAGCTGAACTGAAATCAGCTGAAGCTGCTCAGAAGGTAACTGAAGAACTGAAAGTTCTGAAGGTTAAATCTTCTGATCAGGAGAAGCAGATTAAAGAATAGCTGGCAATAAACAAATAGCAAGCTGATGATTTCAAAATCCTACAAGCTAAGTTTGATGAACTCTTCCGACTACATGAGAGTCTGAAATCTACTGAGGATAGTTTACGCAAGAAAATAGAGGTTTTCACAAAATCTTCAAAAACTGTTCAAGATATGAACACCTATTTTCGAACACCGGCTAACAAGAAGGGAATTGGGTATGAGAACCCTTCTACATCCTCAAAAGCCCCGTTTGGTTCACTCCAAAAGGGTGTAATCAAATTAGTCTTTGACATAGATACACAAAAAGCAAAATATGTATCTAATAAGGGAAAGAGACATGCTGAGCAAGTAAGGCAAGTGCCTAATCAGAAAGGGAACAGAAATGGACCCCAACTGATTAAGCATCAGCCGAGGAATCAACAGAAGAACCCAGTTCTTCTGAAGAAACCTCAACCTGATCAGCAGACTAGGTATCAGAAGAGACAACTTGTCAAAAGGAAATCTAATCTGAAACCCAATCAGGGCCAGCTGCCTAACAAGCAAGCTAAAGGTAAACTGCCAAGACCATCTATGCCCAAAAGATATGAATCTTTTAATGGTAGCAGTCGTATCTACCCTTATAAGCAGAGACCTGGGGCTGCTGCACCTGAGCCTCACTAGGTTAAAAGAAGACAAACTGTAAGGAAAAATCCCAAGTCTTCTGATTCACTCAAGGCTCGCACGAATAATCATACCAATCAGAATGCATATAAAGAGATGTATGATTATGTTGATGTTTATGGGAGACAAATCAGGCCTTCTGATCTATCTGATTACAATAGAAGTGTCCTGTTTGTATGGATCCCTAAAACCACCTCTAACCCCTCAGGACTCAATTCTAAAGGGGTACCTAAAACCTGATTCGATTGCAGGTTCGCGTGGGTTTGGCTAACAAATAAGGTGTACAAGCAACTATCTGGTACATCGATAGTGGATGCTCAAGGCACATGACTGGAAGCAAACATCTCCTTAGCTCTTACAAAGAACAAGAAGGCCCACATGTACTCTTTGGTGATGATAACTTTGGTTTTACCAAAGAATTCAGAACCTTAGAGAATGATGATGTACAAGTTACTGGAGTCTCGTATGTCGAAGGTTTAAAGCATAACTTGTTATCAGTATCACAATTCTGCGACAACAGATTCAATGTTGAGTTCTCGAGTGATCTGTGTACGATAAGGAATCGAGCTACTCAACAAATCTTGCTAACTGGTTCAAGGAAAGGCACGATCTATACAGTAGATTGGAACAGTTGTCCAAGAAATGCATGCCTAATTGTTAAGAGTTCCAAAAGTAGCAGTTGGCTCTGGCACAAAAGAATGAGTCATCTGAACTTTAAAATCCTTAACAAGATAGCTAGGATGTCTTTGGTTGAGGGACTTCCGAATGAGGTATTCTCAAAGGATTAGACATGTGTCACATGTCAGAAGGGAAAACAAGTTAAAGCCTCATTCAAGGGAATACCTGGACCTGCATCCAGTAGAGTATTGCAACTACTCCATATGGATCTATTTGGACCAGTTAAACTAGTCAGTCTCAGCGGACGCAAATATACTCTGGTAATCGTGGATGATTATTCCAAGTTTACCTGGGTTGTATTCTTATATAAGAAGAATGAGACAACAACAAAGATACCTGAGCTGCTCAAGAAACTACAAAATGAAAAGGGTGTCAAAGATAGTAAAAATCAGATCAGATAAAGGCATGCAATTTACGAACTCTTTTATTACCGATTTTTTGCACTAAGTTTGGTATCTGACATGAGACGTCACCGCAAGAACGCCACAACAAAATGGAGTAGCGAGCGGAGAAACAGAACACTCAAGGAAAGTCGCCGCACTATGTTGTTTTGAACATGCATCACCAAGCCGTTTCGGGCGAAGCCATCAATCTTGCATTCCACACTCGTAAAGCGGATGTTCTCGACTAAGGCTCACTACAAAACACCTATTATGAATCGTGGAAAGGCGTAAAACCTCGTGTTTCTTACTTCCATGTTTTTAGGTGCAAGTGTTTCATACACAACAATGGGAAAAGTCATTTGAAGACTTTTGAGGCCAAGTCAGATGAGGGTATATTCTTAGGATATTCTTCATCCAAAGAAGGCTTTGGGGTTTACAATTCCTAGTTGTGGAAGAAACACCCCATGTGGTCTTTGATGAGACACCTTCTGAATAAGAGAAAGCTACCTCAGAACAAGCAGTACATGATCAACCGGTACCTGATAATCAGAAAATGGATCAGCTAAGTATCAAGGAGAAAGAATCAACACATAATAGCGTTGTATATCCGAACTTGATCTTGCGATTCACCAGTCAATCGGACCTAAAAGGTACGCATAACCGTCGATGAAGAAAGCTGCATACAAAGTGAGGCAAGATCAACCGAACCATCCGGTTTGGGGAACTCCTGAAGTTCCTATGGACATACATCAACACATGATGAGTCCAACATCAGCTAAGACATGTCCATATCAAGTGGATCATAATTCCGCACCACTCCCAATCACTAGTAATGAACTACTATCAGAAGAGGATGATGTTCTCCAAACAGATGCAAATCAGAAAAGAAGGACCTGGATAACCAGTCATCCAACTGATCTGATTATCGGAGACCCATCTAATAGAGTCAAAACTAGACATCAGATTGGTGAAAGTGCCATGTATTGTTGTTATCTGTCTTTGAAGGAACCAACTGAAGTAGAGGAAGCTCTACAAGACGCAAGCTGTATTCTAGCCATGCAAGAAGAACTGGAACAGTTTGAAAGGAATCAAATTTGGAAACTGGTGGACAGACCTACTCATCAAGACATGATTGGCACAAAGTGGGTATTCAAGAACAAGAGAGATGAGAATAATGTCATAACCAGAAATAAGGCAAGACTTGTTGCTAAGGGGTATTCACAATTAGAAGGAATTGATTATGATGAGACCTTTACACCAGTCGCTCGGCTAGAAGCCATTTAGTTGTTTCTGGCATATCCTGCCCACAGAGGGTTCATTGTGTATCAGATGGATGTAAAGAGTGCATTATTAAATGGGGTACTAGCTGAGGAAGTTTATGTTGAACAACCTCTAGGCTTTGAAAAAGGTGACCAAGTGTACCGTTTAAGAAAAGCTCTTTATGGCCTGAAACAAGCTCCTCGAGCTTGGTATGATACACTTTCTCAGTTCTTGATAGACAGCGGATTCACTAAAGGAATAGTGGACAGAACCTTATTCAGAATAGAAGATGGAGAAGATATTATGATGATTTAGATTTACGTGGACGACATCATCTTCGGATCTCCCAACAAGAAGTTATGTGAGAAGTTCAGCAAGTTGATGCAAGGGAAGTTCGAGATGTCCATGATGGGTCAGATGAATTACTTTCTGGGTCTACAGGTCAAGCAAAGTACAGAAGGGATATTCATCTGCCAAGCGAAGTACACTAGGAATTTATTGGCTAAGTTTGGAGTTCAAAACTGTAAGGAAGCCAGAATTCCTATGATGACCGGGTTCAAGATGGATCCAGATGAGGATGATCAGAAAACTAATCAGAAAGAATATAGGGCTCTCATTGGATCTCTACTATACCTGACTGCCAGCAAACCAGATATCACTTTTGTAGTAGGTGTATGTGCCAGATTTCAGGCAAATCCAATGCAAAGCCACCTAGAAACAGCTAAGTGGATTCTTAAGTATCTGAAGGGGACAGTAAATCTTGGTTTATTTTACCCATCAGATGATAATCTAGAGCTTAGTGGGTATTCGCTTCGATTATGGAGGTTGCAGAGAATCGATGAAGTCAACCTCGTGCACATGTCGGGTTTACGGGAAATAAAACCGATCTCTTGGTTTTCGAAGAAGAAGACATCGATTCGACATCTACCATTTGAAGCGAGAATATATGGTTGCGGAAGTCGTTGTTCCCAATCGCTCCGCTAAGTTAGCATCGAGGGATTACAACATCGTAGCTAAGAACGTACCTATATTACGTGATAGTAATAGTGTTATTGCAATCACTCGTAATCTCGTTTCTACATACAAGATGCAAGCATGTGGATGTCCGACATCATTTTATCGAGATCATGTTGAAAAGAAGAATATCATAATGGAAAAGATCCATATCGATAAAGCGTAAAGTCGATATTTTAACTAAGCCGCTAGCTAAGATCAGATTCAGAGAATTATACAATGAGCTAGGGCTTCTGGATCTCGGAGAAAATGCGCTTTAAATATTTGGTGGATCGTCTCTCGTAACCGGTTGGTTAAAAGACTAACCAGGTTAAGATGAATCAGTTGAGTTAGGAATCTCAACTGATCAGACGATCAGACAAGGAGCCGATCAGACGATCAGACAAGGAGCCGATCTGAAGATCAGACAAGGAACTGATCAGTTTAAGATATATCAGATTAAGGGGGAACTGGTCAGATTGGAAGGTTATACTTTATAAGTCAATTAAGCTACGGTCAACAAGCAAGTTGTATAAGTTTAAGGCTACAAATCGCATAAGTCAGTAGAGGCAACACAACAATGAAATAACAGAACTTTTCATTGATAAGGACCCGGAGGTCAGATTTACATTACAAGTTACAACTACAAGAAGGCCAAGAGGTCAGTACATAAACCATAAACCCTAAGCCTAACCCTAGGTAGGGAAGGGGAGAGAGGCTTTAAAGATTTTAGAGCTTGATGCTCTCATTATCCCCCGACCCTAAAAGGGGCGTGAGAGGCTTTAAGATAATCCTGAGCCACCCTCAAAGCTTCGGAGTGAGGAGCGAGAGCGGCCTTGAAGGATGTCTAAGCCAGGAGCCCCTAGACCTAAAATCAATGGGCTCTCCAGCTGTTAAATGGGACACAAGTGCCAAAGGTTTGGTCAAAAGACCATAAAGGCCACTAGTGTCGCATGCAAATATTGAGTTTGATATATGAAGATCAGCTTTTGTCTGATCCAGACCGTGTACCAAACCCATGTTTTATCTCAGACTTAGTCTATTGATGCTAATTTTGTCATCTCGATAGGCACACAAGGTCCATAAGGTTAGGAGAAGTGCCTTCTCATTTGCTATACCAGATCCGCCGCCTCGGTGGTAAAGAAGCGTTGCAATGATCGTATGTGTAATCTTCAATGACGATGAAAGCAGTGTGAAGGAACACACATGGTTGATTTCAGAAGCTGAATTCATTGGAAAAGGGTTAAAGGCTTTTGCTGAAGTTTCACCGGAAATAAGGGATTCTTCGGAAAACATAGAGTATAAGCTAAAGAAGATGTATGGTTTATGTTGTGTTGTTTACCTAAAACCCCAGGCCAATTTATAGGAGAAAATCAGGGGTATAAATGCAAATTTATTTTTCTCAAAGACCTTAAGAGAAATTTGCATCGACAAAGCGTAAGGAACACGCGGCCAATGGTTGGATGAGTTGACGGTGTGAGTAATCATAGCGTATATGTTAAATCGCGCCAATTTGGGAATCGAGGCAACTTTTTGACTCCCCGAAGTAAATGTTTTGGCGGGAGTATGACTTAAGTGCATAGGAAATATGGCCTGAATAGAAGAAGACTGAAGGATGAAGAGGATCAAATAAGAGAATCAGATAAGTGGATCAGATAAGTGGATCAGATAAGTAACGAAGTGGATCAAACAGGAATCTGATCAGATGAGTGGAATATTGTTGGGAAATGCTAAGGTATAGGCTACCATCAGTAAGGTCAACAATAATCAAGCCAACCAGATCAGATCACAGTGGTAACTGGTTGATTACAACATCAATCAGTCAGATACGTTTCTTATTTATCCCTTTCTGAACATCTTATATGCTTTATTTAAATAAATTGGTTTCTACTATGTTTTCTCTTAACTTTGTGACGCATGCACTGCAAAACATTAAATGCGGACATGGGAATGTGTATTTAATGCATTTTATTGCGAATTTTCGAGTCCGAAATACGAGAAGACTACTTTTCTCAACCGTGCGATTAAAACACTTTTTCGGCCGGCTAATCTCAGCCATTGATTTCAAAACACGGACACTTGAGTACTTTTGAAAAGTTGTGCAAAAAGGTTTCCCTCGCATTCTATAAATCCAAATCTTTCTCAGAAAAACTTCTTTCCACTACTTCGTCTTCTCAATCTCTTAAAAGATCAAATTTTCAAAATCTTCAGAAATTTACTTTCCAAAATCAATAGATTCTATTTTCACGATTTCTCAATCCTACGAATCAATATCTGGTAACTTTTTCTTTTAAGTAGTGCATGATTTCAATTCACTCTGGTCATTAGGTTTACAAGTCGTGCTGCTATATTTCTGTAATCTCTATCTGCATCGATCTATATGCTTACTTGCTCAATTGATGCTAAGATTGCTGGTTTGACTGAGATTATTAAAATAATTTACTCAAACTAATATCAATTTGCATATCATACAGAAATGGCACATCTTGTTGCACGACAGGGCCAAGGGAAAAAGTTCTGTAACTTCGCATCAATGAAGAAAGATATCATTGATGAGAAATATGTAGTATTCTCAATCACCTCAGATCCTGAATCGCTGGAAATTCTGGAGTGCTTGCGAGCGTGTGGTCTTAAACAATATTGCTCTAGACATCAGAACATAGTCCACACTCATGAAGCCCTAGAATTTCTGTACAATCTACAGAAGGACGAGGACATTGATGCTAATTTAATTTCTTCCGTTGGTGGATTGGAAGTACGAGTGTCGAATGATGATCTTCAGAGGATCTTCGGTCTCACTTGAGGAAGCATAAACCCAGAAACCTACACGACTGATGTAGGAGAGAAGAATTTTCTTGAAGCCGAGTTGTTGAGGCCAGCAAACAAGGAGAATACAACGAATGTCAAAGCCTCCTACCTGAAGAGAAAATATCGTCTTCTCCTTGAGATCGTTCAGAAGGTGATTATGTGCTCAACCTACAGTCTTGAGGTTGTCACCTCCTATAAGATCAGTGTCATGACTGCAATCATCAAGAAGGCTTCAGATATGGATTGGTTGGGTATGGTTAAAGCAAGACTACAGAACGACTCGGGGAAGTTCGATCTGACCCAGAGGAATGAAGTGTGCTTATCTTCCAAGTGCTCTTTCATGCACAAAATCTCAATCATTCTGTCCGACAAGCTGCCAAAGAATTATGAATGGAATGAGAATGGTGCGAAGATGTATCAAGCAAAGCACAAGGCCATCTTGGGCAAGGATGAGCCTCTGCCTGGTCAATCTGATGAGGATCCTACTCCTTATGTGCCCAAACCAAAGGAGAAAAGAAGGAAAAGAAAAGGCCACTCAGATCTTGAAGCGCAGGAACGGCCATTCCGAGAAGAGGTTGAAGAGGAAGGATCCGCCAAGAAACCAGATGCTTAACGAAAATGTCAGAAAAGAGTTACTTCTCCTCTAAAGATCGCTCCTAGTTTCGCTTTCAAGAAGTTCTGAGACGGAGGATCCGATTCAAAGTTGAATCGAGAAAAGGAGATAGCAATCAGTTCTAAGCACACCGCCAAATGAAGTAAGGGACGAGCAGATGATCAAGAAGAAGGAGAGAAAATCGTCGGAGGAACTTAAGTGGAGCACTCTGAGGAAGAATCACCATCTGATTCTCTGCCTCTCACCAAGATCTTCCAGAAAGAAAGATCGCCTACGCCCTCTTCCAAATCGCCATCACCCTCTCCTCAAAAATCATCACCACCACCCTCTCCTCACAAAACATTCTCACCCTCACCCTCACCAGTCATATCACCCAGATCTCCCACTCCCCCAACCATTGAACTGCTCAGAAACCGAACCCCCCCCCTCAACAAGTGGAAAACGAAATCGAACCACAAATATCCCCATCTCACTCCCCAATCTCCAAACAAGATACGTAACACGAGAGATCCGACAAGCGTGTGTGTGTCCGTCTCTCATAATCCCTTCAATACCAGAACCGTGCTTGCTTCACCTGATTCTGAAAGCCTAATCATAAGAATTATGAAGCAACAAATCAAGGAGTATATCTTTGGACTGTGGCCCAAAATGGATCAACATCGACATCCAAAGATCGATAGAAGAGATTGTGTTCTGGAGGGATATCAGATTGAAAAGCATCGAGGAGTTTCTGATCCTCATGAAAACTCTGGGATCTGATTTCTTTGTAGACTTGGAGATGAAGTGCTTGAACAATCTTTGGGATTGATAAATATTTTGTTAAATTGGCCTCTGAGGATGATATCAGATGGTTGATTCATGACAGGTTCGGGATTGCTGATAATAGGAAGGAGACTGTTCAACCTCCTACAGATCTTGAGGGAGCTCCCGATGAACCAAGAATGGGTGCTGCAGATGAGACCCAACTTGACAAGGCTTCAACATCTGACCAGACTGCTATGCTGAGCTCCGATACCCTAGATATTTATACTGAGAAGATTCAGGATGGGGTAAAGGCTGCTATTGAAGACAAATTCACAGCTCTCACAGCAGATCTGATGAAGCGGTTTGAAGAAGAGCAAACAAAACTGGTTGACAGAGAAAGGAGTCTCACAGCTGAGAAACTCTCACAGATGCACAATGCCATCCTCTCTGATGTGATGCAACTAGTAAATCCTCTTGCCGAGAAATTCAATCTCCAGTCTTATAAACTCAAAGTTCAGACAGACATGCTCAATGAGACACATGTGCTACTGGAGAAGACTGACAACCACATGGATATTGGTTGGAAGCACTTTGTAGCTTCTACAGAACGAGCAAGAAAGACATCGAATTTGCTCTCAGATGCTTTTTAACTCCTGCACCTTCTGCCACCACTCAGATCACTCCTCTTGCTGTTGAGGAACTCAGAGAGGAGATCACACGGCATTTTATTGCTCTGAATCGCTGGTTGTCCAACCTCTTTGATGAAACGAAAAAGGGGGGAGGACAAGAGAAAGAAGAAAAACAGACACAGTTGGTAACTATTGCATCTTTTCCAGAAGCCACTGTATCTGACTTGCTTGAAACCACTCCATCTAATGATCTTGTTGCTGAACTAAAAGAAACTGTGGAGCAACATAGCAAAGAGATCACTGAGTAGAAGACTGCTCTTTCAGATGTTATTGCCAGAGTCGATAAGATTGAAGACTTCTCTTCGTCTGTACAGAAAAGAATGGAAATTGATGATCAGGCCAAGAGCCTTGAACTCACTAAGAAATTAGCAGAAGAAGACGAATGAGATGAACCTGAGCAGACTCTGAAGAGAAAGAAAGGCAAAGGGAAGATGGTGAAAGCTACTGCTGAAGTTCAGAGACAAGGATAATTATCATCTACCAAAAGCCAGATGTCTCCTGAACAAATTCAAGAGCAAACCAGACAGAGAATAAGAGAGGCTACCATCAAGAAGCAGAAGTTAGCAGAGGCTAAGGGACTAAACATCGCATACATACGAAGGAAGAGAAAGAATGAAGCTGCAGCAGAGGAGATTGCTTGGGAAGAGAAAGCCTTTCCGGCACCAGTAAAAGACATCCTCTTTGCCCGGCTAGATCTGCTTCCTGAATGGGGACAGATCAGAGCAGAATGGTTGTGTGACGTATACATCATCCTGGAGATGATTCTGATTCATCAAGACCAGACAGAAAATGATGATGAATTTCGGAACTGGCTAGAAACGAATACCCAGACTTCTACCAGATGGTGATGAAGGAAGGGAAGATCATGTCACTGATACCTGAAGCTCCTCCCTTTGAATAACTCCTTCCACCTTTGTGTCCAGAAAACAAGCTAGATGCTGTCAAATTCAAGGATGCCTTCTATGGACTTGTTGACAAAGGAGGGATCCATAGAAGAGAAGATCTGGACAAGCTAATGCAAAGGATGTACAAGATGTTTGGTATCCCCAAAGAACTTCAAAGGATAGGGGAAGACAACTTGGAATCCAATGATAATGCGCTTTTTATGTACACCTAATGCACACGAATGAAATATTCTATCTCTCTGATTCTAAGACAACATCTCATTGTCTTCTTAAGAAAGTACTGTCTTACATTATCTGCATTTCTATTCATGTTATCTATTTTTCTGATTAAGTGTTTTGGTTCCATCAAAAATGGGGAAATTGTTGGGAAATTTGTATTTAGTTTTGATGGAAGTTCCAAAACAGGTTGTAATAGGACGGTCGGATCTATTAGGAATCGATCGATGATTTAGAATCGATTAAGATGCCCAAATTAAAAATGTATAGATAGTGATGTAAAGATAGGTCACATATTGAGGGGAACTCAATATGTATAGGTCAGGTCAAGTTATCAGATGACCAGATAAGGTCAGATGATCAGAAGACTAAGATAAGTCAGAAGACAAGAAGAAGTCAGATGATCAGGTGAAGACAGAAGACACTGAGACTCAGATAAACCTGAGACTCAGATAAACCCGAAGACTAAGATAAGCGTGAAGACTCGGATAAACCTGAAGACTCAGATAAGCGTGAAGACTCAGAGAAACCTGAAGACTCAGTATGATACTGAAAACACTGAGAGTCAAAGTAACCTAAAGATCAGAAGACTACCAGAAGACCAGAAGACCTACATCAGCCGAGTCTGCAAATTGTGCTAAGACAATCTGCATCAGAAGACTCTATCAGGTAGACTAATCAGTTATCTGATCAGTTCAGCTCACACCTGGCATCAACCTAAATGGTACACCAGACAATACGAATATTCTACAAAAGGAATATCAAACGTCAAATGGACAAAACATCAAGTGTCGTGACTTTCAGTAAAGCAAAAAGAGAAAGCGACACGTGCACAAAAAGAGCTGACAATGCGGGATTCGAGGCTGCGGAGACAAACGACGACTAATCATGCCTTTGGCCACGCCGATATTCGGAACACGTCACATCAAATCCTACGAACCTACCAAATATAGCCCAAAATTCAAATTGCTCTCCAACGGCTCTTTGATTTCGTGGTCTATAAAATGGGATTGCTCTTCAAAAGTGAAGAAGAACAACCGAAAAGCGGAACAACGGAAATAACGCAAATTATCAAGAAGCAAAAGCTATAGCAGAATTTCCGCTTGAAGAACACCAAATTTGAAGATTATTCTTAAGTGTTCTTCCCATTGTTCTTAGCATAGAAATCTCATCCTCTCGCATTTGGCTACATAAACACTAAGATAGATTTCTAGTTGGAACCACAACAAATCTTTACCCAAACTCAAAGTTAGGTTAAGTTTGTTTTGCAAGATTTCAGACTAGGGATTCTAGTTCTGATTTCTGGGATCGGTTGAGTGTGAACTCGATAAACATCTGTTGGGTGTTGGACTAACACATTAAACTAAGTCCACTCAGTTAAGTTGGTTTAGTTGGTGCTCCTTGTGATAGGGAAGAGTGGATGTAGGACCGATTGTCTGAACCACTATAAAAATCTTGTGTGCATTTACTTGCTCTTTATTGCTTTACACTATTACACACAACTGAGCTTAAAATTGCTTACATATTCTAAGTTAATATCAGTCTGCACCAAGCAACTGATCTGATCAGGTTGACAGCTTAGTCAGCCGATTAAAAACTTACTTGAGAATCTGCTTTGATAAAACTGGTTTTTCACACGGGTATTAACTAGCTTCCGCACTATCAGTTAAACTGACAGATATCAAACTGATTTGCCTCAGGCACTCAGTAAGATTGAATATCAGTCCAAACTGATTCATTTGCACTCTGATCAGGCAAACTGCAATCACACCTGATCTGCACGAAAAAGTTTTCAGAAGTCTATTCACCCCTCCCCTCTAGACTTCTGCCCTCACAAAACCCGTTCGGGACCTACAATTGAAATAGTGTGGTGTGGTATTTAATTATAGTGTCATATAAATAGGGAGAATAAGTAAGTTGGTATTCATCTAGGGGTATTTGCAACTTCTATTGAAGGGCATAAGCATTTTTTTCAAAGCTGCACTCACAACTTATGATTTCTAGAAGTGTTTTTTAGTATTGAAAAATGGTTGCAAATAATCTCTAAATATGACGCTATAACCGCCTATCTAGAACACAATCTTGCTAAGTTAATGACAAACAAATGTAAACCTTACTTCGAGAGTATATTCATAGCCTGCTCTGATTTTTAAAAAAAAAACCAAGAATTAAGCACTTCATGTCTATCTATATTTTATTTTTTTTTTTTTTAACACTACAAAAAATGGAGAGTTATAGCAAGGGCTTAAACTGTTGCTATATGGGTTTGACCCCCTTGCTATTTCAATTAGCAAGACTTACTCCTTGTCATTGAGTTCTTGCAATATGTGGCGTTGCTGATGTTTTATTAGCAAGGGGCTTTGATCGTCCTTGCTATTATTGAACATATGGCAAGACCTAACTCTTGCTATTAAAACTTCTTGCTAACGCTGGAAACATTAGCAAGGACCAATTCTTGCAGTTGTATTCTGTAAAATCCGCAGGGCGTTACCATTATTATACATACAGCAAGGGTCAATCCTTGTTAATGTTCTTTTTCAAGATAAAGTAAAATATTGCTCATTTACATATATCCAGGACCAGCCCTTGCTATTGTTCTTTTTTAAGAATTGTCGCATTTCCACTAACGCGACTTTGCAAGTAAATAAATAGGGTTGAGGCTTAGTTATCTTGGGTCTCGTCTTTTGTCTTTTATTTTTGCACAGTTTGGGCTTTGCTTTTGCGGCCCAACATTCAAATAATTCTGGTACTGTAGCGACCGTTGATTGTTCGCATCTATCATCGCAGGACTTAGGGAAGGAACGTACGACGTCTGACAACTTGCAACGGTTTTGCGGGTGCGCAATATAGAGGGAGGGTCACGAAGAGAGAGAGGGTGTGGTGTGAATGAGGTATCATCCTCAAGCTCTTGCTCTGCAATTTTCCGTACAATTCCTATCTAGTTAACTTCATAAACGTAATTGTAGGTATGAGTGATTCTCCAGCTAATTGTGTGATTCCCGTGAGAGATATCAATCCAAAAAGCCATCGTGAGTAACACTACAAAATTAAACCTCAATTCCCATCTTCATAAACTCACATATTCATCATATCTGGTACATCTCCAATGGCGATGGCGAACCTTCTTCCCCTGTTTCGTGTTTATTTTCTTGGTTAATCGTAGTGATACTGTTTCGTTCTATCTCTGATACTTGGATATTAAGAACTGTTATTGCGTTTTTCGAGTAATTGCAAGTTTGGGACATTACAAGTGGTATCTAGAGCCTAGTCGTTGCTCGTTACTCATGGCGGAAGCCATTCAGGGAGCGCAAACTTGCCTGAAGGATCTATTTGAAGCAATTAAGAAACACGATGAAGTGTTTCTGGAGAACGACGCGAGAATGAATTGAATGGAACAGAAAATTGAGAAACTCGAGGATATCTTGATTGGGGTGGGTCAGAATGTGAAAAACATCAGCCAAAACATGGAATATCTAATGCAAAAGGCTACGAGTTCTGATCAGGGCACTTCGAATACGAACAAGGAGGATAACGGAGCTGGGAAGGGTCGGAATGATTACACCCCACCACACATGACAAATCAGAATCATGGGCAGGTAAATATGCAATCTAACAATCATACTGTTAGACTTAAATTCCATGAATTCAATGGAGAAAATCCCCAGAGTTGGATTAGAAAAGCTAATAGGTTTTTTCAAATAATGCCTATGGGAGAAATAGCTAAAGTGTATCACTCTGGGTATTATATGATTGATGTGGCTGATGTTTGGTACATGGAATATGTAGAAGGGAAGGAGGGTATTGAATGGGATGAATTCTGTAAAATGATCATGACTAGATTCTTAAGGCCATGGAAGGAAGATGTTGTAATTGAATTTACTAAGTTGCAACAATATTATGATGCAAATTCTTATCAAGAGAAGTTTGATGAGATCAAATCTCTTGTGAAGGTTAAGAATCCTGATTTGAGTGAAGAATTCTTAACTTCATGCTTCTTAAGAGGCCTTAAGGAAGAGTTGAGAGTTCCTGTTCAACTCTTCAAACCCACTGAGCTTACTCAAGCAATCAACACTGCCAAGATGCTTGAGTCAACTCTTGAAATTTGGGGTAAGAAATGCAAAATGGGGAACAACATACCAGCCTACAACAACTATGGGAAGCAACACAGTAACAATGTTAATGTGAAGAATGAGGAAAAGAAAGAGAACAATGAAACTACCACCACTTTCAAGAAGGTTACTGATGTTGAGTATCAAAAGAGAAGGTCCTTGGAATTGTGTTTCCATTGTGATGAGAAATACTCATATGGTCATGTTTGTAAAAACAAACAATTTAATCTCATTATAGTGGAAGGAGAAGAAGAAGTGACAGATGGAGATGCTTGTAAAGAAACAGAAGCAAAAGAGATTCAAGATGGAATCTCTATTAATGCACTCATGGGGAATAAATCTAAGATCATCTTAAGAATTACTAGAAAGGTGGGGAAAAACATCTAAATGTACTCATTGATAGTGGGAGTACCAGTAGTTTTATAGATGAACACACTGCCCATGAATTGAATTATGTGATGTAAGCAGTAGCCCCATGGATAATTACTGTAGCTGATGGGGGCAAAACTACTAGTAGGTTCAAATGCACTCAATTCAAATGGTTATCTGAGGTGAACCATTCCTTTCACGACTTTAAGGGTGCTACAACTTGGAGGGTGTGATGTGATTCTGGGGGCAGATTGGATATGGTAGCACAGACCTATAACTTTCAATCTCAAGAACAACAAAGTTAGCATTTGGAAGGGTGAGAAGGAGGTGTGGTTAGAGGGAGATACAGAGAAACAAGAGATGAAAGTTATCACCGCTAAGGGATTAGATAACTATCTTCATAAAACCAATCATGGAATAATGGTGCAACTGTTTATAGTAAATGATGAGTTGCACCCTGGAGAAGCAACTGGCAGATTCTAGCAGTGCTAGAAAAATATGAAGGAATTTTTGCTGAACCTAAGGGATTACCCCCAAGAAGAAACATTGAACATGAGATCAACTTGAAGCCCGGAACACAGCCCATTTTCCAGAGAGCTTACAGGTATTCTCATGCCCTGAAGGATGAGATTGAGAAAATGGTTAAGGATATGCTTACTCAAGATTCAATCCAAGTAAGCTCAAGCCCATTTGCTAGCCCTTCCATACTAGTGAAGAAAAAGGATCATACATGGAGGTTTTGTGTGGATTATAGGAAGCTTAATGAGCACACTATCAAAAACAAGTACCCTATGCCAGTGATAGAAGATTTACTCACTGAATTGCATGGCTCAAGGGTGTTTTCTAAAATAGACCTGAGGCAAGGTTATTTCCAGGTTCTGTTGAAGGAAAGTGACAGGTATAAAACTGCTTTTATTACACACTGTGGGCTGTTTGAATTCCAAGTGATGCCCTTTGGACTCACAAATGCCCCAGCCACATTTCAGAACCTAATGAATGAAGTATTTACAGAATTCATAAGGAAGTTTGTGCTAGTGTTTTTTGATGACATACTAATTTATAGTCCAGATATGGAAACTCATCTGATGCATATGGAGGAAGTATTGAGTTTACTGGAAAAACACCGATTGTATGCTAAGAAAAGCAAATGTGCTTTTGGAGTCCATCAAGTAGAATACCTTGGTCATATAATATCAGGTGAAGGAGTGAGGACTGATCCTGAGAAGATCAGAAGTATGGTGGAGTGGCCACGGCCTAAGAATATTAAGGGTCTCAGAGGTTTTCTAGGACTTACAGGGTACTATAGAAGATTTATTAAGGGGTACGGGTTGATTACAAGGCCTCTAACTCAACTATTAAAGAAAGACAACTTCAAATGGAGTGAAGCAACAGAGGAAGCTTTTGAAAAATTAAAAAAGGTGATGGTAGAGGCACCTGTTCTTGCAATGCCAGACTTTTCTCAACCATTCGTTTTAGAAACGGATGCTTGTCTGAGTGGGATAGGAGTTGTTCTTATGCAGAAGGGGTAGCCTATTGCTTATTTCAGTCAGAGTTTGTGCACTAGGAACCAAGCTCTGTCTACTTATGAGAAGGAGCTACTTACAATAATGACTGCAGTGTCAAAGTGGAGTAATTACTTGAATGACAGCTAATTCATAATTAAAACAGATCATGCTAGCCTCAAACATCTCAAGGAGCAAAGGCTTAGCAACATTTTACAACAAAAGTGGCTCATCAAGTTAATGGGGCATAATTACACTGTGGAGTACAAAAAGGGAAAGGAGAATAAGGCCGCTGATGCTCTATCCAGACAAAATGAAAAAGATGGGGGTGATCTGCTGACCATTGCATTTACAAACACTATAGTTGAGCCCAAGTGGGTAGAAGAGGCAAAATCAAGTTACATGGGAGATGATAAGACTCAAGAATTGATAGCTCAAGCACTGCTCACTCCAGAAATTGACAGGAATTATTCAGTGAGAGAAGGGGTGCTGAAGTATAAGGGAAGGGTCTGGGTTGGAAGCTCCAATAATATCAGAATCAAGGTAATAGAGGCTATACATAATTCCTCTATAGGGGGGCTAGCTATCAAAGAGCCAAGAAGTTGTTCTATTGGATGGGAATGAAGAAAGACTTTGCAGAATTCATCAACACCTGTGATGTGTGCAAGAAATGTAAGACTGAAAGTGTACCATACCCTGGGTTGTTGCAACCATTAAAGGTACCAGAGAAGCCTTGGAGTCATATTACTATGGACTTCATTGAGGAATTGCCTAATGCTGAAGGCAAAAGTGTAATCTCGGTGGTAGTGGATAGAATGACTAAATACAGTCATTTTATTGCACTCAAACAACCCTATACTGCTGAGAGTCTAGCTGAGATTTTTCTCAACCAAATCTACAAACTACATGGGTTTCCAGAGACAATTGTGAGTGATAGAGATGTAGTCTTTCAGAGTACTTTCTGGAAGACATTGTTGAAATTGGGGGGCGGGGTTATGTCATACACAAAAAGAAATGGGTGAGGTTCTAGCGGAATGGTGGTATAAATCCTCATCACCCCCACCTTTCAAACTCTATATGGATGGCGAGGGCCCTATTTGGAAGGAGAACAAAGTGAACAAGTGTTTGGAAACCTCAATCTAGAGGTGAAGAAATATGTAGATATCTTAAGCCAAAGAAATGGGTGAAATGGTTACCTCTGAGGAAAAAGAGGAATGGTGGTATAAATCCAACTATCAAAAAGGTTCCATGTATCCTCAAAATGACACCTTTCAAAGCCCTATATGGTTACAAACCGGACCATTGGACAAGTGTTGGTCAATTGGTTAGGGCCCTATTTGGAAGGAGAATCCGGATATAATGAAGGACAAGCTAAAGATGTGCATTTCCACTAACGCGACTTAAAGTAAATAAATAAGGTTGGGGCTTAGTTATCTTAAGATTATACATATTCTTAAGGAGAACCTCAATCTAGATTATTATGAATCGAATGAAGAAATACGACATCCGATTTACATCGTCTGATAAAGGAAATTCGAAGAGGTGGGTGATTTTGTATTTGTGAGGATACAACCATTTCACAATGATTCCCAAATCGTGTGATGAGAGATATCAATCCAAAAATCGTGAGTAACACTACAAAATTCAATTCCCATCTTCATAAACTGAATTACTTGAGCCCTATCAAATTCTCCAGAAAGTGGGGGGGGTTGCCTACAAATTGTGTTTCGCTTTTATCCTTGGCTATTAAGAATGTTTATTAAATATTTTTTTGAGTAATTGCTATAACCGCCTATCTAGAAACACCCTAAGTTGTTCCAAATGTCTTTTTCGAGAGTATACAACTCGATTTAAAAAAAAATAAAAATAAAAAGAATTAAATTCTATCTATATGTTTTGTTTTTTATTTTAACACTACAAAAATGGAGAGTTAAGCAAGGGCTTAAATTTGCTATATGGTTTTGACCCCGACAATTAACGAAGAAGGAAGCCATGTTTTATTAGCAAGGGCTTTGACTTTCCTTGCTATTATTGAGCATATGGCAAGACCCAACTCTTGCTATTAAAACTTCTTGCTCTACCGAAACATTAGTAAGGACCAATTTCTTGATCGAAAACGAGGTGGTACCATTATTATACAAGAAGCGATCCTTGCTAATGTTCTTTTTCAAGATAAAGACCATATATGGACCAACCCTTGCTATTGTTCTTTTTAAGATTTAAAATAAAATATTATTATTTGTTTATAGTAAGGATATACTCTTGCTAATGTTTTTAAAGAATATTGATCATTTTAATAGCAAGGACTTGCCCTTGTTGGTCTTTTTTTATAATTCCTTTTTTAAAATACGTAAATGCAAACATGAAATTTACCATTTATGAAATGGTTTATTTATTTTAATAGTAATTATTATTATTTTGGAGAGGATTAACACTTTATTTATTTTAAAAAATACATAATATGATTGATATCAATAAAAAATGGTACATTAGTAAAACTTCACAATAATCTTGAACAAAATAAAGATTAAAAAATAACTTATTACAACATACAAATGTAAGGAATTACAAAGAAAAAAATTATAAACAAATACAAAAAGATTAAAATACAAGTAAAAAATACATTTAATTAGAATTGAATTTTTCCACATGTAATTTTTGAGCCTCAAAAAAAAAAAAAAAAGACATGGAAAAATTATAAATTGTAATATATATAACACAATTATATTTTTAATGAAACAAAATAAAATTTTATTAAACAAACAAAAAATAAATAAATAAGGTTGGGGGCTTAGTTATCATTTGGGCTTCAAAAGAAGAAATCAAGATTAAATTTTGTCATTTTATTTTTAAAAAATCTAAATAGATGCACGGTTTGGGATTTAAAATACTTATTTTTGAAGCTTCTACACCAAATCGAAAAATTAGATCTGAAACTGAAAATTCTTAAATAGATGGAAAAACCTCTGGTATGAAGCAAAACGTTTGTTTTTTGGTGCATATAAAGCAGGAGAGAAAGAGTATTTCAATTTTTTGAAACTTTTTGATTGTTGGTTTGCTTATATCTATCATCAAGTGTAAACATAAAGCAAGAAACTCAAAGAATATATAGTGGGGGAAGGAAACATCTCTAGGAAATTCCTTATCGACAACTTGACAACCGGTTTTGAAGGACTACTCCGCGTAGTTTACTTATCAAGAGAGGGTCGACTAAGAGTTTACTAACTCAAACTCTTAAATGTTTAACGAGTTCACGTGTGGTGTGAATGAGATGTTTATCATCCTCAAGACTTATCTTGCTCGGGTTTGCCTAACAAATTTTCTTTGGGTTTGGGTTTGGTGTTGTCTCCACTTTGGTGAATTCTTATCTAGTTAACTTCATAAATGTAATTGCTTAGGTTGGGTTCTAGAACACTCTTTGAATATATTTGTGATCTGACTTGTGACTAATGCTTTGACTATGTGATTTGGTTTTGTAGCAGATGATCTTCAATCCAAAAAGCCATCGATAATGAAGGTAACATTTACAAAATTAAACCTCAATTCCCATCTTCATAAACTCACATATTAGGTGAACATTAGAGGATATATAGCATTACACATTCGACATCTCCAATGGCGATGGCGAACCTTGAGTGTTCTCCCTTGTGTTTCAGATTTATTTTCTTGGTTAATCGTGAGTCTTCGATAGTGTTTCTCGTTTTTATCTTTGATACTTGGCTATATAAGAACACAATCTTTTTGGGATTAATGAAAAACAAATGTAAACCTTACTTGCCAAAACCTATATATTACAAACATAACCTTTCTCCGATTTTTCTTATTACAAAAAATCCAATCAAAAAATAAACCAAGAATCTTTTCTAAATAGATCATTACTTCAATGTCTATCTATATTTTTATTTTTTTATATTTTAACACGGGCATATCAACATAAAAAATGGATGAGGTATTATGAGCATAAAGGGCATTAAATTGAACTTATTAAAGAAATAAAGCTATATGGGTTTGACTCATTCCTCTTCTTCTTCGGACCTTATTACAATTAGCAAGCCGGAAGTTCGATTTCTTCGGACATCCTTAGGTCTCTTTTTCATTGAGTTCTCTCGATTCAATATGTGGTGTTGTCGATGTTTTATTAGCAAGGGCTTTAGATCAACACATCTTTAGATCAATTTCCTTGTCATATTATTGAACATATGGATCAAGACCCTCTTCTTTGCTATTAAAACTTCTTCGATTTCTCGGGTTTTAGCTTTTCTTCACTTGGTTTAAACATTTGAACTCAACTAAAGGACCAATTCTTCACCATTTACTTTTGATTGTGATCCCCCTCAGTTGAAAATCCGATATAGACCATACATCCGATTTGGTGGTACCATTCATTTATACATATGTAATCGATTTTTTGTTGACTTAATGATCCTTAAGCTAATGTTCTTTTTCAAGATAAAGTAAAATATTGCTCATTTACATATATCAAAGGACCAACCCGTGATTTCTATTGTTCTTTTTAAGCAAATTTTTTTTTTTTTAAAATAAAATATTATTATTTGTTTATAAAGTAAGGATATACTCATTTCACCATACATATCTTCTTTGTAGAATCATGCTAATGTTTTTAAAGAATATTGATCATCTTTCAAATCAAGTTTTCAAGGACTTGCCGATTTCTTGTTGTTAGTCATTTTTTTATAATTCCTTTTTTTAAAATACGTAAATGCAAAAACATGAAATTTACCATTTATGAAATGAATATTAGTTTATTTATTTTAATAGTAATTATTATTATTTTGGAGGGATTAGTCCACTTTATTTATTTTAAAAAATACATAATATGATTGATATCAATGAAAAAAATACAAGTATACATTATTTAAAATGTTCCTTCACATCCTATTAAAATCTTGAACCAAATAAATATTAAAAATAACTTATTACAACATACAAATGTAATTCCGGTGGGAAAATTACAAACTTGGAAAAATTATAAACAACATACTTATAAAAAAGATTAAAATACAGTAAAAAAATACATTTAATTAGAATTGAATTTCTTCCACATGTAATTTTTTGAGCCTCGAGCTTTACGACTAAAGTTTAAAAAAAAAGACATGGAAAAATTATAAATTGTTTATACTCAAACACAATGTTTATATTTTAATGAAACAAAATAAAATTTTACGAGTTCACAAGAAACAAACAAAAAATAAATTTGGGTTTGGGTTTGGTGAACACAAAAAAGAGAACAATGGAAAAGTATGTAGAGAAAGAATATAGAGCTTGTGACATTTGGAGCATTTTGTGCATATTTTTCAAAAGAAGAAATCAAGATTAAATTTCACCAAACATATATATATGAATAATAAAAATTAAAAATTTAAATAGATGCATATATGTGAAATAGATTTAAAATACTTATTCTCTTTTGAAGTCTTGATTTCTACACCAAATCGAAAATTAGATAATGAAACTTAAAAAAAATCTATCAAGATTAAAAGAAGATGAAAATATCTTAGCATAGATGTATATTTTGTTAAATAAAAAATTAAAAGAATTTAATAATAACATGTTTAAATATAACTGCAAGACAAATACAAATAACAAATTAAATATAAAATTAAATAAAATGTAAAATTACCTACAATGGAGTAGATTGTATTAATGTTGAAAGATGCAGAGAACTTTGAGCATTGAAGAAAGACGGCAATGAAGAGTAAATTGGAGAAGTGAGATGTTATAAATGATATTGACAATTAATAGCAAGAGCTTATTCTTGCTATTTTTTCTCGAAATTAAATGATATAAATTTAGCAAGGGACACTCCTTGCTATATATTCCTAAAAAAATCAAATTCCTCGCCCCTATGTTTTCATGAAAATATCATGGGGCATTGTCTTTCTCAAAAAAAGCATTTGGCGGCTTTTTTTTAAAAATCAAAATTGATATAGCAAGAGGCATCTTTTGCTAAAATTAAATCAAATATATTTGCAAGGGCCAATCCTTGCCATTGTTTCCTAAAAAAATCAAATTCCCCGCTCCTTATAATGTGGCGGTTATTTTGTGCCTGTTAATATTTATATAGCAAGAGGTATCTCTTGCTAAAGTTAAATTTGTTACAAAATTAATACTTTTACAAGGACCACCCCTTGCCATTGTTTACTAAAAAAAATTCAAAATCAGGCGCCTTCCTTCGGCGGTAATTATTACATTCAACATAACATTGATATAGCAAGAGGCATCCCTTGCCATTGTTTCCCAAAAGTTATCTTACGAACAATCTAGAATACTAGCACCCGATTTTTCTCCCTACAAAATTTAAATATAACTTTATTAAATTATTCTTATACTCAATTTTTTTTCCCTTTCAACCACTTTTTCCCCATCCATAAGTACCATACACAAAAAGGGTTAATAAGTACAAAAATAATAAAATTTCCATTTAATTATAACAACCCCTCCCTCCTAATTAATAGTAAGAGTTGTTGAGGAAATATATACCAACTTATTTTGATTTTGAATTACAATACATATATATCTTCATCAACACTAAAATTTCAAACACAATTCTTCTCTACACAATTTTTTTTCCTTTGATCTTGTATTTTGAGGAGTCAAGCAAAGCAAATTAAACGGGTATTTTTTCTACTTCTACTAATATTTTTATTTTAATTGATATATCATACATGTTTTTTTAAAGGTTTCATTAGCTAATAATTTTAGTATTTACAAATCTATTTTTTTTTTTATTTAGGACTTATTACATTAGAGCTTGAAGAAATCTTATGATAAAGAAGATGATGAAAATGATAATTTAATATGTACAAAATGGTAAGATTATAATGAATTAGTAGCTTCATAATCAATGATAATAAACAATATATGTAACTATTCTATTTCTTTTAAAAGCTCATATATAGTTGAAATACATTTTTTTCCTTTTGCTCAATCCAATTTCTCTTACATATAATGTAGTAGAGAATGATTAAAATTAAGTTATATACATATAATCTTTTGTTATATATATATATATATATATATATATATATATATATAAATATCATGTTCTATCTTTTATTATGTTGTTTTATTTATGAAAAACATATGTCAATTTATTTAAAGTAAAAGAAGGTGATGCCTCGTCTATTGATATAAGATTTATATTTTGATGTAAATAGTTGTCATTATACTTGGTTCACAAGTTCTTGTAACTAGTACCTTTTAGAATACGAACTAATACCTTTTAGAATACGAACTAACACTTTTTAGATATGATAATATTGTTTGGGTTTCAAACTAATACCTTGAGAGTGTATTAATAAAATTTCTTTAATTATTGATATATTATACATATTTACGATTGAAAAAAGTATAGATACACCGTCTTTCTCTTTTCACATACAGAAATATGTACATGTATAGGAGTTGGATGTACAATCGCTTAGAACACAATGGCTTATTGCGTCAAGAATTTGCTGATGGAGTAGATGAATTTTTTAATTTTGCTTTCTCGGACCGTGGTGATCATAGCGGGGGATTGATTAGATGTCCATGTAACGATTGCCAAAATCTTCGATATCATAATTATCACACTGTTGGGATCCATTTGTGCAAACATGGGTTTGTGCGGAATTACTATACTTGGATATGTCATGGTGAGATGCTTGATAACATTAATTCACATCATGGCATGGGGCAGTCTTCTAGCACTTCTGAGCCAATAGTGGAAGAAAATTTTGGCTCCCATAGGAACATGGTCATTGATGCATTTCCTCAATTTCGTGATTACGAAACTAGTGGAGAACCGGAAGAGCCAAATAGTCAAGCAAAAGCATTTTTTGAGTTGATGAATGCAGCAGATCGACCTATTTATGAAGGCAATGACCAGTCGAAATTAAAATGGGTTTTAGAACTTTTGAGCTACAAAGTGCAGCATAATGTATCAATTGCAGGCATGAACAATTTCATTAAGTGTTGTAAAAAAACTACCCCACTGCAGAACGACACAAGTTCCCTGATGACTATAATGATGTGAAGAACTTGATGAAGAAGCTTGGGCTCAGTCATGTTAAATTCGACGTTTGTGCAAACAACTGCTTCTTGTACTACAAAGAGGGCAAAGATCTCAAATTTTGTCCAACTTGTATGGAACCAAGATACAAAGAAAAGAACAATCCAAGTGGTAAAGACGTTGCAAGGAAGAAACTATGGAATTTTCCTATCACCCCACGACTACAGAGGTTATACATGTCACACAAGATAGCCAACCATATGACATGGCATATGAAGTGTTTGGAGAATTCTGAAAAAATTATTCATCCTGCCGGTGGGGAGGTGTTGGTCCGGTGCAAACGAGTCTTACACGTGTATGGGGGGGAAATACACGTGTTCAGTATTTTTAAAACTTTTTCTTTATCGAGGTCACTTTGGGTCGATAATCTTGAAGATTAGGTCCCGAGAAGACAGATCGCTCTCGAGTCAAAGTCTCATCGAGACAGATGATCCCGAAGCTGCATTCGAGATACCTCGAGATAATCCCAACCGAGTCCCGAAGTTTCAGAGATCCCGAGTTGCTTGGATCGATAACTAACTTCATCGAACCCTCGTAAGAGTAAGTTCGGTTTGGTAACTATCCGTTTCTAGCTACTCGGGATGCGGAATGGTTGGCCCTTTAGTTTATACTGTTTTAAGCTTTTGTCAAAAACCTTCCTTTAATGGAATAGTGATTAGACCTGTGATTCAATTACATGCAACTTCCATTGGATTGATTCCAACTGAAATATCGGTGAAAATATGCTTTCAAACTCGGTGATGCAACGGTTAATACGATAAAAAAGCAATAAACAACATAGCAATTTTTATAGTGGTTCAGAGGCTTGAGCTCCTACGTCCACTCTCTCGATCCTCGGAGAAATTCACTAATCACTTCGAGGTTTCGACTACCTCGCGTAGTTTACTTACTCAACTCGGCCCGAGCTTTTCGGGACTACTCCACGAGTTTACTTACTCAACCCGACCTTGAGCTCGACTACCTCCGTAGTTTACTTACTCAAACACAAACAAGCTTTCGGACTACCCTCAGAGCTTACTAACTTCTCCTCTAGAGATTTTCGACTACTCCGCGTGTAGTTTACTAACTCTTTACAACTCTTCTCACCAACAAACACACTCCAACTACATTCTCAAGGGTTTGGGGTTTGTCGGTTGGTTTCAACTAGGATGAGATATCTTTTTACAATGAAGTACAATGCAAAGGGTTAGGATATCTCGACTAAGCTTCGGATATGTCTTATCAAGCTAGGCTTAGTTTAGTGAGCTCTCTTCAATATAAAAGCACTTGGGAAATTCTAGGTTTTTCGAGTGCTTTAACTTTGCGATAATAAGTTTGAGCTTCTTGAGTTGCTTATAAATTTCCCGTAGCCTTACAATGTAGAGGGTCACCAGTATTTATAGGCATACACCAAGGTTACTCTTGAAAACTATCCGTTGGAGAGATAGCTTCGTGAGTTTCCTCTTATGGTGTGTGTGAGAACGGATATATTTAGGGTTTGAAACTCCCTAACACGTTTTAGGCAATATCCTTTCATGTAGCCGATCTTCACTTTTTGCAGTCTGGAACTTTGTACTTCTGACATCTTTTTCAGCGACCTGTCACTGTCAGTGTCAGTATGGTACAGTGCTGTCTTCCTCTTTTTGACTTTTGTCTCCAGTTAAAGGTAGACACCTTCAACGGCTCTTTTGGTTACAAACTCTGAGTTGATATAACCTTAACAACACTCTGACTTAGTTCCTTTTATGCGCATTTGAATGTCTTGGCAAATATCTATTATCTAAGGAATCGCGATCTTCTCGATGTGCATCCTTGGATAAATATATTGATGCCTCGGAACATTGAGTTTATACTAAGCATTGATGACATTCTTGAGTCTTGATAATTCTTGCCTTGATATTCTTGATCTTGATTCTCGGTCTTGATCTTGCGTCTTGAGTCTTGAGTCTTACGAGTCTTGACATCTTGAGTCTTGAGTCTTGAGTCTTGATATACTTGGCGATATCTTTGAGTCTTCATCTTTAGTCTTGGTTTCTCATTTTCATCTTGAGTCTTGATATCTTAGTTTCACACTGAGTCTTCAGATTCTCAGTTTCTCACTGAGTCTTCAGATTCTCAGTTTCTCCTTTGAGTCTTGATTCTCGATTTCTCATCGAGTCTTGAAACTTCGGTTTCATTTTGAAACTTCGGTTTCTTGAAACATCTTGAGTTCTTGAGTCTTGAACCTATCCCGATCTATATCTCACGACTATACATTTTGCGAGATAACATCCCGAATACTCTAAAAACCGAATCGACTCATCTATCAAGATTATTCGAACATGTCATACTCGGGGTTTTGGGATCTTAATCAAAATCATATATCTTTTATTAAATTCATCTCCCAACAATTTCCCCCTTTTTGATGATGCCAAAACCTATCTTGTTACAAACATATAACCTATACTCAGGTTTCAGTTTATTCTATTACAAGATTGATTATGTCTCCCAACAATTTCTTAAACAGAGAATCTCCCAACAATTTCAGAGAGTCTCCCAACAATTAACAATTTCTTCAGTAATGAATCTTCTTAAATAGTTCATCACCAAATACTTAAACAATTAATTCAGAGACATTCATTCAGCATATCAAATATAAAAGACATGTAAATAAGATAATGAGATATTATCTTTTGAGCATAAATGATAAGTTTTCATTGATGATTGGTATACCATTACAGATTACAATGAGTCTTATCAACAAAATCAAAAAGACAAAAATTTAAAGATTACAGAATCTTCTGAGTCTTCAGTCTTCAGATTTGGCTCTTCAGTCTTTTGCTCTTCAGTTTGCTTCTTCTTCAACTTCATCAGCGGGCACCTCCAGGTTGAACATTCCGAAAAACCTCTTCTTCAGTTCATTTCTTTCCTTAATGATATCCGGACTGTTTCCTGTCAAACCCAACTGACCAGCATACTGAGCAATTTCTTGAGTAATGGCCTTCTCATTCACCAAGCCATTACCAAGTCTTGGAGGAGGGTAGGAATATGGACCAGGGGCTACTATCTGTACCTTTCCTTCATCAGCTAAGTTCATCCAACTTTGGAGATATTTTGGATAGAAGGTTAGGAGATATTCAATGAACGCTTCATTCTGATCTGAGCTTTCCCCTCTCCACTCCCTGAGCACATCATAATAGAACCAGAAGGTTCTCTTGACTTCTTCCCACATATCGTTGAGTTTGATAGGCATCCATTTGTCAACGTGTGGCCACTTCAGTGCTTTTGATGTCTCTCTCCTTTTGCTCGCAAACTTTTTGAATCCACTCCTTCGCTTCAGCTCTTCTTCAGTCTTCTTCCTGATCACAGGCACGCCTGAGACTGAAGCAGCTGCTTTCTTAGCCTGTTCTATCTGGAGTGTCTTCAGAGCATTCTTCGTATTGAAGACTTTCTTCTGCGGTTGAGACTCAGATTCTTCAGTTCCTTCATCATCCAGAATCAGCTTTCTCTGGATTGGCTTAGAAGCCTTCGCACGCTTGCTCTCAGGTTGAACAATGCCCAAGGCTTTCCTCTTCATAGGCAAATCAGTAGCAGCCTGGCTTGTTCCAACCTTAGTTCTAGCACTCAGTTTCTCTCTTGCAACATCAAGCATGGTTTCCTCAGAAACTCGAGTGTAGATAGGCTTCTCCACCTGAGTGAACTTCAGTTTGTCAGTAGCTTCGACTTCATTCAAGGCTTTGGATAGGCTATACATTTCAGCTTCTTTCTGTGCCTTTTTCTCCAAAGTACGTGCCAATAATTTCCTGAGGTCTTCACCTTCCTTTTCCCCCTTCTTGGCACCGTAATTTGGAAGAAGTCTGGAGAGTGTTGTGTCCATGTGATATTGCTCTTTGCTCACACAGCGCACCTCTCTTGCTAACTGATCTTGTTCGTCCTCCAGCCTCCTAATGTGGTTCTTAGCCACAGAAAATTCTTCAGAGAGATGGGCAAACTGGCCAGAGAGAGCTTCTTTAAACATCTTTGTCATCTTGGTCATGAGCATTGAACTCATTTCCTCAACAGCATATTTGATCAGCACTTCATTCCTCTCTGCCAATTTCACCACTAGAAATGCAATTCTCTCCTGGTGCTTTTGTTTTGATTCGTTTTCAATTTCGGCCTTGACTCCCTCAAACTTTTCATTCAAATTTTATCTTCCATGGAGGTCATCTGTGAGGTCAGAGTGTTTTGGATTTGCACCAGTTCTGAAGAGTGACTAAGATTCTCCATCTTCTGAGCTTGGCTGGCCAATGTTTCTTCCATCTGAGCAATCTTGTTCATCATTGGCTCAACATTCTCAAGTTTCTCCATCAAGGGAGTGAGGTCAATCTCAGGAACCTTTCGCGACCTTCTCTGGCCGATTGATCATCTGAGCTTGACTTCATCCACGAGCTCCGATCTCCAATCGAGCCTCTCACCGTTCATCGACAATTCAAAATTAAAGATAGAACTTTCAGTAACTTTGGCATAATTGTTAATAATGCCAAAAGGTACTTGAAGAGTGTTAGCTTCAGTCTGAGGTTGACCGATTTCAGGTTGATCAGCACAAGAAGTTTCCTTCTCCATCTGAGACTGATCCTCAGCATCTCCCTGTTGGTCCCCATCTTGAAATTTGTCTCTGCTGCTAGGGGCACCAACTTCAGTAGCTCTCATCTCAGCTATCTTCCTCTGAACCAGCTCATCAAAATCGGAGTTTTTCATCCTGAGCTTTGTCCTCCTGAATCCTGAGAAGTCAGTTAGGAAGGTTGTCTCCTCATTCCACCAGTCTTCCCCTCTGAATGCAGCAATATCAAGCATCTCCGGAAGAGTCTGATTGAGGATGAAAACCGTCGACCTTAATCTGAAGAAGACATCTTGCGGATCGGGGTATGAAATTTGAGCTTCGGTACCGGTCAAGGATGAACCGTTCCCCCTTGCTCCTCCACTCGCCTTCTTCAGCTTTGCCCTTCTTCCATCTCGGGCTTTCTGGTTCAGTTGAAGCATCAGCTGAAGGATCAAGAAGTAGATCACTCAGGAGCTCATCAAGAATAAAGGCTTCCCCGAGTCTCAAGAAAGATTTGAATGTTGTGCAGTCAGGTCCTCAGTTTGCATCTGAGTGGGTTCTGGGGCCTGAGCTGACACTTCCTCAGATTGACTCTGAGTTGGCTCTTCTGTCTGAGCCGACACATCTTTGGTAGGAATCTCTGAGGCCTGAGTTCCTTTAAAAATTTCCTGAGAAATTTTGTCTGAACTGAGCGAAGTCTCAAGCACCTCAGAGAAGACCTGCTCCTCAGTCTGTTCTTGTGCCTTAGAGATAACCTGAGCCAATACTTGTAGTGGCAAATTTTGAGCGGTTTGGCTCTCAGGTTGAATCTCTTCAGAATCACTGCCATCTTCATCGGTGAGAACCACCAATCTTCTGCGCTTGGGGGCGAGGGTTTTCTACTTTTTCAACTTCTCAACCTGCTCCATCTTTGCCTCCAACAAAACCTTCCCCCTGGTTTGTTGGGTCTCTTCAAAAAAGAAACAACAGCTTTTGGTGATTCTCGCTTTCTTTTCTTTCTTCCCTCGATGGCTTTGTTTCTTCCAAAGAATGGGCTTGAAGAGCACCTTGACTTAGGGAATGGGGTCGAATTGGCAAATATATCCTCCTCCTCTCTCGCACATCTCCAAAATATAAGCTATTTTGGTTGCATGGTGGATCTTGCCTTTAATCGTGATAGCCCCGTCAACCTTCTTGAAAACTTTGGCTTGCTCATTCACCATCTGAATCAAGAATTTGAGCCAGTTGAAGTCAGTGGTGGGTGAGGCCTCGATTGCCGCCATCAATCGGACTTCGGCTTCGACCGCTCAAAACTCCCCCAGAAGGCTCATGATGCTTTTGCTCACAATATCCATCAAAACTTCGATATTGTGGCTTCAAATGCCTCTTATGCGCTTTTTAGCCTCAAATTTTCTGAGATTCTCAAAGCAATCCTATCTAAATACTCCTGCTCTCTACCCAACATATACATGGCAGGATCCTCTCCTTTATCACAGAGCTCAAAAACATCTTTTAAATTCTTTGGAATAATATACAATTCCCTCTCAAAATCGATGTATTTGGACGAATGCTCTAAGTGTGATATAGTAATCTCAGAATGTATACCATCCTCTTCATCTATCCTAAAATTACAGATGAACTCGATTACCTCTTTTGCATATTCTTGGTCCCCATTCCAACTTGCGGCAGAGATGAGTGAGTTTGGCGGAGACGGATCATATGGGAGCCTCCTCTTCCGGGTTTGGAATTGGTTGTGCTATATCGGCGAGACAACAAACTCTTACTAGGGTTTGTTGGTTTCGGCTAATTTATCAAAAATGGTAGGAGCCATTTGAGAGATTGAAGATTTGAAGATTTAGGGTTTAGGATTTTCTGGGCAAAGGGGATTAATTTGCAGAGGGTTTTGGGAACGAAGGGTTTGATAAAATTGGGCTTGAATGGCTTATTGGGGTATAAATAGTTTCGAGATCGTGGGAAATTGCGTTGGTTAGGTGAAAAGAAACGGTTGAGATTAATCGCTGATTAATCGGGTATACATACAAACGATCTCCGAAAAGTAAGCCGCCAAAATATCCTCATTGGTCATTAATATAACAGAGCATTAAATGACTGTTGACCTTCTTCGGAATTTCAAACGATCCCGCCCAAAACATTCCTTAGGTGTTTTGTATTTATTGCAAATGATTACTGAGCTTTACTTAAGCAATAAATGAGTTGCATGAGTCATTACTTCCTCAGACTAATTTCTCTCTATCAGCCTTACTGAGTACTGACCTTGATAAAATGTCAGTATAATACTGAGTACTGAATGGGTTCAGTATAACACTGAGTACTGACCTTCAGTAAATCTGAGTTTCCTGAGACTCAGTTCAGTATTTCCATTTTATCCTGAGCTTCTCAGTAGAATTCTGAGAAAACTTCATGCATCTGAAAACCTTCAATTTTTCAGATTTTACTCTAAACACCTGGATCTAACATCCCTAATTCAACTGAAAGTTCCTGAAATCTTGATTCAGCCAAAGGTTTAGTCAAGATATCAGCTCTTTGCTTATCAGTATGAATTTTTTCCATCCTTATGTCCTTCTTCTCGACATGATCTCCGATGAAGTGATGTCCGATATCCACATGCTTGCATCCGTGTGCAATACGGATTTTGTGAAATAGCAATGGCACTATTATTGTCACAGAATATTGGTACTTCATTGGCTACAACTTTATAATCCCTTAATTGTTGTCTGAGCCAAAGAATCGAGCACAAAGACTTCTCGCAGACCATGTATTGACTTCGATAGTATTGGTTGCTAATGAGGTCTGTTTTTGAAAACCAAGATATCGACCTTACTTCCTAGAAATTGACAAGTTCTGTAGTGGACTTCTGTCAATTCTACAACCTCCATAATCAAGATCATCCGAGTAACCGAGTTAATTCAAGGTTATCATCAGCTGGATACCATAATCCTCTATTCACTGTGCCCTTAAGATACTTCAGTATCTTTTTGGCAGCCTCCATGTGACTAGCCTTAGGATTAGCTTGGTATCTTGCACATATCCCAACAACAAATGTTATATCCGGCCTACTTAATGATCCCTCTATAATCGGTATGACTCACCGACGATTTGCCTTGTAATCAGGGATCCATCTTGTAGTTAGTATTCATAGGAATCCTAAGCGCATTGCAATCTCATACACCATATTTAGCAATCGGATCTCGGTGTACTTTGCACGGTTGATGAATATTCCTTCCTTTGATTGTTTCACTTGAAGACCTAGAAATAAATTCATCTCTCCCATCATTGACATCTCAAACTTGTCTTTCATCAGTGTTGAAAACTTTTCACACAGCTGATGGTTTGGAGATCCAAAAATGATGTCATCAACATATATCGAACCGAAGAAGATATCTTCCCCATCTTCTACCCCTCGAACAAAGTTCTATCAACAGATCCCTTTGACAAAACCATGGTCAAGAAGAAACCGAGAAAGAGTATCATACCATGCTCTGCGGGTGCTTGCTTGAGACCATACAAAGCTTTTCCGAGCTCGTAAACTTGGTCATTCTTTTTGAAACCGTGGAGGTTGTTCCACATAAACCTCTTCTTTAAGCACACCATTTAGAAATGCACTTTTCACATCCATTTGATAGATGTGAACTTCATGTGGGAAAGATATGCAAGAAACAATCGATGGCTTCTAGTCTTGCAACAGTACAAAGGTTTCATCATAATCCAAGCTTTCTTTCTTGGGAATAACCTTGTGCAACTAGCCTTGCCTTGTTTCTTACAATGTTGTTGTTTTCATCTCTTTTATTCTTAAAACCCACTTGGTTCCAATGACATTATGCCTTTCGAGGTCTATCTACTAGCTCCCATACTTCATTCCTTGAGATTTGATTCAAATTTCATCTTGCATAACAAAGAATCCAATGAGAATCTTGTATAGCTTCACCAATCTCGTTGGGTTCTTTTTCTCCGATAGGAAGCGGAAGAGAATAGTGCACTCTCACCATGGAACCTTCTTATTTTAACACCTTCAATTAGATCACCCACAATCGACTTGTAGGATGACTATCTAACCATTTCCTTCTTGATGTTCCCCCTTCAAGTAGTATCCTCAACATTTGAAATGTTAGTTCGGGATTAATTCAAGAAACTCGAGGGGAACAACAAAAAAGGAGAAAGGGAATCATCTTCCTCATGGGAAATTCCATTCGAGAACATTTCGAGACATTTGTTCCCCTTTGGTTGATAGATTAGAATTTGCCTCAATTTGTGACCACATCTTCAATGGCATTACATACAGGCGAGGCGGTGTTTGTTCGGATTGGTCACCTTTGGAGTGTTGGTTTTCTGAGTCTCACCATCCGAGTTCCATCACGAACTTCTTTATTCGAGTCTAAGTCACTACAATCATAGGATGTGGTGACTTCTTCTTTTTCAAGTTCAATGGATGATTTATCTTTCATTTTCGGGCTTAATCTGGTGATCCTCTTAGTCGGGGTTCATCTGCATCATGTTCTGTTTCTTCCGAACACAAGTAGATTCATCAAAAACAACATGAGGTGTTTCCTCCACAATAAGAGTCCTCAGGTTTGTAAACTCGAAAGCTTTTTGGCTCGAATATCCTAAGAATATTCCTTCATCGAACTTTTACTATCAAATGTTTTCAACTGATCTTTACCATTATTGTGTATGAAACACTTGCAACCAAACACACCAAAGAAAGAAACAAGAGGCTTCATTTCATTCCAAAGCTCATAGGGTGTTTTGCCTTGACTCTTAGTCAACATGGATCTGTTCTGAGAGTAGCATGTCAAGGTTGTTGGCTTCAGCCCAAAACCTTTTAGGAATATCAGCTTCAGCTATCATTGTCCTTGCAGCTTCTTTCAGAGTCCTGTTCCTTCTTTCAGCAACACCATTTTGTTGAGGGGTCCTTGCAGCTGATGTTTCATGAGTAATTCCATTTGCTACACAATAATATGATTTATAAATTCAGTTCCTTTGTCAGATCTGATTTTGACCACACTCAGATTTTTCTCAATACTGAGCCTTTTCAGTAATTCTGGCAGTTTTATCTGAGTCTCTTTCTTACTGAGTAAGAATATGACCCAAGTATATCTTGAGTATTCATCAACTACTACCAATGTTTATTTCCTGCCATTAGTGCTCACTGGTGTTATAGGACCAAAAAGATCCATATGCGAAGAATCGAAGTATTCGTAAGTAGAAACATCTACTTTGCTTTTAAATGATGCTCTAATTTGTTTTCCTTTCTGGGACACATCACAAATATGTTCCTTACTGAATACTTCATTAGGCAACCCTCTCACAAGAGCTAATCTTGCAAGCTTATTCAGGGTTTTGAAATTTAGGTGATTCATTCTTTTATGTCATAACCAACTGGTATCTGAGGAACTTTTAGCAACCAAACATGTATCTTTAGGAGTTGAACTCCAATCAGCAAGATACACATTTCCTTTTCTAGTACCAGTCAGTAATACTTTCTGTGTTGTATCATCTTTCACATAACATAAGTTCTTAGAGAACTCAACATTAAAACCCTTATCACATAATTGGCTTATTGAAAGTAAATTATGCTTCAATCCAGATACATATGAAACACCATGGATATGAACTGAGTCGATTTCCAAAGTTCCATATCCTTTAGTATGTCCCTTGGAGTTATCTCCAAAAGTGATCTGTGGGCCTCTTTGTTCAACATAGTCACTGAGTATCTTCTTGAATCCTGTCATATGTCTTGAACATCCACTGTCAAGATACCATACATCAGGGGCCTTTTCATCTCTGCTCATCAGTGCTATGTGATCTTTTTTCAGCTCAGTGCCCTTGTTTTCCTCCTGAAAAACAGATCAATTTTTAGGTACCCAATTTGTGTAGGGTCCTACAAGGTTAGATGTACCTTTCGAAATCCAAATTTGCCTGACAACTCTAATCACTTTAGAGTGGCTAATTTGTCTTCCATAAACATCAACATACACATTTACTACTCTGGGTGCCTTAGCAGTTTTCTGTGTATGTGTGCTAGCTTTAGCATGAACATGGGCTTTTGAATTTTTCTTTGGTTCAGGCCTTCTATTCATTTGCTTTGGCTTCAGTGCAGCCGGTTTAAATCTTTGTTGACTCGGGTTCAGGTAACCTTTACCCTTAGGCAAGTAGGGTTCAGGTTGCCTGTACTGAAATCTGGGTCTTTCAGTATACTAAGGACTTGGTTTCTTCAGTTGAGAATGTCTCTATTTGAGTGTTTCTCATCGAGGATTCCTCTCGATGGTTCGATTGTGGAGCCTTTCGGGTTTGCATTCTTAGCCCCGAGGCTTTGAAGTACTTGCCGAAATTTTCCAACCGAAAGTGCTCGATTTTCTAGCCTTCACCGAGGTTTGGGCTTTCCTACCGATCATTCGGGGTTTCTTTGAGACCATAGGTCCTTTTTTCCTTGTCTACAACCTTGGGCATTACTTCGGTTTGAAGCGTAGAGGTGCCCTTTGGTTTTACAAAGATTGTCTTCTTGCTACTTGATGTAGCATTCAGATGACCTTGTGAGGTTCCCCCTGGAATGTATCCCAATCCAGATTTTATAGTGGCAGATCTCTGGTAACTCTGAATTTCATCTATTACATTAGATGCATTATTCAATAGAGTTAACTTCTTACATGCACTATCCTCACGATTCTGTAGAGTTTCATGCTTTTCAGAGGTCATTGAACTTAGAGTGGAATCTCTTCTCTGGATTTTTCTAGCTTTTTGTTTAGGGTCATTATCAACTTCTCTTTCTCTCGAGAGTTGTACTTTCAGAACATCCAGTTCATCAGTAGCTCCCATTAATTGAGAAGTGATTTCAGTATTAATAGAGTCTTTCCATTTTAGATTTTCAGCTTTCAGTTCCTTATTCTGCTCTTGAGTTCTATTTAGCAGTTCTTGTAAAACAGCATAGTCCTTCATCAGATTCTCAAAAGAATCCATCAGGTCAAAATGACTGTTTTCAGTGGAACTTGAAAACTCTTGTGCTAGTGTAGGAGCAACAACAGAGAAAGAAGAGTTTACCTCCTCAATGGCCATCAGACAAATGTCATCACTTTCACTCTCTGAGAATATCTCATTTGAAGAGCTAGATCCCTCCTCAGAGTGTTCTTCTTCTGCAACCATGACCTTTTTGCTAGAGAACTTCTTGTCTCTTTTAGCTTGCCTTTCTCTTCTCTCCTTAGCACTCAAATATGGACAATCATACTGGAAGTGACCTTCTTTTGGCAATTATAGCATCTGTTGGTATCATAATCCTGATCACTTTCTTCTTTGGACTTGGAGTCCTTCTTTCTGGATGAAGATCCCTCAGCTTTCAGGTCCTTCTTCTTCTCAGTTGATCTGTCCTCAGGTTTCTTCTGGTATCTGCGGTTTCTGTAATAGTTTTTGAATTTTCCAAATCTAATATTAAGTCTTTCAAACCTCCTTGCCATCAGTGCTAGCTTTTCCTCAAGCTCATCCTGATTTTGGCATGGGGGTTCTCAGACTCTCTGGTTTTACAGGTTTTATCTTTGGCTTTTAAAGCCACATTCTTACTAGATGATGAATCATCTTTCTTTGTCGACCTTTTTAGATTTCTTATCAATTACAAATTCATATGCCTTCAGCTCAGAGAAGACTTGTTGGTATGGCATTGAATTAATGTTCTTGGTGTTTTCAATCACCAATGCACGAATATCCCATTTCTTAGAAAGACCTCTAAGAATTTTCAATGCAACTTCTCTTTGTGGATATTTCTTTCCAAGTGCATTTAGATCATTCATGATGCTAGTGAATCGACTTCCAATTTGTCTATTGATTCACCATCATCCATTTCAAAACTATCAAACTTTCCAATTGCCCTTTGAAAGTTTGTTTTCCTTGATATGATTTGTGCCTTGGCACATTACGACTAGTGTATCCCAAATCTCTTTTAAAAGATATTACGTTGAGAGATCATTCCCATCACACCATCATCAATTTTCTTTGTATAGTGTGTCTTTTTAGCAATGTAGTCTAGATTGACTAACTTTCTCTCCTCAGAGTCAGGTTGGTCATCGGACTTAGGAAACTTCGCTCTAGGATCAATTCTCTCATCTTACATTTCCTCTGGGATTCACCACAAGAAATTGGAATGGTCCTTGAGAGACCACTCTCCACATACGCTCATGTTTGGAATACTGGTGAGCTGCATTCTCAATCTCCATAAATCATTGTTCTCCTTTCGAGAACATGGGAAGTTTTTAGAAGACATTTTATATCGAGCTTTTTGAAAAAAAAAAAATCAGCAAATAAGATCGATTCGAGATAGACCACAAGTATTTTTAGCAAATAAAACTTTGGTCAACAAAGCAGTGGTCAAGTTGAACCCACCGCTCGATACCACTTGTTGGTCGGTGCAACGAATCTTACACGTGTATGGGGGGAATACACGTGTTGAGATTTTTAAAACATTTTCTTCTTCGAGGTCACTTGGGTCGATAATCTCGAAGATTAGGTCCCGAGAAGCCACAGATCGCTCCGAGTCAAAGTCTCATCGAGACGGTGATCTTGAGCTACTTTCAGATACCTCGGATAATCCCAACCGAGTCCCGAAGTTTGAGAGATCCCGAGTTGCTTGGATCGATAACTAACTTCTTGAATCCTCGGAAGAGTAAGTTGGTTTGGTAACTATATCTGTTCTAGCTACTTAGATGTGCGGAATGGTTGGCCCTTTAGTTTATACTCGTTTTAAGCTTTGCTGAAAACCTTCCTTTAATGGAATAGTGATTAGGCTGTGATTCAATTACATGCAACTTCCAGTGGATTGATTCCAACTGAAATATCAGTGAAAATATGCTTTCAAACTCAGTGATGCAACAGTTAAGCACAGATAAAGAAAACAATAAACAACACAGCAGTTTATAGTGGTTCAGAGACTCGAGCTCCTACGTCCACTCTCTCTGATCCTCAGAGAAATTCACTAATCACTTCTGAGCTTTCTGACTACCTCGCGTAGTTTACTTACTCAACTCGGCCCTGAGCTTTCTGACTACTCCACGTAGTTTACTTACTCAACCCGACCTTGAGCTTTCTGACTACCTCCGTAGTTTACTTACTCAAACACAAACAAGCTTTCGGACTACCTCTGTAGCTTACTAACTTCTCCTCTAGAGCTTTCTGACTACTCCGCGTAGTTTACTAACTCTTTACAACTCTTCTCACCAACAAACACACTCCAACTACCTTCTCAAGGGTTTGGGGTTTCTCGGTTGGTTTCCAACTAGGATGAGATATCCTTTACAATGAAGGTTAGGATATCTCGACTAAGCTTCGGATATGTCTTATCAAGCTAGGCTTAGTTTAGTGAGCTCTCTTCAATATAAAAGCAATTGGGAAATTTTAGGTTTTTCTAGTGCTTTAACTTTGCGATAATAAGTTTGAGCTTCTTGAGTTGCTTATAAATTTCCCGTAGCCTTGCAATGTAGAGGGTCACCAGTATTTATAGGCATACACCAAGGTTACTCTTGAAAACTATCCGTTGGAGAGATAGCCGTGAGTTTCCTCTTATGGTGTGTGAGGAACGGCTATATTTAGGGTTTGAAACTCCCTAACACGTTTTAGGCAATAGCCTTTCATGTAGTCGGTCTTCACTTTTTGCAGTCTGGAACTTTGTACTTCTGACATCTTTTTTCAATGACACATCCTTTGCCGATTGTCGATTATGGTACGATGTTGTCTTCCTCTTTTTGACTTTTTGTCTCCGTTTAAAGGTAGACACCTTCAACGGCTCTTTTTGGTTACAAACACTTAGTTGATATAACCTTAACAACACTCGACTTAGTTCCTTTTTATGCGCATTTGAATGTCTTGGCAAATATCTATTATCTAAGGAATCGCGATCTTCCGATTATTGCATCCTTGGATAGATATATTGATGCCTCGGAACATTCGGGGTTTTATCTTGAGCATTCAAGACATTCTCGAAGTCTTGATAATTATTGTGTCTTGATATTCTTGATCTTGATTCTCAATCTTGATCTTGCGTCTTGAGTCTTGAGTCTTACGAGTCTTGAGTCTTCTAAGTCTTTGAGTCTTACGAGTCTTGAGTCTTCGAGTCTTGAGTCTTCGAGTCTTGACGATATCTTGACCGATATCTTGAGTCTTCATCTTTGAGTCTTGATTTCTAAGTTTCATCTTGAGTCTTGATATCTTTGTTTCATCGAGTCTTGATTCTCGGTTTCTCTTCGAGTCTTCATATTCTCAGTTTCTCACTGAGTCTTCAGATTCTCAATTTCTCAGTCTTTGAAACTTCATTTCATCGAAAACTTCGGTTTCTTGAACATACTGAGTTCTTCAGAGTCTTCAGAACCTATCCTGATCTATATCTGCTGACTATACATTTTGCAGATAACATCCTGAATACTCTAAAACTGAATCCTGACTCATCTATCAAGATTATTCGAACATGTCATACTCAGGGGTTTTGGGATCTTAATTAAAATCATATATCTTTTATTAAATTCATCTCCCAACAGGAGGCGTGGAAGCAATTTGACCAGTTACATCCTACATTTGTTGCAGAGCCATGTAATGTGCGACTAGGATTATCCACTGATGGTTTCAATCCACATGGCCCCTTTGCAAAACCATATTCTTGTTGGCCAGTATTTGTTACTCCGTACAACCTGCCACCAGATCTGTGTATGACTCAGGAACACATTTTTCTTTGCCTTATTATATCTGGACCGAAAAGTCCAGGGGTAAATATTGATGTAATGCTTCGACTGTTGATCGATGAATTGAACATGTTATGGAGCGAATGAGCATTAACTTATTGCAGCTTCAAGAAACAAAATTTCACAATGCGAGCAGCCGTTTTGTAGACAATTAGTGACTTTCCTGCTTATGGAATGTTGTCGGGTTGGAGCACACATGGACGGTTAACATGTCCCTATTGCATGGAAAAAACCAAGTCATTCCAACTTCGAAATGGGCCCAAACCTTGTTGGTTTGATTGGCATCGACAGTTTCTACCCACTAACCACCGTCACAGAAAAAACAAGTCTGATTTCTTCAAGAATCGAGTAGAGAATGACAAATGCCCTGAGAGAAGGTCCGGTACAGAAATGCTTGAGCTAGTGAAGCAAATTAAAGATAACAAGTTTGGCAAAGGGTATGAACCAGCAGATGGATTTGGTCACACACATAATTGGACGAAGAAAAGTATATTTTGGGAGCTTCCTTATTGGTCAACACTTCTCATCCGTCACAATTTCGATGTGATGCATTGTGAGAAGATTTTTTTTTTAGAACATCAAGGCCACAATATTTGATGATCTTGGCAAAACAAAGGACAACGTTAAAGCTAAGATGGATCTCGAATTATGCACGAACAGAAAAGAATTATTTCTAACAGCTACATACACGCTGCACAAGGATCAACAAAAAATAATTTGCCAATGGTTGAAAGAACTTTGAGTGTGAGAGCACGACTCGATACAAATTCATCTTCGAGTGACAACATGGTCAGGATGTCTCCATGACATCATCTCCCGAGGTTGCTCGAAGTCAAGAGCATTAGTTAACGAGGATGACCTACAATGCCACTTCTTACCCAGCTCCCTCTTTTCAAGATCTCTTGTCAGGTGCTGGCTTTTCCACTCAATTATTTGGACAGTTTGGTCAGACATCTCCACATATATCTTTGATGGGCGGGGGCGCATCTCTGCTTAGACCTAGCCTTCACCAAGTGAATGGACTTATTGGGACTATTCCCAACCGGAGAGAAGATGTTGCTGATAGAGTTCACTCATCACATGCTAATGCTGGTATGGAAGACACATTAGACACGTCTAATAGAGAGTTAGCTCCTCCTCGTAGGGATAAACCTTCTGGCCCTCCATTGTGTCATGATCCACTCGTACAAAATTACTGTCCGGAGGAAGAGGATCTTCCAGCAGACTATGTTGATCCTAGTGTGATTAGTGGTCGTGGTCCTACTAAACTAGAGCCTGAGCATGATCGATATGAGGACAGAAAAGAAGTGAGCCAAGCAATTAGTAAGGTAAAGTTTGAGCGAACAGTATAAAGGTGATACGAAGTGGGAACATGTCTCAAGGCAAACCAGAGACATCCTATGGCAAGGATTCGATGTAAGTTGAATTATTTCACATAATATTATATTTCATCAAATAATTCTTTTAAGTACTTATAAACTATGTTTAAAAATGTAGATGAGATTTCGGTGGGACTCAACTAAGGACAAGGAGATAGTTCAACTTTGGGGAAAGGTGAATTGCTCTTGTTTTGGCAGTATGATAGCTTGCGCAAAACGAACTTGGAAAGTGCATAAGAAAAGGCAAAAGTGGTGTTCAGTTACTAGATTTTACTGCCTTGTCCAATATTGGGAAAAACCTGAGGTTCAAGCAGATGCTTTAAGACATTCCCAGAATCGAGGTGTTGTTCGTAATGAGGAGGGACAGGTGGAGAAAAGGGTTGATGCGACTTTTACTGGGGGATCAACGAGTATGTTACACCGAGATAAGAAACTAGTAAATTTGGTTTCTTTTAAATATTATGCTTTAATTTTCATAGTTTTTAAATTAACTTTATTAATAGTGTTCAGTGGTGCAAAAATCCTGATTATTTCCTATGTTGTTAAGAATAATAACTTCCTTCTATTTCTAATCATTGTTACCTTTTTCAACACATCCTTTTTAAGCAGGCTGGGAATTCATCCACGACGAATGTGCTTACAATTGGCAACTTTAAAGCCACGCACATGACTGGGTTGGGAAAGAAAGGGAAAAAGTGTAAAAGTCAGAAAGGTGTTGATGGTGTCAGTTGTTCAAGTCAAGTCGATTCCGAGAGTGCAATTTCAGAGGCACCCAAGTGGATAAGCCCGGAATTTGAGAAAATACATTCGTATCATAAATTATAGAAAGTTATTGTTACTTGCAAAAATTTTGTCTAATTGTTTTAATTGAATAGGAACGGTATGAAGAATTAACTGCTATGAAGTACGCTGACAGGCCACAAGACATGTTGGGGAATTATTTTGCCCGGATCTATTCGGGATGAATTTTTAAATACAAATTTAATTCTAACAATTATTACTAGCATGAATTAATCCTATATTAATTCAAATAATAATTCAACAACAAATCATGCATATAAAGTTATCACATAAATCCTACGCATGCGGAATAGCTAGGAGTTAACGTGAACTAACCTCTCGGAGTGACAACCGTTGAGAAGATGGATATCCCGTTCACACGAATAAACCCAAAGAGCCTTCTCAAGTATTCCCTCATCCTTGTCCAATAATCCGGTGGAAAGATACTCGTGAACAATTAACAAAAGGAAAAATAAAATTTTGTTGCACCACCTTTGTAGATTTCTAATTTTTCCAACACATGGAATTGCTTGGGGATAAAAAATTCATCCCCTATTTATAAAGAGGGTGTTGGTCGAAAATTTTGTGTGTGAATAAGTGAGAAAATCTTTTTCTTGAACTCCAAGAAATCTTGAATATATCCAATATATTCTTTTCTCCATATTTAAAATATTCCACAAAAATCCCAACTCCTCTTGTTATGGAATTTTCGAAAATAAAGGCCAAGATATCCAAGATTGGGATCTTCTTGAATTTATGAGATATTCTTGTATTCCAAGAATACATATCTTCCATAATACCTTTTCAAGAAAATCTTTCCTTCCTTATTTTCTTCATTATTTTCGAAAAATACTAAACAAATAGCAAAGTGGGAGATTTCTTGAATTTAATGAGATAATCTTTATTCCAAGAATACTTATCTTCATTCCATAACAAAATTCAAAGAAAATCTTTCTCCCTCTTTTATTTATTTATTTTGGAAAATCAAAGGAAAAATAGGCAACAATATTTTATTTAATTTTAAACACCTTTTTCAAATATTGGACTTTATATTTGGGCTACTTGAGGGGCCTTTAGGAGAATTAAGATTCGACCTTCCAATGGACCTTGAACTTCCAATATTGAGCCACAATATTATTCAAGCCCATAAATATTAATTAATCCCACTACAAAATTAATATTGCACTATCCATCTTAACCCATATTACAGTTAATATGGCTCCCGGTTATTATTTCCCGCGTTTAAGATTATCCAGTCCATTAATTAATTTAAGCCACTGAAATAGCTTCACATTAATTAATATCTTTTTCCTTGGTTCAGGAAAGGCTCAACATTATTATCCATACCGAAAAACTAATTCCAATTGCAAGATTTGGCATGATAAAATATATGAGCCTCCCAAGGGGACTAATCAAACAAGACGCACTTGCACACCGATTCTCCGTGTTAAATCTTAGCAATCGTCATTTAACTAATAATATTGTCCAAGATACAAGGTATTGAATCACATTGATTCTCTACCCATCGTAAGTCAATGCAATAGTTATTAATTCCACACGATCCTATTAAAGAACGGAGATTAAGAAATAACTAACCACTGAGGTCTAATTCTTCTATATTCAGTACTGAAGAATTTATCCTCCTGTAGGTCCTCTTCAGTGCAACATTATGCACTAGTGTAATCTCTTGGTCAAGACAAGTTAATCTGAGTCTTACACTTCAACCTTTCACGATGGATTGTTCATTTCCATCTAGGTTGTGAATTCCGTACTTTTAGTTACAAGGGACTGATAATTTAATCTTCTGTGATCTGGTATCACTAAATTCACTACAATGTAACACGTACTAATTATTGAACAGTTATGCAGTAAATATTTGTAACATTCAATGATATTTAAAGCAAAAGTGATAAATAATTTATTTCAGCAAATAAGTCCAAAATTCAGTCTGGTTATACAAAGTAAAAGCATACTTTCCAGTATAACCCCAACATGACAAACCTGGTGAATGGGAGCCTCGTGACGAGGAGTGTTGGGCCAATGCAATTGGTGGACCCAAAAACGGTAAGGTCATCGGTGTTTCTAATCATGTTATTCTAGAAGCACTAGGTTACAAAATGAACAGACGGATGTCAAGTACAGACATACATTGGACAACCGAGTCCATCGAGAATGCATTCCAGAAGACACTAGAGGCCATGATACTAAATTTGATGTGGAACGTCAATCTTATCAGTCCGAAATAGCACAGTTACGTCGGGAGACTCAAGAAACTCGGAGATTGATGAAAGAATTTATGCCTAAATTCCTAAATCGTGACGCGCCACATCCTCCGCCTAGTGATGCAGATGGGCATGATCTTTAGTCTTTTAGTATGGTGCTTTATTTGTAATAATTATCTAACTTGGAAACATATATATTTAACTCTACTAAATATTAGATAATTTAACGCTGCTAAATATTCTAGTTAAATGTTATTTACCTCTATTAAATATTAGATAATTTAAAAAGTTTGTTTCTCGTAAAAAGTATAAGTGGTGAGCCTATTTTTACAAATTTGATTAGTATTATTAAATTTTAGTTGGTTATAATAGTCATTAAATTGTCAAAATATTTTGAATTTATATTTACAAGTTACCTTGATTTTATTGGTTTATTGTTTTGACAATATTATCTTAATATTTATCATTAATAATTATAAATGCATAACTTCAATTAATGTTATAAAAAAATCATAATTTTGATTAGGATGAAATTAATGTACAAATTAAATAACAAACTATAAATAATGAATAAATAAAAATAAATAAATCTCAAACTTGAAAAGTAGGAAAAAAAAACAGTTTGTGTAATATAATAAATAATTTTTACTATTTTTTTTAGTGACAAATATTTAATAAAAATACATTTGAATGAATACTTACCTCTAACATTTGTTCAATAGCAAGGAAAAGTTTTTGCTATTTTATCTTATTCAAATCTCTCCTTAATAGCAAGGAAGATCCATTGCTATTGTATTTTGTAGAAAAGTATCAGGGACAAATGGCTCTTGCTATTATATTATGTCATAATTTTCATGTTGGAAAAGGAAGATGTTTTAGCAACAGTTGTCCCTTGCTGTTTCATATTCTTTTTTATGTTATAAACTTAAATCTGTCACCAGTCTTTCACCAACATATTACAACCAATTGGGAAGTTCCACGTTATTTCTTTAGCAAGGGAAGGGAACCCTTGCTTTTGTATTCTTGCAAATGCTACCATTTTTTTGTAGTGTAAATTTTAAGTTGACATGCTAAAGAAAGTCGGACAAAACTAAAGTCCACTGGTAAGTAGGAAATTATGCATATTTTTAATAGATTAAAGCGTAATTTATTGGACTCGTTTGTATTAAGATAACATGATTAATTACTTATATGAGTGTTGATGATATTATTCCACACTTGATTTATTTCTTGTATTTTTTGTGAATTTCAAGTATTTTTAAAACCTTTTTATAAAGCCTGAAACGAGTCAAGTGCGAATAGAAAATGTCATGATTAATTTTACTTGTAGCGGAAGCCCAAACAAAAATCATCCCACAACAAGAAAGGGCCCAATGATTATTTTACTAGTAACAGATCGTGAGCATCAGGATAGAGAAAGGGTGTATTCGTGCATATGATTAACTAATCTCAATTTGGCCGACATGAAAATAGAATTGGGTCAAGGCCAATGGATAATTAATTTGTTAAGCCTATAACTATTTAAGGCCTTGAGGAGAGTGGACGGCAGAGAATTCGGGGGGCAGGATGCACGCCACCTTGGAGATTCACGCAGCAGCAGTTTGGGGGTGAAGATGCCAGCAATCATGTTTAGTTAGTATTTTTATCCCAATTCCGGGAATTTCTGAACTCGTGCTTAATTTTAATGTTTTAATTCAAGACGTTTATGATATTTATTTTTTGGATTGTTTAATTTATCTGGTTAATTTAGATTGATCGCCTAGGTTAATTGTTTTAATATGTCTGTTAGTTCTAAGCACGTAATCCATAATTGTTATGTGTGGTGACAATTGGTAACAACTAGTGGTTAACTAGGGTAAATTAAACCAAGTTCTTTCGGGTCGAGCTAGCTTACCTGGGAATTTGTTTGCTCTCTATCCTAATTCGTAATGCATCTACTAGGATTAAATCTATGGACGTACCTAGACTGCTTAGTTAGAAAGGTTCTTTTGAAGAGACGTTTTTTCAATTGAATATAATTAAGGGATATGACCGGAAAATCGAAGCGTTTTGATCCCCTAGGGGCATTAATTCTAAAAACAATTGGAATAAACGTTGAGGTTGATTTATCGTGTTAAGCCGAGGGATGAATGAACTGTGAGTTGGGATACTTACCTATTATTTAATATTTTCCTTGGAAAGTTATTGTTGCTTCATAGTAAATTATTGCTTTAAATTTTAGTTATAGAATTCCAATCTAAACCCCCCCTCTTTTCGTGTAGCGTGTTTGTCTTCATAAATTTATACAATTAGTATATTAATTATTCTACGTTCTCTGTGGATCGAACCCTTACTTGCCACTGCTACGAGTTAATAGGGTAGATTTGGGTATTTATTTTTGTCGCACATCGACAGTGCAGTTATTCCACTGAGTGGATACCTTGGTTCGATATATCATAGGCACAGGTTATTAGCACCCCCATATAGGAAATACACTCTCTTAAAAAAAAAGTATATAAAAATAAAATATTATCCCTTTTCAATTTAAACAAATCTAATTTATCCAAATTTAATTTATACACCCCCAATTGCCACCGAGTCACAACTCACAACTGAGTCAACCCGAGCCAGAGACGTGTCAATCATCTATAGATGCCTCTACATATTGGCTAAGTCTTATATGCATCCAAGTGCACCGTGCACTCATAGTGCATTTTAGAATCGTGCAACTTATTATATTAAAAATTGCAACTTATTTATATTGAACCGTGCAACTATTAATATGGAAAAATAGTTGCACGATTCAGTGTAAACAAGTTGCATTTTTCAGTACAACAAGTTGCACGATTCTAAAATACACTTTGAGTGCACGGTGCACCTGGGTATACATGAGAGTCACTCCTACATATTTGTTTCCAGATCAATTTTAAATCAACTAAATTAATTATTTCAGTATTTTATTTTTAAAAAAAAACTTGAAAACAAGTAAAGTAAAAAAAGAACATCAATTTAAGAACACTTGAGCCCTCTAGAGTAGGAAGTTGTTTCAGTCACTCCTAATTTTTTTCTTTTCAAGTATTGGACCGCAACTTCACTCCATCGTTAGGTTTTATCTAGAACTTTTTGAGCCCCTAAAAATGGACAGCTGTATCGGCCCTTTTTTTTTCCACAATTTTTCAAGTAAACTCCAATTTCCTCCAATCCACATCAAAAATTTCCAACCTTATGGGTACACCACAAATATATCATCCATCTAATTAAACAACCAACTCATACTACTTTTATTAAGGGGAACCAAAAACACAAATTAAAATCCAAGCAAATCAACAAATTGAATCACAAGCATAGACTCATATCATAAAAAACTTGTAATTTATGTTAATTAAATTTGTTTACATAAAAAATCTAATAATATCTTATATCAATATCATAATTTTATAAACTTGACCGCATAAGAAAATCTAATTTTATTTGACACCGTAACAATATCATGATATGAATCTTTTTCTTCTTGTTATTTGTGTGTAATTAAGAAGGAAAATATAATTAAATCTTACATCGTAAAAAAATGGAAAGAGCTAGGGTTTTTTTAGGAAATAAATCCTGCTAGTTTTAAATTACTTGCAAGGGAATTCTTAATTAGCACTCCCGAATCCTATCTATTAGAGATTTTATCATAAAGCGCAACGGATATATTTATGATAGAAGTCATTAATTATGGAAACTTTTTTTTTAAAGATAATTATGGAAACTTAAGATTTGCAAAGATAATAAGTAGATTACTTATGATACGATTTCTCATGTAACAAAATAGATATTAATTTGGTTTTAGGAACTCCACTTCCAATACCTGATTACCCCAATCTCTATATATATAACCCGTGTATATGCACGACAAGAAATTCACAAACTCTCTGTTGATTTCTTCACAAGTATATACTGATCATGGCTAATCACATTAGGTTATTTGGAGTAGATATTTATGTTTCTACGCCTGAGACACCGCCTAATGTCGTCCCAAGAAACGCTGCTGCTGAACCAGTTTTTTTGTATCAAAAGAAGCTGGAAACATCGGACGTGAAAAAAGATCTAAACAGACTGTTTGTGACCACAAGAGAGGGCTTCGAAAGGTTTTTGGATGAAGGTGAGAATGCAATTTTGAATGATACTACCACTGAAGGATTGGAGGAGGTTTTTTGCATTGACGCAAAACGAAACTCATATAAATTGAGTCTAAAAATATGGCCAAGCGTGAAGATGTTGGTCATAAAATCTGAGTGGTATAAACTGGTGGAACAAAACAATGCTAAGCCAGGAGATTGGGTTCGGATATGGGGTTACCGAGAGATGGGAAATCTCCGTTTGGCTATCAATTTCAAAAAATCGAATTCTGATATTCCAAGCAGTAGTAGCAGAAATGTAAACGACAACGAAAAGAAGGCGTGCGAAACCAATTCTGATCCAAGCAGTAGTAGTAGCAACGACAAGAAGACGCCCGAACAAATTCTGAGAGACTAGGAGTTTAAACGTCTAGATTTATTTCTTTTCTTTTTGTAAGATGATGATAAGTAACTAGATTAGTTTGCAAATTGCAGTGAAACAACTGTTATACTTCTTTTGCTTGCACGATTTATTATTAGTTTTGTTTCTTTTGCTCTCCTTCCTCTTCTTTAATTCGTATTTAATCTGGTGGAATTTGGATTAAATTATTATCATACACCTAAAAGTTTTGTTTATGATGACAAAATCTTACAAAATACGTAAAAAAAAAAAATTGTTGGGTAAGATTGTTGGGTATTTAAGATATAAGGTGAAGCAAGGTTTTAAGTTTGGGTGGAGTCAAGATATAAGGAATTTTTGTGTTGTTTTAACAACTGCAAACAGCTGGAAGATTTCTTTTTCAGTTTTAATTTATTTATTTTTCAACAATGAATGTGTACAAGGCTACAAAATAAAATTATATTGGATCACGATTAAGTATAGCTGAGCAAGACTTCATGTTCCAACTACTGTAGATAAATTTTCATTCAAACACACGTCAACAATAAAATTCTCTAGTTAACTCTCAAGTAGAGCAACTCAAATTAGTTCAAATATATATGTGATTAAATATTATTTTATTTTATATATAGAAATATAAAATTATTAATAAATCTCTAAAAAATTTAAAAATTTTAAGATGGCCTATTGCCCCCTGTGCCATTTCTCGCTCCATCCTTGTATACACGTATATGTTTATAAATTATGGTCTATTTTCTCGGACGAGTCTAATAGTTATTTGGTCATCTTTGCTAACATAGTAGTAAAATTGTAAAAGAGATCTGATTCTTTTCTCTCTCTTTCCCCTTTCTATTTTTTTAAATTAATATAAATATTGTTTTCTGCAATTTGCCAATTGGAATACTGGGAAGTAGTCCTTTTCAGAAAGATCTCTGACACGATTGGTATGGATGGAGATTTTGTTCTTTTGATAAAGTTGTTACCATTTCTCTTTATGATAAATTTATCTGTCATGGAACGTTGTCGAATAGTCTCTATATAATTAATTGTGCACACCACTCACGAAATACATCCTATAACACATCAACTATTTCCAATAAAAGAAAACGTTCATCAGACGTGAACTAGACACTTCTATGGCATCTAAGATTGGGACATATTAATCCAAAGAGGATCCAAAGGTTGGTGAAAGACGGTTCACTAGAGTTTCTCCAAGTTGAACCAATTTCAACCTACGAATCATGTTTGGAGGGTAAAATGACCAAGAGGGCATTCGGAGCCAAGGGAAATAGAGTCAAAGAAGTGTTAGAAATCGTTCACACAGACGTATGTGGTCCAATGTCAACCAAAGCAAGAGGAGGTTATGAGTATTTCGTCACTTTTATTGATTACTACTCAAGGTATGGTTATATTTTCCTTATGAAGCATAAATCTGAGACCTTTGACAAATTCAAAGAATTTAAGGCTCAAGCAGAGAATCATAGGGAAAAACGTATCAAGTATCTACGATCCGATCGTGGAGGCGAGTACCTCAACGATGAGTTTTTGAACTACTTGTCAGATGAAGGGATTGTATCCCAGCTAACTGCACCCGGAACCCCTCAACAAAACGGGGTTGCAGAGCGAAGAAACAGAACTCTTTTAGAAATTGTTAGATCAATGATGAGTTATGTGGATCTTCCCAAGTCGTTATGGGGTCATGCCTTGGAAACAGCGGCTTACGTTCTGAACTTGGTGCCATCCAAATCGGTTCCCAAAACTCCCAAAGAATTGTGGACCGAGCGCAAGCCCAGTTTGAGACACATGAGAATTTGGGGGTGTCCGGCCTACGTGTTGGACAAGGAAGCCGGAAAATTGGATCCTCGATCAGAATTAAGGTTGTTTATAGGATACCCCGAGGGAACAAAAGGGTGTATGTTCTATGGTCCCGAAGATCAAAAAGGTGATAATAAGCACTCACTTTAGATTTTTGGAAGAAAACTATATGAACGAAAGAAGACCCAGAAGTGAGATTACCTTAAATGAGCTAAGGGGCCAAACCTCATTGCCAACTGTACAAGATGACATACCAAACGACACACTTTCACAACCGGAACCTCGTCGTAGAGGGAGGGTTGTGAGACAGCCCGAGAGATTCATGGGGATAGGAGAGTCCTCGGACTTGATTCCCGGACAAGAAGAATCAGACCCATGGACATATGACGAGGCAATCCAAGACAAGGATGCAGTTTCTTGGCAAAAAGCAATGAAAACCGAAATGAGTTCTATGGATCATAACAGAGTGTGGGAGCTAGTCGAACCACTTAATGGGGTCAAACCCATTGGTTGCAAGTGGGTGTACAAGAGAAAAAGAGGACCGGACAGGAAGGTGGAAACCTTCAAGGCAAGGCTGTGGCGAAAGGTTATACTCAGAAAGAAGGGATCGACTATGAGGAAACTTTTTCGCCTGTAGCAATGATCAAGTCCATCCGAATTCTCTTGTCGATTGCTGCGCATCTCGACTTTGAAATCAGGCAAATGGATGTCAAGACGGCTTTCCTTAACGGAAGTCTTGATGAAGAGATCTATATGCAACAACCCCAAGGCTTCATTGAAAAAGTCCAAGAACACCTAGTTTGTAAGCTCAAGAAGTCCATTTACGGACTCAAACAAGCATCCAGAGCTTGGAACCAGCATTTTGATCAAGTAATAAAGTCTTATGGGTTTGATCAAAACGAGTTCAAAAGTTGTGTGTACAAAAAGTGTGTCGGAACTGCATTGGTATTCTTAGTACTATACGTAGACGACATTCTGCACATCGAGAACGATGTAAAGGTGTTGTCAGACGTAAGGGCATGGCTTTCAAAACAGTTTGATATGAAGGACTTAAGGGAAGCCAGGCACATCCTTGGGATCAAGATCACTCGAGATCGCAAGAAAAGGATGATAGACTTATCGCAAGCTTCATATATAGACACTGTCTTGAAGCGATTCAGCATGCAGGATTCCAAGAAAGGCTTCGTACCTTTTAGGCATGGAATCCATCTATCCAAGGAAATGTGCCCTAAGTCACAAAGAGAGATAGATGACATGAAAGACATTCCTTATGCTTCGGCTATCGGAAGCCTTATGTATGCAATGCTGTGCACGAGACCCGACATCTGCTTTGTCGTTGGCATGGTGGCAAGATATCAAAGTAACCCGGGGAAAGAACATTAGACGGCAGTTGAAAACATTCTGAAGTATCTGAAAAGAACTCGAGATAGAATGTTGGTTTATCAGTCAGATAGTCTAATCCCCATCGGCTACACGGACTCGGATTTCCAATCAGACTTAGATTCCAGAAAATCTACCTCCGGTAGTGTGTTTTGCATGGGGGGAGGAGCCATGACATGGAGAAGCGTTAAGCAGAAATGCATTGCCGATTCTACCATGGAAGCCGAATATGTAGCTGCTTGCGAGGCAGCGAAAAAAGCGGTTTGGCTCAAGAACTTCCTAGTGGACTTGGATATAGTTCCGAATTTGCCCAGCACAATCACTGTTTATTGTGATAATGTCGGAGCAGTTGCAAATTCAAGGGAACCAAGAGCCCACAAGGCCAGCAAACACATTGAAAGGAAATACCATCTTATACGAGAAATCGTTAAGAGAGGAGATATAGAGGTGGCAAAGATCGCGTCAGAAGACAACCTAGCAGATCCATTCACAAAGGGTCTGCCTCAGAATACATTCGAGAGACATGTGGAAGGAATGGGTGTCAAGACCGTTGCCAATCTGCTTTGAGTATAAGTGGGAGATATTATTAGGTTCGTGTAGGTGACATTAGATGTCACGTATTAGGAACTACACGAGACATGTTGTAGTATACAGTATTTTCATAACCGAATCGGTGATCGAACCGGACAGACCATCGGTCAGCGGTTCAATCGGTCAGACCGGTTCAACCGTTTTCTATGTTTAGTTAAAAAAACAAAATAAATATACACCTACAAAAATTTAAATATATATTTTATAACTTTTCATATCATATTTTATAAATTTTGTCTCACCTCATACATTTATCCCACATCGAAAGTGTTAGAGAAAAATGTGATAGGAATATAGATTTAAAATTTTAAATATTTAATATAAATTAATAATTTAATTTTAAAAAAAAAAAGAAAAAAACCGGTTTTTTCCTGTTGAACCGGGTTTTGATCGGTTCAACCCGGTTCAACCTGAAATCCGGTTATATAGGTACTTTTTAACCTTAAGTTTATCGGTTTCGGTTCCGGTTGAAGTTCAGTTCAACCCGGTTTTGAAAACATTGGTAGTATACTTAAAAGTAGACTTTGAGTATAAGTGGGAGATTGTTGGGATTATACTGGAAAGTATGCTTTTACTTTGTATAATCAAACTGAATTTCTGTCTTATTTACTGAAATAAATTATTTATCACTGATGCTTTAAATATCATTGAATGTTACATATATTTACTGCATAACTGTTCAATAAATAGTACGTGTTACATTGTAGTTAATTTAGTGATACCAGATCACAGAAGATTAAATTAACAGTTCCTTGTAACTAAAAAGTACACCATTCACGACCTAGATGGAAATGAACAATCCATCGTGAAAGGTTGAAGTGTAAGGCTCGGATTGGCTTGTCTTGACCAAGAGATTACACTAGTGCATGACTGATGCACTGAATAGGACCTACAGGAGGACAAATTCTTCAGCACTGAACTAGGAAGAATTAGACCTCAGTGGTTCGTTATTTCTTAATCTTCGTCCCTTAAATAGGATCGCGTGTGGTTAGTAATTATTGCTTTGACTTATTACTGGTAGAGAATCAACGAGATTCAATACTTTATATCTTGGGCAATATTATTGGTCACATGCGATTGCTAAGATTTAATACGGAGAATCGTGTGCAAGTACGCTTGTTCGATTTGCCCCATTGGGAGGTTCATAAGTTTTATCATACCAAATCTTGCAAGTGAAACTAGTTTCCGGTATGGATAATAATGTTGAACTGTTCCTTAACCAAGGATAAAATATATTAATTAATGGAAAGCTATTTCAGTTGCTTGAATTAATTAATGGGCTAGATAATCTTAAACACGGGAAATAATAATTGGGAGCCATATTAACAGTAATATGAGTTAAGATGGATAGTGCAATATTAATTATGTAGTGGGATTAATTAATATTTATGGGCTTGAATAATATTGTGGCTCAATATTGATAATTCAAGATCCATTGGAAGGTCCAATCTTAATTCTCCTAAAGGCCCCTCAAGTTGCCCATACATAAAGTCCAATAACTGAAAAAGGTGTTTAAAAATAAAATAAATTTTTGTTGCTATTTTTCCTAAAAATTTTTTCGAAAAATATGAATAAAAGGGGAGAAAAATTTTCTTTGAATTTTGTTATGGAATGAAGATATGTATTCTTGGAATACAAGATTATCTCATTAAATTCAAGAAATCTCCCACTTGGTTATTTATATGAAGATTTCGAAAAACATAGAAAAAGAAGGAAAATAATGATTTTCTTGAAAAGATATTATGGAAGATATGTATTCTTGGAATACAAGAATATCTCATAAATTCAAGAAGATCCAAATCTTGGAATCTTTATCCTTAAATTTTCGAAAATACCATAACAAAAGGAAGTTGGTTTTTTTGTGGAATATTTTAAATATGGAGAAAAGAATATATTGGATATATTCAAGATTTCTTGAAGATCAAGAAAAATATTTTCCCATCTTATTCATGCACAAAACTTCGACCAACACCCCTCTATAAATAGGGGATGAATGTTTCATTCCCTAGTACAATTCCATGTGCTGGAAAAATTAGTAAATCCACAAAGGTGGTGCAACAAATATTTTATTTTCCCTTTTGTTAATTGTTCGTGAGCTTCCTTCCACCGGATTGACGAGCAAGGACTAGGGAATACTTGGGAAGGCTTTTTGGTGTGTTCTTATCGACCGAGACCATTGTCATTCCAAAAGGTTAGTTCACGTAAACGTGTAGCAATTCCGCATGCGTAGGATTTATGTGAACTGTTTATATGCATGATTTGTTGTTGAATTATTATTTAAATTAATATAGGATTAATTCATGCTAGTAATAATTGTAAGAATTAAATTTGTATTTAAATATTCATCCCGAATAGATCCGGACAATTAATTCCCCAACAGATCTGTCCTCAGCTTCTGAGTTATTCCTGCCCTTGTACCTGTGGTTCCTGTAATATTTCTTATATTTCCCATATCTGTTATTAAGTCTTTCAAACCTCCTTGCCATCAGTACTAGCTTATCCTTCTGCTCATCCTGATTTTTGGCAAGTGAGTTCTCAGACTCTCTAGACTTACAGGATTTCTCTTTGGCTTTAAAATCCACTTTCTTGCTAGATGAAGAATCATCTTTGCTGTCAGATTTCGTAGTATTCTTGTCAATCACAAACTCATAAGCTTTCAAATCAGAGAAAACTTGTTGGTATGGCATGGAATCAATATTTTTGAACCAGAATTCAGTTATACTGAAGATGGTATACCAAGTTTATGGAGGATCCATACTACGAGATTTTGGAATAACTTAAATGTTATTACTCCTGGCTCCCATGAGTCACCTTTGCAGGAAAATATCAATAGTATTAAATCCAAAATAGAAGAATATAAAAAGTCTTCTGGTGAGAAGACTTCAAATAGTCTTTCTTCATTTTCTGAATATTCTAAGAAATATGTTGGTTTATTTTCCAAGGAAAAAATTATGGATCTTTATATGGATCATATCAAGAAAGATTTATTCAATGATATTGATTTTTCTGATTCAAAATCAGATGTATCTATGATTTCCGGTTCTGAATTACAAGATGCTCAGGACCCAAATGAAGATTATCAAGACTTTTTTCTTCAAGAAAGTTTTGATCTTTTGAGAAATTCTCTTAAAGAGAAACTTAAAGAAAGAAAGTGTTAATGGAAGATTGGAGATTATATCTAAATAGCTCCAAACTAATGTCAGTTTCTAATATCTGGAAGGTCCCTTTTCATGTTATTTTTTATGAAAATAATAATGAAATCCGAGATAAAAATTATCTCAAAGTTCTGAAGAAGAAAATTAAGATTCTTGAAATATGTATTACTGTATTGGAGAAAATGAGATACATGAATGATATTGATGAAGGAAGATATTATCCTCATTCCTTAAAAGGATTTAAGAAGACTCTAATTCTTCTGAAGAAACAAGCTTCATTAATGGCGATTTAGAGAAGACTTTGATTTAGCACATTCCAGCAAGATGTGGCTACAGTATCAGACAAAATCAAATTTGTCATTGCTTGCATCAGCAGACAAAGTACTGTTCATGGATAGTAATTACTATTCAAACTTTTTTTTTTTGTCTTTTTTGCGGCTTTGTTTTTTTCTGCACTATTTCTTTTTTATTTTGAAATCCAGGGTTTGATGTCCGGCTCTTTCATCTATAAATAGGCTTGTATTTTCTTTTCAGAGGTACGCTCGAGTTTAGACTCGCCCCCTCTTTCTCTCTCTAAATCCCTCTCTAGTGTGCAACCTTGTAACCTTGTAATATTATTGTTCATAAACTGATTTTTGCTTGTGGCTTTTTAAAGGTATATTGTTATTTAAATTCTGTATTTTAATTTTTTTTTTCTGATGATTGCCGCCTCAATGGTCGGCTAAATTACTTGTATTGAATCATGACCTGACTTAACTATACTCTACTATCATGTGCATTTAGAATTATATTCCTATATTGATATGTAATTTGATTTATCAAAGGTAGAGTTGGTTTAACCGGAAGGTTTGAGCTTTCCAGTGATATTCATGAGTTAACCATGTGGGCAAGCCCTTTTTGCCGTTTTGCCGATGAATAGGCGCAGGCGTTTCTGAGTGTAAAAACTTTTTTCAGGTTAACTCATGGACTATGGAATTTCTCAGTAATTTCCTATCTGTGTTTGTAAAAGATCCACATGATACTATTGATATAGATATTTGCAAGATCCTTGTGTTAATATGTGTATGAATTTTTTTGTTAACATTATTATCAAATTTGTAATTTTCAGTTTTTCAGATGAGTATTTTATATTTAATCTAGACTGATATTATGAAATTTGTATATTTTTTTAAAGATTTACATTTACAATTCAAGCTTAAATAGTTTATTATCATTACCCAATATAGAAAAAAAAATCTTGAATATAATTAAAATATACTTAATATTATATACAAGAATATAATTATTCACTAATTGATCATTTGGCATTCATTCTATATTTATACAGTACTTATATAGAAATCAAATTTCATGCATAATTTTCTTTTTCAATAACACTGAATAAGGATTCAAGTGGTTTTATTTTATTACATAGATTATTTTTGGAGTAACACTATACGTATATAATTTCCATAATTGTGCACTTTAACTTTTGTTACAACATTTTCTCATTCCAATCCAATCCAATCCATTTTATTTTTTTTTAAAACCTTTCCAATCCAATTTTTAAATACGAGTGAATAAACAGTTAGTTCCTTATCTTATTAGAATAAAGCTTTCAAAAAAAATGTTATTAGAATTAAGTTATGTGTGTTAAATTTTAATTTCATACTTTGACAATAATTAATTTTAATTAGGGACAATAAGTCAAAGTATTGTTCCTAATTAAATTGATATTATAAATACCATTAATTATTATTACATTATTTATTAAATATTATGCTTTTGAAATAGTAGTTTTTTTTTTAGCTTTTTGGAACAGTAGTTTGTTAATCAAAATATAATTTTTTAGAGTAAATATATATTTAAACTAATAATTAAACTGGATAATTCAATAATCGGGATATTATTATTTGTATTTCATAGTATTTAATATTGTAAGATGAATATTCTAATTTTTCAATAGTAAGTTTTTTTTAGCGCTTTGGATACGGTTTGATCTTGTTGAAAGATGGAAGTAATTGGCTTGTAAGATTTTTCGAGTGAACCGTTTAAGGAAAGATCATGAGTATTGTATACAATAATAAATACATTTAGGATCGAGACTGATTTGGGAGAAGTATTACGCACCTATACACGTGTATGGAGATGAGTATTACGTACGTACCTTATAATTAGAAATGGACATGTAAAAGAAAACTAATTATATCTTACAGAAATCAATCATATATATGTGATATATTATTTTTTTAAAAGGAAATTAATATCTATTTTGTTACAAAAATTGTAATATATTATTTTTTGGAAAAATGTCAATTCGGGACTGAAGATTGTAAATCTATCAGTTTAAGACCTGAAAGATTTTTCCTATCGACTCAAGACCTGGAAGATAAAAACTATCAATACAGAGTCTGAAAGATAAAAACTATCAGTTTGAGTCTCACACGTTTTAAGGCCATGTTTGATAATTCTATTTCATGTCCTTATTTTATGTCCTTATTTTTTAATTTTTAGGGTTTAGGTTTCATGGTTTAGGGTTCATGGTTTAGGGTTTACGGTTGAGTGACAAACATGACCTTAAAATGTGTAAGCCTCGAATTGATAGTTTCTATCTTTCAGACCCTGTATTGATTGTTTTCTATCTTTCAGGCCTTGAACCGATAGGAAAAATCTTTCAAACCTTAAATTGATAGATTTACTATTTTTCAAACCCTGAATTGATAAAACTCCTCTCTTTTTCAATCTTGAGTTTCCATAAATGGACTTCTACCGTAGATATATAATGTATCTGCTGGGCTTTAATTAAGATACAATCCCTAATAAATAGATAGCTAGGGATTGTTAAGAGAATTCCTTTACAAGTAATGTTCTTTCCTTAATAAAACCAAGATTTATTTCCTAAAACAACCCCCGAATTTCCATTTTTTAATGACAAGAGATTAGGGTTCGGAAAAAAAAAAAAAAAAGAAAAGACAAGAGATTAAACTAGAATTCCTTTACGCACAAACAACGAGACGGGGAAGATTTATATCATGATATTGATATGGTAGAATTAGATTTTCTTAATTTTGCACTCCAATTAAATATAAATTAAATTATAATGTTGATATGATATCAATGACAAAGTATAGGGTGAACAAGTTCCACAGTGAAACTGGTCAAGGAATGTAATTTATATTACTAAAGAGTGTGATTTTTTACTACAAATAGTGTGATTTTTTACTATAAAGAGTATTACTCATAAAAGTGAAGGGTGTGACTTATATTATAAAAGAGGGTATCGTAGTGGTAACTGAATGGTGTGACTTATAATACTAAAGAGTGTGACTTAAATAACTAAAGAGTATGCCTGTAAAAAATATATATATATTTCACGGTGAACAAGTTTCACAATATATCAACTCGATGTCAATTAGTATTAGATCTTTTCATGTGGTCAAATATAATATAAATTAAGTAGATCTTATAAAAAATATATATTGGACTCCATATTAAGATCAATATAATTAACTAAAGAAATCTATAACAACATTTGGAACATGAAGTAACAAATATTTTGGCAAAGTGGAAACTAAATTGAAGGTTGCAACGCGCGCTATTTTCACTCTCGTAAACAGATATTTATGATATTAAATAAGATTTTTAATTTATATATTTAATTATATTTATTATTTATTTATAATTCTATATTAAAATTTTAAATTTATATATTTTAAAGATATTACAAAAATAAGTCTTATTTTAAATCTACATATATTTTTCTACTTCTTTTAGAGTAACATTTCTGTGAACTAGGTCTATGAATAAACTCTATCACTGTTATGAATAAAAACTATCACTGTTATGCATAAAAACTTTCGCGGTTTAAAAATATAAAGCATTTTAAAACAGTGATTGTTTTTGTGGATAACAGTGATAGTTTTTATGCATAACAATGAGAGTTTTGTTACATAACAATGATACTAAAAAATCGAGTTCACGGTGAACTCGGGTTCACACAAGTTTTTGTCCTTCTTTTATGCCATTATACTTTTATAATGTATATATATTATGCATGATACAACAATGAATGGTTTTGATTAGCAAGGTCTTATATGTATCAACTACACGTGCAACTCAAATGTATGCTTGAATTATGCAGTTTGTTTCACTAAAACATGAAACTTATTTTACTAACATAAGTTGAATGTTTTAATGTAAACAAATGTTACAGTGTAATAAATTGCAATTTAAAAAAATACACTTACGTTATACTGTGAACTTGGTGCACACTGCACGTGAGACCTACCCATTTTATTTTTTAATTAGTTGAGAGTTAATTAAGTCGAAACGATTTTCATGCATAATTGCTTACAAACATATTTATCTATGAATTTCATTTTCGTAGTATATATAGGCAATTTGAGGAATAAAGATAGGCACATGTTTTAAAAAAAATTATAAGCAAGTCGTAGGCAATTCTGGCTATTTAAGGACAAAATTATTTTTGTTGGAAAATTCCGTAGAAAACTAAAAACATAATTCAATAAATTTTAAAACTAGGCAGCCCTACACACACACAAACACACACATATATATATATATATATATATAAAAGTAAATATACAAAATTTAATTATAAAATTATGGTTTTGTAATTTTTTTAAAGGCAAAATCTTTTATGAACCCATATCCATTTGAAATTTTTTTAGGGGGAATATCAGGGAGATACAAAATTTTCCCCAAAATATCAAATAGATACATACATAACATTTTATTTCATTTAAATACAAAATGATATATAAGAACCCCATTCTACCCTTACTTCTAATCTTCCAAATAAGAAGCCCATTTTACATTGATTAAAAAAAAAACTGCATTATGAAACCCTCTTTCTCTCTCTAAGAAGCGAGCTTCTCTCTCTAAAAATCGTGAAATCGTCCGGGCGACGGGACAAGGAAGCGCTTTTGAGGAGGCGGATTTGAGATCGGAGAAGGAGGGGACTGAGAGAGTGGAGGAGGCGGGAGTAGGGTGGAGCTTTTGGGGCGGAGCCATGGCGGGGAATGGCGGAGCGAGAGAGTTTTTGCTTGAGAGAGAGTGAGGGAGGAAGAAGAAGCCATGGCGGAGATGGCATATATATGTCGGTGAAGGCGAAAGTGAGGCGTTAGGATGCGGCGGATCTGTTCAGATCCCGCGAGGGGTGCACGCTGAGGGCGATTTTGAGGGCGATGGTGGTGGTTTTTGCAAGGTTGTGGTGGAGGCGGCAGGTTCGTGGTGAAGGCGGGCGATTTTGGGGGTGATGGTGATGGGTTTTGCAGGGTGGTTGTGGAGGCGGCGGGTTTGGACGATGGTGATGGTATTTTGCAGAGTTGTGCGGCAACGGGTTTTACATTGAAGCTGTGGGGGTTTTACAGAATTTATAGGGTTGTTGGTGGTGGCGGGGAGCGGTGTTGGCGAGGGTGACGGTCGAAGCACAAATTAAAAAAAAATTGTTCGTTTGTGCAATATATTTTCTTCATTTGTGCAAATTTGCTTCCTCCCCCATTCTGTAAGTAGTAAAATATTCTGCAGATCCGGCGGCTGATTTTTGAATGATTTTTTTGTTTTGTTTCAGATTTTGATTGACAATTACTTAATTCGGAAGTAACTTTGTTGTTTTATATTTTTTATTTTTGGGGCAGACAAATATATTCGGCGGTTTTTGGGGATTGATAATGTATGTACGTGCAATTAAAATTGTTTCACAATATGGTGTGTGCTTAAATTTGTGTAGATTTTCAAATTGTTGGTACTCTGTTTTTGGTATTTTTGGAGAAGAAGTGGAAAGACATTTTTTGACTGCTGAAAATCTGGTAATTTTGGAGAAGAAGTGGAGGTTCTTTTTTTACTGGTATTTTTTTTTTCACAGTTGAAAATTCTTTTGGGTATAAAGTGAATTTGTGCAAAAAAAATTTGCACAGGTGAGTGTAAACTATTTTTAGTATTGATACTTTATCTATAAATGAAGGTGAATTGCAATATTGTTATCTTCTTCCCCATTTTCTATAATTTGATCACTATTTTTTCACACCATAATTGCAATATTTCTTCTCTTCTTCCATATCTTGTTAATAAAATATTCAACGATCGTGCAAATATATTTTGCACTGAGGTTGAATTTATTTTGTGCTCGTGCAAAAAATAAATAAGGAAGACGAATGAAAAATGTATGTAATATTTTTTTACAATTTTCAGATTTGCAAAATGTAAAAAAAATGTATTTTTTAAAATGGAGTAAAATTTGAATTTTGCTAATGAAATTTGTAATTTAGTAAAATGTATTTTAAAATAAAATAAAATTTGAAATTGTGCAAAAAATTATTATTTGCTAATGAAAAATAAAAATGGAGTAAAAAAAATTGAATTTTGCTAATGAAATTTAAATTTTAGTAAAATACATTTTTAAAATAATGTAAAATTTGAAATTGTGTAAAAAATTATTTGTCTGTGCAAAAAAAATGAACAGTAAAAAGATCTAGTCGATGAACAGTACCCGACAGACTTCTTGTTTTTAGTATCAAGGGTTATTAGTCTTTATAGGTATGAAATTGTATTGGATTGTAAGATGGGATTTGGGTTGTATCAAATTGTAATAAACACTTCCACTTTGTATCTAAATGAAAGTCCCTATTTTTTTATTTCCAAACATCACTGCTATACATGTATACACTATCACTGCATATACACGATTACTATTCAAAACATGCTACCGAGTACCGACCAAAGAATCCAACTCTTCCATCTGATATTTTTAATATTATATATTTTACAATGTTTTAATTTATGTATCATTATATATATTAATGGATACTAAGAAAGTAAATCGGAGGCTCTTGTCGAAAATGATATTGTGTACGTTCTAAAAGAATTTCATCTCATCTAAAAGTCCAAACTTTTAAATAGGTGTGAAATTTATTTTTTGTTACATTATTTCCCTAACACGTCCGTCCTATATGACCCGGTTAGGTAAAGCGGATGAAATAAAAGGAGTGTATTTTTGTTCTGTTGATAGCCAAAATAATATAATGGAGTGATTAATGTGATGTGACTAGGGATTTGGCTAATCAAACAATATTCCAAAGGTGGAATAATAAATATAACTACCTAGGACAATAAATGAAGAACACAAAGAATGTTGTTTTTAAATAAAAGATTTAAAGTACGTAAATGCAAGTGCATATGCTCAAAGACAATAAATTTGATCCTCTATTATGGGTGCATGAGCCCTAATTATAGTTACATGGAATTAGGATTTCCCCTTTCTTAGGCCTAAAGTCTGCATACACATTAAATGCACGGGTAGTTCGGGCGTCCACTTGTAAAGAACCATTTGGCGCGACATTTGATCTCTTTATAAGTCCTTTTTCTGCAATCGGCTACCTGCCACTGTCCCGTTGGTATGGAAGGAGATTTTGTTCTTTTTCAGAAAGATCTCTGACACGTACCCGTTGGGCGAGATCGAGTATGTCGCTCATCGTCACTCTTGTCGTCGAGTTTCTCAGTAGTCTAGAACTCAAGGTTGTTGCCCGAGCCGCTCATGAAAGGACCAACTATTCGGTGTTCTTGGTCGTCTCAATTGCTTGGTCGCCTTATTTGTTGTCTAGTACTCCTATAGTCGGTCGCTCGCCCTACGATTAACTGTTTCATCTAACTTTCGATTTTAGTCTTGTAAGACCAAGATTACTTGGGATGATGTACATTAGACCAAGTAATTAATCTTGTGAATGAACAAGAAATTTAGTTGGAGTTCATCAACAAATTAAAAGGAGCAGTTAACGAATGGCTTCACTAAAAAAGATCGTCTCGCAACATGGCTAGAGAGAGAGAGTGGGAGAGTAGTGAGAGAGTGGGACCCTGTGAGCGTGAGGGGGTATCCTACCTTGCTGCAACCCTTTCCAAACCAAATGCCTCGCCGGAAAATCCTAAAAACCTACCTTGTCCACCCAACCCTTTTCCCTCTTCCTGCGATTTCAACCACAACCTTCACTGTATCATCAAACCAACCTCATCCTTACCCCTGAACCCAAACCTAACTTCAAACCCTATTCCCAGCCTTGCTCCCAACCAACCCAGCCCTATCCCTACCAAAAAACCTGTCCCTACCCTGAACCTTAATCCGGAGAAAGGAAGGAAGTTGGAAGAGAGGAAGACCAGTGTCAATAAGCGTAACTTCGTACCCATGAGAGATAGGATGCAAAAAGAATTTATAACTAACACAGTGGAATTCTTTTTCATGAACTTCCCCGACAACTGGGAATCCAAAGATTTCTGGAGTCTGTTCAAGAGATATGGAGATATCAGAGACGTGTTTATCCCTAATAAGAGAAACAAAGCCGGTCTGAAGTTTGGCTTTGCAAGATTCGGAAACGTTGGGAATATGGTCAGGTTGGAGAAGAACCTCGATTCAATATGGATAGGCACTTTTAAACTCAGAGTCAACAAGTCGCGATTCGGTGTTAATAGTCCCCCCGAAGACCCAGATGGAAGGAAATTCATCCAAACATAAGACCGAGGTCTTTATGCCCAAACTAAAGGTGCATGGGAAAAAAGCGAAATCGACCAACACTGTTGTGGCAACCAATAAAGGGGACAGTGAGTGGAAATCGGAGAAGAAGAAGATTTGCATCAAAGTGGTCCCTAAGCCAGAAGATTTATCCTGGGCCGAGTCGTGTTGTGTCGGAGAGATTAATAGATCCCTCTGTTGGAAAGAAGTACAAAAAGAGCTTTATGCCGGTGGTCATTATGGGATTGTTTTCAAAGCTTTCGAAGGCAAAAAGGTTTTTCTTCAGGAGTCTACTAAAGGCAGTTTGGCTGTGTTGAGAGAGGAAGATCCAGTTTGGTTAGGAAAAATTTTCGAGTGCATCGACGGATGGAGGCCTAATATCCATGGTAATTCCAGACAAACTTGGATCGAGATGTTTGGCATACCTATCCATCTATGGAGAGAGGAAGTGTTCAAAGTTATTGGCAGCAATTTTGGCACTACGATTGTGGTGAAAGAGGAATCTTTAAACAGAGACAGATTAGACGTGGGTTTAGTGCTTGTTGAAACACAAAACCAAGAATGGATTCAAGAAGTGTTGACTTTAGAAGATGGTAGTTTTTCCTTTCAAGTCAGGGTCCGTGAAGTCGGGGGCTATCTTTGCATTAACCAGTATGGAGTTAGTCTCTCTGATGCTATAGTTTCCGGCAAGCCGGAAGGCGACCTAAACGGAGAATCGGATGACTCAGATTCTTATTTTGAGCAGTCTGTAATCGGCTGTTTCGACTCCGACAACGAAGGTGGGTGTCACCGGAATGGTGGGGCGACTACCGAGAAAGTTGGCGGCGTGCATGGGTGCGAAGTCCAAAACGACTGTACACATGCCAAAGACAAAATTTTGAATTTGGCGACGTTGAACATTTTTCCAGAAAAGTTGGTTGATCAGAGTCCAAAGCTTAATGATTATTATACTAGAGTGGCGGGCCCCACTGAAGTTGTTATTTTTAGAATAAATTACTTTCTGGTGCAAAAATTCCCTACACCTAACTCTTAGGTACAAGATACTTTTTAAAATAGTAGTAGGTACAAATCCTCTTGTATAGTACCTCTTATACCCTCAAATCCATTTATTATTAAATTCATTCCACCTATTAAAAAACCCTTGCAATAATAATCTTCCTTTTATATCTCAAATATTGAAAACACAATCAGTCATATCCACCGCTCTCTCTCTTCCTCTCCCCCATTATCTCTTTGTCTTCAATCTTCCAAAAATCAGAAACCCCACTCCGCCGCGGCCCCATCATCACGCTGCGCTCGTCGCCCAACCCTACAACTAAACGGCGCTCAATCGTCCAACATTCTTGCCGCAGATCCCTCCGCGGCAATTTCGCTTCGCCACCTCGTCTCCCATGGCTGCCGCCAGACCACCCTCATGCCCCAGAAAAAACCAGGCCAATGACGCTGGGCGTTGTCGCCAATGTCACCGTAAAAAAAAAACAGCGGCGACCCCTCCTCCGCCACACTTACAGCGGCGGCCCACCTCTCCCGACGACGGATCTGTTTTTTTGTATGGGTCACCAATGTTTATCACCTGAACTGGATCCACCAGATGAACCACTGCCGAAGCAGAAGAGGAAAAAATGGTGGCGGTCGTTCTCCGGCGAAGCAGTGAAGACAAAGAAGTAAGTTTAGAATCTAGATTTTAAATTGTTGGGTTTAGGACGATTTCGGTGTTTTTGATAATGATGAGGATGAATCTGATTTTTTTTTTTTTGTGATGATGAGGTTGAATCTGGATTTTGATGATGATGAGGATGAATATTTTTTTTTTTTTGGATTTTTGTTTGGAGCTGGAGGTTCTGAATCTAAGCTTAATACGTTCATAAATTCATATACATGTTCATGTAGATGGGGTTGGAGATGGACATGTTCATCTAATGGAGTTGAAGATGCATATGTTCATCAATTTGATGAACATGTTCATGTCGAAATGTAGATGGAAATACGTAAATTTGAGATGTGTTAGAAGAAAATATGTAAATTTATGTAATTTTTTAATTTTTGATATGAAAATTTCAAATTGAAATGTTTTTTTTTTATTGAATTTTTGTAGATGTATAATTTTTTGAAAGTATATTTAATATGAATTTTATGTTTCTTCAAATCAACAATTTTATGTTTCTGGTTAAAACAAGGAGTATTAATGGTAAATAGAGAGAAGAGGAAATTCACGTGGAGATGGACAGATCAGGAAAATCAGTAATAATGAAGGCATCCTTCTAATATGAGAACAATTGAACATTGACCTGAATGTCTATTTACTTTTGTGATTAAATGAAGTTTTAATTTGTGAAAAGTGGTTTTAATGTGAAAAAAATGGGGAAGAAAGAGTGAGAAAATGGGGTTTTCACGTGATCTAATCAAAAGGGGGAAAAGGACAGTACTTTTCTATATCTGATTTCGATAATAAAGTGCCCTGAACAAGTAACTTGACCAAGTCCGAAAATAAGGGTAGAAGGGTCATTATGTAGCCTATTTTGCACCTACTACTAATTAAGAAAATATTTTGAACCTCTTAGTAATTGGGCCTTGGGCCTTGTACTAGAAAGTAAGCCACTCATATTTTTAAATCCCCAAATTTGTCTTCAATAAAGGGGAACGTAGTGGGCCAAAATATAGTTGGGCCTTCTAGTAATCAAATGAGTGAGGAAGAAGCCTGTCCAACCATGAATGAAGCAGCCTGCGATTTAAGCCCGGTGTTGAAAACCCAATCTAATGTTATACAGAAAGCCCAACAAACGGAAATAGCCACAAGCGAGATAAGCACATTAGAGAACGAGGATGCTCAGTTTATAGATAATCAGATAAATCACCATGAATCGAGCTCGGCCCATCCCAACGTCAAACCAAGCCCGTCCCACCGTTTTAGACGTTCTGCTAGTGACGGTCCACCAAAACAAAGTAGCCTTCGAGCCGTTCTCAAGAGAAATACAATGAAGGTGTCGAAGCTCGGTCCAACGCGCAACCATATGAATTCCCTCGTTGGTTGTAAGAAGCTCCTCACGAACACTATGCCAAAAATTGGATACGACAACGGGTAATCCCCGTTGTCGTATTTGTTTTCCCCCCGTTGTGGATGCTGGTGTTGTCGTAGGTCCCAGACATTTGACCACGGGTAATCCCAGTTGTCGTAGGTGTTTATTACAACGATTTTTACCCGTTGTGTTAACTCATAGTGACCCGTTGTCCTAGGTGTTTATTACAATGGTTTTTACCCGTTGTGTTAACTCATAGTGACCCGTTAGATAGAAAAGTACTATTACTTGTTTAAATAGAAAAATATTATTTGTTTAAATAGAAAAGTATTACTTGTTTAGATAGAAAGGTATATATAACTTGTTTAAAGAAAAATATTACTTGTTTAGAAGAAAAAGTATTACTTGTTTAAAGAAAAATATTACTTATTTAGATAGAAAAGTATTGCTTGTTTAAATAGAAAAACATTACTTGTTTAGATAGAAAAATATTACTTGTTTAAATAGAAAAGTATTACTTGTTTAGATAGAAAGGTATTACTTGTTTAAAGAAAAGTATTACTTTGTTTAGATGAAAAAGTATTACTTGTTTAAAGAAAAATATTATTTATTTTGATAGAAAAGTATTAATTGTTTAGAAGAAAAAATATTACAAGTTTAAAAGAAAGGTAGTTAAAAAAAAGTACAAGTAAAAAATATAATTTTAATTTAATTTAAATTTAAATTTAAATTTAAATTTATATAAAAAAATTATTATATAAAAATGTGATTGAATTAATAAATAAGATAATTGAAATAAAGAATTTTAAAAAAATTGTAAGAAAAAATGAGTTTTAGAACATATATAATTAATTTCATTAAGTAAACGCAAGAAAGCAAGTGCCAGAGTGGAATTGATCCCCGCTCAGGCGCCCAAGGTCCCGTGTTCGGTCCCACATGAGAGCGAGTAATTGCCTCAATTAATTAGGAGGCTTGGTGGGGCTAAAAACCGCTGTCTAATTATCAATTTTGATGAGTAGACAGCGATTTTTAACCGCTTTCTATGTTGCATTTTGGAGAGCGGTTATGAACCGCTCTCCAAGTGAATATCTTGCACAGCGATTCATAACCGTTGTTTAAGCATATATTTTGGACAGCGGTTTTAAACCGCTGTCTAAGCTCCACTTTTGCTTGCACAACTGTTACTTGGAGAGCTGTTATAACCGCTCATCAAGGTCATTTTTAATAGCTCTCTAAGCCCAAATCTGTATTAGTGTTGATTGTAGATTTGTATCTTGTCAAGCTAGTTTTCGCACACGGACAATTGAATTTGTCATGGTTCGGATCCGTGACCATACAAGTATTAAAAAAATATTGTTTATAAATAAGTTATTTGAAATTTGTAATTTCCAGTATTTTTTTTTAAAATCTATATTTGTGGATTCATTTTTTTTTTATAGAGTATCTGGAATAAAAATTCTGACATTCAATTTTTGCACATTTGGATTACATTTTATTTGTAACATATATTATAAATGATTTTGACCATAAATTTTTTTAAAATAACCAAGAAAATATTAAAATTTTATTTTTTATTTTACATAAAAAATTCTTTCAACCCGCTAGGTTTGCGGAGTTAATTTCTAGTTAAGAATACATAGGTAAAACAATGTTCTCACACCACCCACCTAACTCATAGTGAACGACCCACCCCCTAAAATTGTATGGAATATTGAAATAATTTTGGGATAGATAATGTGGTAAAAACATAAGCATACATATACCATCATAACATATCTAAGGGCAAGGAATTAATGTTATTTTCTTTTTTAAAAAAACTAGAGGTGGTAAAAATCATTAGTTACCATGGTTTTAAAGTAAAATAATTAGTAAGGAATTATAAAATTAATCATAGGTCCAAAATTACTAGTAATTAAATAAATAGAAAAATATTTATCTAAATTCCAATATGACAACTAGACCTAGACTTTGCCTATAAATAGAGATCATTCCTCCCTCATTTCTCATCACGTAAATTCATCCAACACCATTAGTGTAGAAGTGAGTTCTTTTCTTATTTGCTTAGTGTTCTTGAGAAGTAGTCTCATGAAGAAGATGAATAGGGGAAGAAGGTGTGGCAAGGTTGAAGATATATATGCTTCATTAAAAGAGCCTCCATAACCAAGGATCTCCCTCTCTTCTCATGAACTCTTTTTCAAGCTTTCATTATTGTTCTTTAAGTGTATGCACTTATATTGATGGTACTTGATTTACATATTGTTGTTGTTATCTGTTTTACATATTGTTGTTGGTATTTGATGAATTAATCTCCCTTCTACATTTCTATCGTTCGAGATCTTCAAAATACAAAGGCGTTATTGTTGGGAGATGAATTTAATAAAAGATTATATGATTTTGATTAAGATCCCAAAACCCCTGAGTATGACATGTTCAGAATGATCTTGATAATTGAGTCAGGATTCAGTTTTAGAGTATTCAGGATGTTATCTGCAAAATGTATAGTCAGCAGATATAGTTCAGGATAAGTTCTGAAGACTCTAAAGAACTCAGTATGTTTCTAAAGAAACCGGTTTCAAAGATGAAATCAAGTCTCAAGACTCAAGATGAAATCGAGAATCAAGACTCAAAGATGAAGACTCAAAGATATCGGGCCAAGATAAATCAAGACTCGTAAGACCCTCAAGACTCGTAAGACCTCAAGACTCAAAAGACTCAAGACTCGTGAAGACTCAAGACTCAAGACTCGAAGACTCAAGACTCAAGACTCAAGACTCAAGACTCAAGACTCAAGACCTCAAGACGCAGAAGACTCAAGACGCAAGATCAAGATCGAGAAATCAAGATCAAGAATATCGAAGCACAAAGAATTATCAAGACTCAAGAATGTAATCAATGCCAAGATGAACCGAATGTTCCGAGGCAATCGAATATATCTATCTCAAGGATGCAATACAGAGAGAAACGCGATGCCTTTGAATGTTAGATATTGCCAAGACATTCAAATGCGCATAAAATGAACTAAGTCAAGTGTTGTTAAGGTTATATCAAACTCGTAGTTTGTAACCAAAGAGCCGCTGAAGGTGTCTACTTTAATCAAGACAA